>CM032464.1:27798118-28329302 GCA_019059595.1 Marasmia exigua | reverse complement strand
GCTTCGGAATACGCAAATTCGCCAACCTGGGCCGCTACACCACAGTGTACCAAGCAGAAATCTTCGCAATAATTGGCTGTTTCCAAGAAAGTCTACAAATGAATCTCCAGCATAAGAAGATATTCATCTTCTCAGATAGTCAAGCTGCCCTCAATGCGTTAACATCCTGTAAACTTGTCTCCAAACTCATTAGCGAGTGTGTCCTACTCCTAAACCAGCTTGGCAATGCCAACATCGTAAATCTGATTTGGGTACCGGGACACTGTAAAATCAGAGGCAACGAAGTCGCTGACGTGCTAGCAAAGGCCGGGGCAGAGAGCCCACTACTCGGACCGGAACCAATAAGTGGCGTTCCAGCCTGCATGGTCAGGTTCGAGTTAAAAGAATGGGAGCATAAGAAAAGCACTGAATTTTGGAACTACCTCGTCTGGAACAGTCTAAGGCGTTGATACAGGCGTTCGATCCGAAACGAGCTGTAGAAATAATAAAACTGAGTAAAGGACATGTTAGGGCACTCACTCGGACCCTCACGGGGCACGGCAAATTAACCAAGCACCTGCACAACATGGGCCTTTCAGATACCAAAATCTGCAGGTTCTGTCGCGAGGACGAGGAAACGATTATCCACGTCCTCGGCGAGTGCATAGCGCTGCACCGCTGCAGAAGCCTAGGAGCACACATGATCTCGGCAGACGAGATCAAAAGCTCCCCTATTAGCTCCATTCTCGGGTTTATCCTGGAAGTGAAGCTACATGAGGTGCTGTAATAGGTTATGGGGCTGCCACAATAGACCATCTACAGGTCGCAGTGGCTATGAGACGCAAGGCTCACCCCATTTCTATCAAATAATAATAATAACTGCTACTGGCAAAGCAAGGCGTTTCAAAAATGTATGCCGACTACAAAGACGAATTGGTGATATGAACGGATCTGACGATCCTAATGCACGGTGAAAGAAATCGGTCATAGTCTTTTCCCTGTCCATTTCCTACAGTGGAACTCTATCTGAGCGCCAAAATTTATTCCAAGATTCGGCTGCCTGTTCTGAGAGCATTCCTACTGGAAGAGGGTTAGAGTCGATGATCTCTTGACCGTGTATTAGAATCTTGTCTCTCCGTACAGATTGCATCATTTTTATATCCAAATGCAACAAAAACTCTAAAACACGTATCCAAGCATGGGGAATTTTCTTAAAATCAACTTTATTTATTTGTACAGTCGGCGTCAGGTCAAGTTACCCCCCGCAGTGCAAAACTAGCACTTGTATCTCAGACATAAAGACAGTCCAAAGTCCAATAAGGGTCATTTTTAATATTTCGAGGGCTGTAACATTTACTCAGTTAAGAGTTTTTTAATGGATTTTGATTTTTAAATGGATTAGTATTGGGAACAGTTGATTTATTCCTTATTTTGATATCGCTGTATTTAGGGAAGGTGCCAAAAAAGAAATTGATACATTAATTTTAACTTTAATCCAAAGGTCAAGTTTTTTGACAAGCCTAGTAATTTATTTAGAAATTTTTTTTCTCAAAAGTTAATCTGAGTTAGAATGTAGTATTTTTGTGGGTGTTAGACCTTAAGTTCACGAAGCTTTCTATCTTAGACCGAAACTAATTACACTTAACTGCAAAAAAAAATTAAAATCAGAAAAAAATATTTTAATTTCGTTTCTACTTTTATTTTTAATAAATTAGAAACGGATTCATATGTGCCTTGACTTGCTCCACATACCTGCGGTTTTGTAAATAGGCTATCGTACATAGTTTATTTTTTAAAGATTTTCTTTCGTATTTTCGGATGTTAAGGTCACGAAAACTTTAATATTTTTTATAAAAAAAGTAAACATAGTAAATTTCTGGGAGTTATACTCTTGCTATCAGAATGAAAAGCTTCGTCTATTTCAACAATAATAACAGGATGACATTTTTTTGGGGTAAAAAAACACTGTGCGACGTCCTGATCCTGTCTAATACTCTCCAGGAGGGTATGGATACGCTGCAAGAAGTCCTAAAAGTAATAACTGACTCTGGTTTCTCAATCTATTTAAAAAAATGCACGATTCTTGCCACGGAGGTGGATTACCTGGGCAGACTTATTGGGCAGGGTCAGGTACAGCCAAGTCCCGGTAAGGTAGAGACACTAGTCAAATCCCCTAAGCCCACAAATGTTAAGGAAGTCAGGCAGTTTCTGGGACTCGCGGGCTACTTTCGTAGGTATATCGCGGGGTATGCATCTAGGACTGCTTGTATTTCCAAGCTGCTAAAGAAGGGTGAGCCTTTTATATGGGGTAGTGAACAGGACGCCTCCCGGGATTACATCATTTCATGTCTGACTAACGAGCCGGTCTTAGCAATCTTCGACCCCAAGTTGCCAACTGAGCTTCACACCGATGCCAGTGCTATTGGGTTCGGTGCTATCCTCCTTCAGAAGCACGAGGGGAAGCGGAAACGGGTTGTCGGTTATTATAGTAGAACCACACAGGGCGCTGAACCTCGGTACCATAGTTATGAATTGGAGACCCTCGCAATTGTTCACGCACTGCATCATTTCCGTCATTATTTAATCGGCATCGATTTTAAAATAGTGACGAACTGAAATTCATTAAAATTGACAGAACGCAAAAAAGATCTGTTACCGAGGGTGGGTCTACATGCAAGATTTTAATTTCAAATTAAGAGTACAGGAAGGGCTGCCTTATGCAGCACGCTGATTTTCTGAGCCGTCAGCCAGTTACCGTTTCTCATATTCGGAACCCCAATAATTGGGCGAAGACTGCTCAGACCGCGGATACAGAAACGCAAGACCTGATAGCTAAATCAAGATCTGGTCAGATAGATGGGACGCGATACATAATCAAAAATGAGATTCTGTACTACAAATTTATTAAGACTGGCGAGGAACCGCGATTGTTGTGTTTTATACCTAAAGGCTTAGTCTGCTAAGAGTATTTCACGACGATCATGACCACATAGGAATTGATAAAACCACGGATTTGATATTACGCCATTTCTGGTTTCCCGGACTGAGATAATTCGTAAGGAAGTACATTTTGCATTGCCTAGTTTGCTTAGGCCATAAGAAGGTACCTAGGGCACCGTCTCAACCTATCGAGTCGTGGACGAAACCTGATGTTCCGTTCGATGTAGTACACACAGATGTTCTAGGACCCCTTCCAGATTCTAACGGGTTCAAGCATATTTTAATTGTTGTTGACGCCTTTTCAAAGTTTTGTCTCCTCTACTCTCTGTACCGGCAAGATGCTGAGGAATTAAAACGTGTTTTCTGCAACGTTGTCTCGTTATTTGGAACCCCTTGTACTATAGTTTGTGATCGGGGTAGAATGTTCGAAAGTACAGCTTTTCAAAACCGAGGAACCTAGATCGCGCGATCTAGGTTCCTCGGTGCATTTTATTACACCCGAAATGCACCGTGAGAATGGCCAGGTAGAAAGATACTGTCGCACGGTACTTAACATGCTGCGAGTTGAGGTGAGGGCCAAGGGTTCCCAGTGGGCGGATGTTTTATGGAAAATTCAACTGACATTGAATATTACAAAACATGCAACTACTCAAACATCTGCGTTGCATCTTTTGGTGCGGATCGAGGCCGCTACATCTGTTATCAGGTCATTGATAAGGGATTTGGCATTACAAAACTGCAACCCTAACCGTGGCGCCCTTTTAAGCCTGCGAAGGCAGAGAGCTTCGAAATTGTTGACAGCCAATCAGCAGCGCCAGGACGCTTACGTGAACGAGCGTCGAAGGCAGCCACATCAGTATGCTGTCGGTGACTTTGCTTTCGTGAGCAAGACATCGCAAAGTGCAGGGAAGCTGGATTCCTGTATGCGCGGCCCCTACTGGGTTGTGCGGGCTCTGCCGCGTCACCGCTACGAGCTGGAGTTGCTGGCGGGAGCTTAGTGCAAGAAGACCCAGGCAGCCGCCGAGCACATGGTCCGGTGGCGGGGCGAGTGGACTCCCGAAACATGCGAGGCCTTTTTCGAAGGTGGTGAATCCAGGCAGACGCAGCGTCTGGCCTGGCCTTGACTGACTACTGTGAGCCTACGCGTAGGTATATGTTCTTGACACGCAAATATTGCCTCTGTCAGGTTCTGGCTTTGTCCAGGCAGACACAAACCACGCAAAACGTGCTTTTGTGTATGGGCAGGATGCAAATACGGCCTCTGCTATATTGGGTGGGAATATTTATGTTTTGGCATGCAAATATGGCCTCTGTCAAAAGTGTTCTATCATTTTATGAATTATGGAATCCGGAACCATTGTTCATAAAAAATATTTTGTTTCATTTTACTTTAGTGACCAAGTACATTACTTTTTTCATTTAGATTAAAATTTTTAAGACAAAGTTAAAAGTTTCCAGTTAAAGTTAAAATTTTAAGGTTATTCATTTATCACTACATCTGTTTTCTCTGGTGTGATCACTTGAGTGCACGCTTGTGGTTGTACCAGGGAGACAGATTAAATTATTTTTTCCATTTGCAACATAAAATCAATTTCTAAGTAATAGACCGAACAAGTGAGCTCATGCTTGACGTATGTTTCAGAGGCAAATGAAACTGACCAGGTGTTTGACCAGGTCGGTGAACTCCTACAATCGGGAGACCAGCCCTCAGTAAGCCAGAGCTGCGCAGAGCGGCTTCCAGCTGTCCAAGGTGATGCGGACCAGCCTTCAACGACCCGGGGCTGCGTGCAGCAGCTTCATGAAGACCAAGATGGTGAAGAAGAGGCTTCAGCGAGGCAGGGCTGTGAAGAGCAGCTTCTGGAGGACCATGGCGCTGCAGGACCAGCGGTCGAGGACGCCGCATCATCAGGAGAGGCCGTCTTAGAAATAACAGCCGCTACGTCACTGTGACGACTGATCACGTGACCATCGTTTTTTGGCGGGAAACTGCTACGAGAGGAGGGCCGTTTGCGCGGGTCATCACCTTTGGCTCGAGCTCTCGGAGACGACGGTCGTTTTGGGATCGATACTTAGGGCTATCAAATAATTTCAATTATTTAATTTGTAATTAATTAAAATCATATAGTTTGTGCCATTGCCGTGTTCTTTTTAAAAAAAACAATTTCACTTCTTATTTTTAAGACTGGTTTAAAGATTTTTTTTTTTCCTTGGAATTCCTATACAATTTAAAACTGTATCTACGTTGAATGGATCGACCTTCGGATACCGTTTTAAATTGTATAGGAATTCCAAGGAATAAAATAAAAAATCTTTTAACTAGTTTTATTCAAAGTTACAAGGTAATTCAAAGTTACCCAAATTGACTGTATCCCTACTGATAGGGATAGATGGTACAGGGGATGTCAAACACCACTAAGGTGACTTATGATGCCCTCTGTGTGTAGCTGTCCACCATCCATTCATATCTAGCTATTTATTAACCATTATTTTCTGTTCAATAAAAGATATGACTGTTTTTTAAGTTTTATTTATAACTTTACACCTTTACTTAGCCCTCTTGGATTTGATCTTTCTCAGATAGAACTCCAACTCCTTACCCTCTAGCACGTAGCCGTCAGCACGACCGCACTGGCCAGGCCGACTCGCCACGCAAGCTGTCGGCAAAAAAACAGGTTAGGAGGTAGCCTAAAATGTACAAAAAGTCAATAAATAAATAACAAATACATCAGAGTAACTATGACAGTTGGGATCATACAACTGCGAGATTAGTCCCAAAACGGTTCTAATCTATAATACAGTTTCAAAACTTCCTTATATCATCACAGATTTCAAGTGTCCCTATAATTGTTGAGTTTGTTTTCTTGATAGTATTAAAAAGAGAGATCCATAGTAAACAAGAAAAAAAGGAATTAAGTGGATAACGAAGACTCACCTAACAAACGTCCAGTATGGAACTGCTCTTCAAGAGCAGCTTCAACCTTGGAAAGACGCTGTCTTGACAAGTACTTCTTAGCGGTCTTCTTACTACGTTTCTTGTTGATGATGGCTTCCTCAGCCTCAGTCTGTAATTGAAACAAAGAAATTGTACTAGAGACATCAAGGTATTTTCAGAACAGAAAAAACTAGCATGGCTGTCTAAATATCAGTAAATCACAGCATAATCACTGCCAGTTGAAATTTCATATGACACGCAAAAATTTTCATCATAACAAAATTAGTACTACTAACAACCCATTTAGATCAGTGGTATTGAACACTGCTTCTAGTGCAAGGGTTGCGGTTTCAATCCCCGCACAGTAAAAACATTTGTGTGTATAGTGCCTTTCAATCAAAATTGTCCAAAAGGTAAACAAACGTAGTTCATTGGCCCGTGATCCGCCATGACACTATAATAGGGATGTGAAAGTTCAGGAAGTGAATGAACTTTTATTTCTATATTTTATTTTAATGCAGATAGAAAAGGCAAAAGTTTTGCGTTATATCCTAGTTACACGAAAATATTGTTAAAATACTTAAAAACTATCTTGAATTTTCTATTTTGAGTTCGTTTTTCCTAAAGAGTACGAAAATAGGTAATAAGTAACTTTAGTTGACACATCAACACCTTGGACGGGTTTTTGTTTTTTCCAATTACATACTTTGAAATTTGTAGAAAATATTGATCATCATCATCTCCATTCGTCAATAGAGAATTCTGTTCAAAATTCACTCGTTCGTTCAATCAATTATGTTGATATCACCCATCAATATTTCTCCACAGATAAGTTTAATCTGTCTCAGTTTTCGCATAACCTTAAAATTAATTTTCGAGTTCAAAAATTGAATTTTTATGGATATTTGATGAC
Source organism: Marasmia exigua (assembly GCA_019059595.1). Lineage (NCBI taxonomy): Eukaryota > Metazoa > Arthropoda > Insecta > Lepidoptera > Crambidae > Marasmia > Marasmia exigua. Next base: position 28,322,538 of record CM032464.1, on the reverse strand, counting down.
GTAGTTATATGAAAATAATTTAAAACGACATAAATTGTTATAAGTGATCAAATATATGTGCCAGTGTTCATGTACAGAGTGTGATAACTGGATAATTTGACAAAATCGGGGTGTCGTCTTGTTTGTTTACCTTTTGCACAATTTTGATTGAAAGGCACTTTATGAACATGTCTGTTTGTATTGGTCTAGGTGTTTTCTGTGTATTATAAGTATTAACGAAACAAGTATTATATGTATACATATATTTGTAATTCCACTATTGGTTCTGATATCCTTAACACTAGCTGGTGGCAACGCGGCAAGAGCGCGCTGTTGCCGCTACGGGTTTAATAGTTTGAGACAAATATTTTTTTCCACATTTGACATATGATTATACTTGCTGAAGTATATAGCCTAGTTTCACTATTTTTGGAAAGTTTTAAATATTAGACAGCTTCTCTAAAAGAGAGTTTACCATATTTGGAAATAAATATGTGTCATACAAACTACCAAAACTGGAAGGATTTTTCAGCATGACCCCACAATTTAAAATGTGTATTAATAACAATAATTCCGGTTCCGGCTGTCAAAAAGACATCACGCGCATCTGAATAGCTCCGTAAATTGTCCGCCTAAATTTTGAAAATCCCCAGTGAAAGTGAACTAGACCGCAAAAACGCAAAGACTACCTGCGATTTCTCGGCGAATAACTGTTATCTCGCCAGGAAAACACCGATTACGCGAGGAAAAGCGAAAATATAGTGCAAGGATAGTGAGTCATTTCAAAATTCATTTGACAGTTACCAAAACATTACATCGACAGTTACTGTGCGAATGAATGGAAACGGCGACCATAGACACAAACACATCTTTTTAACTCTAATTCACGGCTCTGGATTTACGCCTTTTAAGAAAAAAATCTCGTCCTAGTGTTGCTATTGTAGAAATTTTACCCCAATTCTCGGAAATCATGGATGAGAAAATGAACTTACTTTTAATCCAACTTAGAGAAGAAATTAAAATACAAACTGAGACCATTATATGTTAAAAACCTATTAAAATAATACTTGCATTGGGATGGAGAAAAGCCGATTTACTAAAAAACAAAAAGAAAATTGCAGAACATATCTACATATCAGAAGTTTTCCCCAAGGAGGTCCTAGAAAGAAGGAAGGCGTTAATGCCAAAATTAAAACAAGCCAGAAAAGAAGGAAAGTTTGCATTTATAAAATACGACGAACTTATCATCAAATCTACCAACGAAAAAACATACAATTCCCCAATCCGGCTGGTCCCCGTGGGGAATCAGACCAAAACCCTCCAAAATACTTAGATAATAGAAATAAAAATTGTATCAATATTGCAACATTAAACCCCAGAACATTAAGAACCCAGGAAGCCCTAATGGAATTAAACGTTGCCATAAAAGATATAAAGTGGTACATACTCGGAATCAGCGAAATGAGAAGAGAAGGTGAAGAAATTGTCGAATACCACGACTATATACTATTTAATAAAGGCGAAAAGGAGGCCAAAGACGAGTTGGATTCCTAATTAAATCAAATTAAAAAAAAAATCATAACTTCCTGGGTATCTCCGACAGGATAGCTGTACTTAACATCAGAATACCCAACTATAATAAGTCTTGGACTATTATTCAAGCATATGCCCCAACTGAAAAAGCGGCAGAATCAGACACAGAAATATTCTAAACTGGCAAAGTTCATCAGAGACTTAGCACATAACCATATTATAGTAATGGGCGATTTCAATGCCCAAGTAGGAGAGAAGCAAAACGAAGAAGAGTATGTATTGGGAACATTTGGATATGGAAAAAGAAGTCCCAACGGTCAAAAGATTATACTCAATAGTATTTTTAAAAAAAGCCCAAAAAGTAAATGGACTTGGATTTCGCCAGGCGGCAGGTATATAAAACGAAATAGACTACATAATGAGTAATTTTCCCAAGACATTTATTAATACAAGCGTAATCTTAAAACTAAACTTGCACACTGATCATCGCATGGTCCAATCTACTATTCTGCCAGCAACACCAAAAAAAGCAAGAAGAAACATTACTACCCGTAGTCTAGTCAATATGACCGCCGAGAGCTTCAAAGACGTTGGTCAGTCGCTGACAAAAATGGCTAAAATTGCAAACCACCAAAGCCAAGACACCAAAGCTAATTATGAGAATCTGGAAAAACAACTTACTATAAAAAACAATACGACCAAAAATAAACGTAAATCCATATTCGGTGAGGAGACCATCCAACTTATAGATCGTAGAAGACTTGAGCTGGCTAAGGGAAAAGGTAAAGAAAACATTAAAACGATTACGAATAAGCAAACAAATTAGAACAAGCATGAGAAGAGACCGTATAAACAAAAGACGGGAAGTGCTGGAAAGACATATATTAAAAACAGGGGGAGTAAGAAAAGCTTTGATAGAGCTGAAAGAGACTGGGAAGGAATGGAAACCAAAATTAAAGAGAAACGATCATAGCATCACAAATAGAGAAGGTATACTGGAACTGGCCACAGAATTCTACAAATATTTATATGCAAATAAAAACATACATAGACACTCATCTACAAAAACTTTTAAGAACAAAACAGTTAAACCTGTCTGAACGGGAACCCGATATACTACAGAGCGAAGTGAAAAGGCCATAAAGAGCCAAAAAATGGAGAAAGCGCCTGGACCAGACAAAATACCAAACGAGACCTTAATCGGAACTATTGACGAATTAGTTCCAATACTGCCTAGGTTGTTCAACCAGTTTTGAAGAAGCGTTTATATACTAACTCAATGGGAAACGTAAAAAGGTCCAAAGAATGAAATAGGGAACTACCGACCAATAAGCCTGATTTCGAATGTCTACAAAATATTCGCAAAGATTATACTGGAAAGGATAACTAAAGCAAATAATTGAGAAGTACAACAAAACGCTTTATATAGTATTTATAGACTATATTCCATGCATCTCCTATGGTTGCGAAACATGGGCCCTCACGAAATATCATAGAGAGAAATTAGGGAAATGCCATAGAAGTATGGAAAGAAGCATGACAGGAATAAGAAGGCAAGACAGAGTTAGCAATGTCAAACTGAGAGCGAAAACTAAACTAAATGACATCCTGGAAACAATAGACCTGCAAAAATGGAGATGGACCGGCCATATGTTGAGGTCCAGTTTGGAAAAGTGGAGCCAAATTGTAACTAACTGGTACCCTAGAGATGGTAAAAGACGTTGAGGACGTCAACATATGCGCTGGGAGGATGAGCTGAAACTCACTGCAGGCTCGAAGTGGAGACGGGTCGCCCACAACCGCAAACAGTGGAAGACATTGGAGGAGGCCTTTGCCGATAGGCACACTGAGCTGAGAGACTTTATATAAACAAATATCTCTCAGTCAGTCCAAAAGGCTATATAAATTAATAAATAACAATAGAACAGGACTACTCCTTCTCAAACAGATGCATCCCGGTTGTTACATGACTAAAACATGATAAAATACTACTATAAAATTATTAATCATCCAATCTTAAAATAGACATTTTTTTCTTTAAAGAGGCAGGCTGGTGTTCCATCCAAAGCCTGGAGTGATCATTCTCAAAGGTCGCTCATGTATAAGCTTGCTTAGTTGCTAACAATTTAAATCTATTAACGTCACTAGTGTGCTCTACCCATCACCTTAAGATATCTAAGGCTGATTATAAAGTTATCTTTTTGTAATTGTTTCAGTTCCTAAAACATTTGATGACTAACTACTTTTCTTTTTTTATTCCAATAAATGACTAAGCATATATCAGACTACTCTTATTTCATTATCACAAATATATTTTTTTAATTTAATACAAGTGTAAGCAGCACTGCGCTGTATTTTGCTGCATGAGTGAGAGTACCGGAGGCCGAATCCAATAGAAAGGGGGGTTTAAAGGTTGGCAGCGCACTTGTGGCTCTACAGGTATCGCAAGTGTCCATAGGCCGCGGAAATCAGGTGATCCGTCTGCTCATCTACCACCTATCACATAAAAAAAATACAAAATCTGTTGTTTTTCACCGAATGTTTGGCATATTAACCGAAATTCGGCCGAATGACAAAGTTTGGTTTAAGCTTCTGAAGTCCAGTTAAACCGAATGTGAAACGAATTTTTCTGTAATTTTATACAAAAAATACGATTTTTTCTGTAATTTTATAAAATTTCATGTTTGGAAATCCGCAGTCACACGTTGTCAAAGGGTAGTATATTTAACGTGTGACTACGCCTTTCCAAACATGAAATTTTATCTCTACATAGTGAATATTGCATAAATTGACAACGAAGGCTTGTTTTATACTTTTTCAGCGACGTTTTTTGTCGTAGTTGGGTTTTAGTTTTTTTACTTTTATTTTATTTGTACTATTTTGGTGTCCAAGTGCTAGTAATATATATATATATATATATATATTCAAAATGTACAAGTCAAGCGCTTTCAAATGATACCAAACACGGCATATTTATCATAACTTTATTTTTTTACTCTGTATGTTTTGTCCGCTAGAGGGCGCCACATTAGATTTTGTGAAACTTCATATAGCCTATAACCAGCGGACGATCAAGACGCTTATAATGATATGTCATTTGTCGAATTCTGATAAGTAGTTAAGAAGTTACGTGGAAACAGATGAACATACATACATACATACATACATCAATAATGGCACTTACTATAAGTGCCCAATACATATGACACTTTTATAGTAATATGTAAACCATGGGATTTGTACTTGCAACCACAGTACATTTAGCATTTATTACACCTTGGACAAAAACTAAAACAAATTCTACAATCTGTCAAAAATTTTCCATGACACCTCATTTTGATTCAATACCATGTAAGGAAATCTAAGGACTTTGAAGTACAGTTCTTAGATTTCCTTACATGGTATGTAACTACACAATAGTATAAGTTATGTATGAAGGTAATTTAAAACGCTATCAGGTTTACCTACAAACCAGAATTAAGACAGACAAGATAATTAAATCAAATTACTGACAATAGATGTAGAAGGACATTAACTCACCAGCTTAGCTCCCTTCTTCCTACCCAGAGGCAAGAGATAGTGAGACTCATACCACTGCCTGAAAGGTGTGGCATCCACAACAACAATTGCATTCTTCACCAGAGTCTTAGTACGCACCAACTCATTGTTAGATGCGTTGTAAACAACGTCAATGATGCGAGATTTGCGAGTAGCACCTGTAACAAAATAAGTATTGGAATATTTATAGTATAAAGTTTAATCAATGGTTTATAGATAGGTACCTAACATAAAATAAAACATTACATACATTCTGAGCCCCATGAGAAGTTTCCAGTGTCGAGGCGCAGTGCTCGGTACTTGGTATTACCACCGCGCGAGCGCACTAAATGGATACGTTGTGGTCCAAGCTAAAAAAGTAAAAGATTACTTTTAGTCCACATCTTTCAATCATAACACATAAGAGGAAAGATAGAATAGACCAGAACCTCTTCCAGAACAACAACATCTACGAAACTTGCCATCTTTTAGGTTAGGAACTTACTTTTGTGTTTGCAGCTGGACGACCCAACTCGTACTTCCTCTTCTTACGGATAGGGGCGCGTTTTCCACCCGTAGCCCTCCGCTTATGCCAATGATCACGACTGATACCTAAAAAGATTAAACACCATATGACTTCTCTCACAATTTCCACTTTGCCGACATCCCATCACTTTTTCTCACATTACTATTGACACAAGATAAATAATCCCGAAAAGATGTCTAGACGTAAGAACACTTTTGGTAAAGATTATTGATTACGCGAAACACTTAGTCGTTTAAAAGATGTAAAGGGATTTATAAGCACAATTACGAATTTTACTCACCCATCTTGTCTGGGTCGAAAAAGAAAAGGTTTGTTTGACAGACGGAACCACTATACCTCTATTTCTGTTGTCTATGGTTTGTAGTCTATAGTATGACCAAAATCTTTCAAACGGGTTTTTTACTAAAATCCGTTATTATGTGACAAAGATGCAAAAAAATGTATTTTCTTCGAAAGTTTTTGTAATATATTGCTACCAATAAATAATCTTTCGAATACATTAATTTTTTATGTACGAACAGAAAGGCAAAGGATCGCTAGAAAAAGGCGCCCTTTTCAAAGAAAATTTTCACTTTTACTCAAAATCTGCTTAAATATTATAGTAAAACATAATTGAGCTTAAAACAATCACAGAACTTTCACTTATGATTAATAAGCAAACAACGGATTTGTTACAATATTCTCAAAGAACACCAATTTACGACACACTCGAAGCGAATCAATAAAACAAAAGATTTCGAAATTAAGAAACATACATTTTCTAAATGGAATAAAATTCAAGGAGGTTTTATGTAATTATTTTATAAAAATTAAGTATTCCCAAGTATTCCTCAGCAAGTATTTGGCTAATGCAGGCTTGTAGGAAGCTTAGTCATGGCATAGAGTGATAATCATGAAGCTATATTTTTATCTCTTGATGGTGAGAATGGAATGAGCTGATATTATTTACGACATTAATTAAAATCCTTAGAGGTTTTTGTATATATTTTACGTCCCGACCGTCACACGAAAGAAGTCCCGCAGAAAACTCATGGATAATGCATGGAACTAAATTGTCTAATTGCCAAGTCGATTGGCGATATATCGAGGTGTTGAGGTGTCTGTATGACGCTGCTAATATGTCCGTAGTAATCCAAAATGGCCAAACTGAGCCTGTCCTGCTGCGACGTGGTGTGAGACAAGGAGATGTTATATCTCCGAAACATTTCTCTGCTGCGCTGCAGGACATGTTCGGAACGCTAAACTGGAAAGAGCGCGGAATCAATATTAATGGCGACTACATGTCACACCTACGATTCGCAGACGACATCGTCATCTTGGCGGAAACCCTACAAGACCTACAGGAGATGGTGAGCAGCCTGGCTGAATCTTCCAAACACATCGGTCTTCGGATGAACTTGGATAAAACCAAGGTCATGTTCAACGAGCTCGATGATCCGGGACCGGTCGCTGTTAATGGAGTACCTCTCGAAGTTGTTCAGGAATATGTCTATCTAAGACAAACGCTCCAATTAGGCAGAAACAACTTCGAGAGAGAAGCCAATAGAGGAATTCAGCTAGGCTGGGCAGCATTTGGTAAACTTCGTCAAGTCTTCTCGTTACCCATCCCGCAAAGTCTTAAGTCGAAAGTCTTCGACCAGTGCGTCCTTCCGGTCATGACTTACGGTGCCGAGACGTGGACACTCACGGCTGGAGTAGTCCACCGGTTCAAAGTCGCTCAAAGAGCTATGGAAAGGGCCATGCTCGGAGTATCTCTGAAGGACCGCATCAGAAATGATGTAATCCGACAGAGAACCAGAGTCACCGACATAGCCCACCGAATTAGCAAACTGAAGTGGCAGTGGGCTGGTCATATTAGCCGCAGAACTGACAAACGTTGGAGCCGTAAAGTCCTTGAGTGGAGACCGCGACTCGGTAAGCGTAGTGTAGGACGCCCTGCGACAAGATGGGATGATGAAATTCGAAGGCTGGCTGGTGTAGGCTGGATGAGAGTGGCCGAAAATCGGGAGCAGTGGCGTGCATTAGGGGAGCATAGGTCTCCCCTAATGCACGCCACTTCTCCCGATCCAGCAGTGGACGAGTGTGGGTTGCTGATGATGATGATGATGAAATTGTCTAAGCATCTAAGAGGTTCACCAACAGCACATCATAATGAATAGAGATGGGTGGCGGGTATATACCCGTTTGGATAAAAGTCGGGTATTTACCCGGCTAAATACGTAACTTAATGAATGATAAATGAAACTATGAGCCCAGGAGCCCAATTCTCGTGCTCGTGATATTTATTTTCATACGACATATATCACCAAAACATAGTTTTTTTGTATGGTTTTTAGGTGATATCCGCCATGTTTTTTTCATATCGATATTATAATTGGGGTCCAGGACCCCAATTCTCGGGTTTGTGACATTTTGAGAACATGGCGGATATCACCCGAAAACCATACAAAAAAACTATGTTTTAGTGATATATGTCGTACGAAAATAAATGTCACGAGCCCGAGAATTGGGCTCCTGGAGCCCAATTCTGGGGATATGTTTTCAAAATATCACGAGCACGAGAATTGGGCTCTTGAAGCCCGATTCTCGGTTTCGTGACATTTATTTTCATACGACATATATTACTAAAACATAGTTTTTTTGTATGGTTTTCAGGTGATATCCGCCATATTCTCAAAATATCACAAGCACCAGAATTGGGCCCAATTCTCGGGACGTGATATTTTGTTATCATACGATATATATCACCAAAACATAGTTTTTTTGTATGGTTTTCAGGTGATATCCGCCATGTTTTTTTCATATGGAAATCCCCGAAATGGGGTCTTGGAGCCCAATTCTCGGGTTCGTGATATTTTGAAAACATGGCGGATATCACCTAAAAACCATACAAAAAAACTGTGTTTTAGTGATATATGTCGTATGAAAATAAATGTCACAAGCCCGAGAATTGGGCTCCATGGCTCCTGTGTTCTGGTGATATATATCGTATGAAAATAAATATCACGAGCATGAAGATTCTCGGTTTCGTGACATTTATTTTCATACGACATATATTACTAAAACATAGTTTTTTTTGTATGGTTTTCAGGTGATATCCGCCATATTCTCAAAATATCACAAGCACCAGAATTGAGCCCAATTCTCGGGACGTGATATTTTGTTATCATACGATATATATCACCAAAACATAGTTTTTTTGTATGGTTTTCAGGTGATATCCGCCATGTTTTTTTCATATGGAAATCCCCGAAATGGGGTCTTGGAGCCCAATTCTCGGGTTCGTGATATTTTGAAAACATGGCGGATATCACCTAAAAACCATACAAAAAAACTGTGTTTTAGTGATATATGTCGTATGAAAATAAATGTCACAAGCCCGAGAATTGGGCTCCATGGCTCCTGTGTTCTGGTGATATATATCGTATGAAAATAAATATCACGAGCACGAGAATTGGGCTCTATGTATACCCATCATAAATATCGTACTTTTAGAGTTGCAATAAATTCTAAAAGTACAATCTTAATTCCTATAGCTATCGTTTTCACTCACTGTCATCTGCGGCTTCAGCTAATTCATCCACATCACTAAAGTCAAATGGCTTTTTTCCCGCGAGACATAGACGGCTTTTATTCATCAAAACAACTCACTGCCGGGTTATGTAATAAGTTATTAGATGATGACTCCTTTTCTTCATCATCAAATTTTTGTTCATGAAAAAGATTCAAACTATGTCATATGACAATGTGATATGTGTATATGGTGAATGAGCTTTCGGTGGCTGCTGAAGTACACGGTGCAGTCAGCAAATTGACTGCTTCTCTACTTACTCGATCAAGGAGTGACTTAAAGGAGGATATAGAGTGCGGGAACCTAAGCAGTTTCTGAAGAAACTTAATTAGGTTGCTTAGGGAAAAAATATACTAAAAGTCCTGACGTACAGGATGTGAGCTGGATGAAAGGAGGTGACAAAGATCTCAATATTAAGTTTTTCGCCAATTTCCAAAAAATGGTGCGTTGTAGCAAAAAATTCCATAGATTAAATGAAAGCTCATAAATTTATCTATAACTTTTACTATACCTACACAGTTTTTCTAAATTCTCATTTGTTTTCGAACTACAAGGGAAGGAAAAGTGAAAATTTTAAAAAAGCTTTATTTTTTAAATATACTTTAAATTCTGTTTGAATAGAAGCTTTACTGCTTCTTCTATGCTTTGTTCTTTGAGTGGGGGAGCCGGAGATCCATATTTCCATCCCCTCATTGTCCCACCAATCCCCTCATCACATCCGTTAACCGCTAGGCCAGTAGCACCAACTGCTGCAGACGTCGCATTGGGCACGGTAACCCCTTTCCATCAGGAAACAGAAACATTATTTATTTGCTTAATACACAATTTGATACAAAGATGTTATAAAAAGTATCATGGACACGGTATCCAGCCTGCCAGCAGGCGCGCAAATAGATTAAGTATAATGTAATTAACAAATTACTACCTGTACAACAAACAAGGTACTACCTGTGCGGATAAAGAATGGGATTATAAATGGCGGCGCATCTATTCACTTCTCGCTCGCACACTATGCGTCTGCGTCTATACTCGCACTCGTGGGTACTGACTGCAAAAAAAAAATCTGCGTTCCCTTCCCTGTCGCATCAGTCAGGTTTCGCAATTTTGTGAGCTAGACGCGTTGTCTGTTTTTCCGTGGTTTTGAACCTTTCGTTATTTTGTCATTTGTTATTGTTTGTTGTTATAGTTTATTATTAATTGTAACAATTAAAAATAATTGTACAAAATAATTACTATTTCAAGAATAACGCCATCTAAGCAGACTTCTCAAGAACACTAATTACCCTATTCAGCGCCTTCTGTCGCCGTATTTCCATACCAAAGCGTTAAATCAATATGTACGTATGACCTCTGTTGTCTAATGTCCGCAATGCATAGGAAAACATCTTTTAACAAGATTTACGTCTTCCACTCACGCATAGATGTCGCTACTGACTCACAAATAAAAAATATCGTCTACTATATTTTGGCAGTTAGGGCAGAATTATATTTATTTAATAACTTTGTAACAAAGACCTATTTTTTAATAACCTTTAGGACATTTCTAATTTATTTCCTTTGAATTTTAACATCTACATTTCATCATCATCAGCACGCCATCTACAGGATAGGCGATGTACTTCCCAAATATGGTATTCAGAATGCATTCAATTTCCTGTAAATTAGTTAATCTTCTCGCCGCTAGTAAGGCGACACTGTATCGTTGCATCGTCTATTTCTCTCTTATGTCTTGAGTTGAAAAGCAACAAAATACAAATAGAAATTCTAGAACAATTAACTTAACAAGGTTGTTTAAAGGTCAACTTTGGGCGGATGTGAGTTTTTTTTGAATAGAAGGAACATTCCAGACCTTTTAAGCAATAAATAGGAGTGACGGAGCCTCGCGAGGGACACATTCAAAATTTTAATTCTGGAAGACCCCTCGCTTGACCTAATTGTGTGTCCTCACCTTGAGTGTGTGCTGCAGAAGTTTTGAGGTGAAACATTTCGATTCGTCGTCTTAATCTTAACAAAAATAAGTGTTTGCTGTCGTTCCCCGTCTTGGGTAAGTACTCATATTGTCTTATTCCATAAAAGGAATAATCCAGGGAGTCCTTCTGTAGGGCGTCCTTCATATTGTGAAATCGTTGTTATAGGGCCCTATGTACCGGCAAGAACCGAGACCAGTTTGATTCGTTGAGGTCTACATAGTCGACGGGAGCTTCCAAGGATAGAACTAACAGGCCACGCTGGAGGACAACAGAGTACCTGACACGACAGTTCTGGACCTGCCAAGGACTAGCTTCCGGAGGGCTGCGTCGCGCTTCCTCAATCATAAGTTAAGTCCCATACTTACCTAGAACAATCATTTAAACCTAACACCGAGTTACGGTTGAGCTAGGTCAGACAGGCATTCCCACAATAATATGCAATAGCAGAGTTGTACTTCCCGCCAGCTGGATCCATACTTAAGACCCTTAATCTTAATTTAACTTAGTATTTGTCATACAAAAATCAATCATTGTGTAGATATAAAATGTACTTAATTTAAGCGTTCATCTTGTATTCCGGATTATATTGTAAAGGCTTAAGAATAAATTAATTGAAAAGGCAATAAAGTGTTTTCCTTCACACACCAAATAAAAGGCGCCCTGGGAATATAGTCTCTCGCTCTGGGGCTGAGTGGCCGGTGAGGTAGCCCAGAAAAAAGGGGTTACATAATTTGTATGTTAAATAATTGTTTTGTTATTTATTGAGTATAGATAGTGTTTTATTAAGATATAGTTACAATAGGATATAGATATAGTTAAGATATACTCATTACAATCTTTTATTTTATATATAAATCATAAACTGTTCTAACGCAATCTATATTTAATACTAATATTATATTAGCTAAAGAGTTTGTTTGAACGCGATGAACTCAGGATCTACTGGACCGATTTCAATAATTCTTTCTCCCTAGGAAAGGTACGTTAGGTAGTCATAGGCTATGTATGTACCACGGGCGAACCCGGGGCGGACCGCTAGTAAATACATATTTACTTGAGAACAAATTCGTTTATAAATGCCATAACATTATATAATCTGCAATCTGAATAATTTTCATACATGTTTTATATACAGTCAAAAAGACTCCAAAATAATAAAACCTATAAAACATACTCGTACATTAATAGTATTTTAATTAATAACATTTATTAATTTATTTAAAAAAAACAAAACAGTTTCAACGGTAATGATATTTTATACTGAAAAACGTCAGTTATAAGTTTTCAAACCGTCTATGCTGACGGTACCGGCTCCACGCGCCGCCATTTCTAATCCCATTCTTTATCCGCACGGATAGTACTTAATTGTTTTCAAATATTATTTCTTGGGTCGTATACTTCTTTGCATGCTTAGTTGTACGTATAAAAACATTTTGTATCCTGTTAGGTTATGAGGATCCTGTCAACTGTTGTTTTTCTGTATCTTTTTCCTCCTCCTTGAACCTCCGGCCTCCTTACTTGTAAGTGATTCTTGTTAAGAGGGCTCTAAATCATCCTCATTGTCATTTTTATTGTATTCGTCGCTAGAAGAATCATCATTCATTCAGGTCAGTAGCAAATATTAGTATTTTATTCGATATTGGCGAAAAACCTAAAATTAAGATCTTTGTTCCCCTTATCCTCCCTCTGGTTCACCTTCTAGGCGTCAGTATTTTAGTGTGTTTTCTGCCTAAGGGCCCTGAATACGTTTTTACAGAAATCAGTTAGATTCCCGCTTAAGCATTCTACAACAACTTTATTGACTGACTTAGTAGTTTAGAGCTTCAAAGTTCTCTACACCAAAAGACGGAATCCATTGCCTCTACGTTTTCCCACTATAAATCCTCTACCTCATAGTCCCTGACCCCGTAGTCCCTGTTTCGCCCTTCTTCTTCTTCTTGAGTCCTGTGACAGAGGACAGATACGATATTTCTCCATCTTGATCTGTCGGATTGAGTCCGAGTTTTTGTGCTTTGGCAACAACAGTTCGTCGCCATGTTACGGCCTCGCTTGCCCTTCTCCTGAGGACACAGTACAAAGCTTGTTTGAGAATTATGGTTTTCGGGTCATCGCAGAGTACGACCTATCCAAATTCATTCACCACACCCTCGCGGAGTGTGTGTCGTGGTCTCGGCAGCGTGATGCGCTGGTCGCGAAGGTCGGCCAGGACCTCTCGCTCCCTAGCATAGTGAGAGCTATGCGAGCGAGGAGGCCTGGAAGGCCTTCGCTGACTATTGCGAGCACGTAATGGCAGCGAAGCAGGCAGCGGAGCGTGAGCGAGAAGCAGATCCTCTCGCTCCCGCGCTCCAAAGGGCAAGGAGCGGTAGGAGACGCCGAAAAGATGCGCGTCTCCCTCCTCTCCGCAGAGGGAGCCCGCTGGCGCGTGGTGGGGGGACACCAGCGCCGGCATTGCACGGGCTCCCTCAGCAGCTCAGTAGGGACGGCTCAGTTTCCCCGGCTGTCCCTACCCCCTCTCCCGGCCGACCGGCCGGGGGAAGGGGCCTGGCCCGCCGTTTAAAGGCGGGCACCGCCCGGGGAAGGTCGTGGTGTGAGGGTTCACCCTTCTGAACCCATGACTTTTCCCACTTAAGGGCGATGAGGGAAAACCGCTGGGGCTTAGTCGATGCCCTCTGGCCTGCTTCTCGTGTAGGAAAGCCCCCGCCAGAAATGAAGCCCGGACATAAGCCCTCCCTGCCTCCCTAGCAGGAGGGTATGCAAAAGGCGCGTCGGCCATGTTGGCACACGGGCCGGCGGCATTCCCCAGCGACAAAAAAAAAAGGATGTTGTTCTGTACCCTATGTATTATAGATACCTATGTTTGAGTTGCAAGCTGAGCCCCACAGCTGTAAACCGTATGTCCAGATATGTTTTAGGATAGTTTTATAATATTAATAGGAATCTATGGGAAGTTTGGAGTTTCTACCCAGAAGCCACTTTAAACTTGATGTTTAAAATCGTTCGGTATTTAGTTTTTGTTAGTTTTATAGTTCTGAGATTATAACATAGTGATTTTTTTTCTTGTTCTGTACTCTGTGATTATATTTTATATTACTTCTTTTTTTCCTTGGTCTGTGTTCTCCACAGATCACTATATATGTAGCAACTCAGGAGCCCAATTCTCGTGCTTGTGATATTTTGGAACATGGCGGATTATCACGCCGAAACACCAGCAAAAGAACTATGTTTTAGTGATATATGTCGTATGAAAGTAAATGTCACGATCCCGAAAATTGGACATACATTTCATATTTTTTAACGAGATGTACCATATATTGTTTTTTTTATATGTAAAGTATAACATACAAATGAACGGACCCATATAGAGTATTCTTTTTTCAAATTTGTCACATTTTTTCATGCATGAAAATAATTATTGAAATTCTTTTACTTCTAAATAGACGGTAAGCGCTCAAAATGATACGTCCATCGGACGGCTGAATTACAGCGATATTCCTTTGCTTATCATTGTTTAATCTAATTAAAGTACTACTGTCAAAAGAGTAAATAATACTATGTCACAACATAGGGGGGGGGGGGGGGTCAAAAACGTCATTCAGGACATTCAACGTTGACAAGTTGTCTTTTTTTTTTGACAGTTTCAATGTCATGAGGTTTTGGCATTACTAAATTTAAATAACTATAATGTGCTAAGCAAAGAAAATATTTTACATTCGCCGTCCCGATGACGTCATCTTACGTTTTTAGTTTTTTTAATTTTTTTCTCAGTACATAATCCATATAAAAAATGGAATTAAATATTTGGGGTATTTTTCGCGGACTTTGCGACCCTGTTAAATAATCGTTGATCCGTCCAACTTCAATAAATTGTTTTTATATGTTATTATGAGTTAAGTTAGCACATAAAAAAATAATAATCTCAGAATATTATGTATTTTTATATAAATACTATAGAAAATGTGAATAAAGTTTGTGGCAGTTTACACATAACTTAATTTTTTAAATTGATGACGTAGAAATTTTGCATGTCTCATGCTATAAACCAACAAAGTTCAAACATGAATTTTGGACTTATTTTGAATATTTGAAGGTTAGAAGTTTTTTCGTTTATTTTGGTATTAACTATTTGTGTTATTTCATGTTTAAATGTCCTGTTACTAGACTTGCATAATTGTAAAAAAATCACAAAAAGTCAAATGAAGTCTGTCCTAGAAATTAAGGTGTGACGGAAATTCCTATATTAGTCACAGTGAGAAATTCGGATGTGAATCGTATTATTGAATCAAAACTACTATTTCAACGACTAATAATTATATGAACTGGCAACATAATTCTTCTAGCAATGCTGTCATCTTGGTGGTTGATGTGCATTAAATACGGCGAGATCCGTGACGATAGGTTTGGTGACGCGTGTTCGTTAAAAATATTGTTCCCACCATGTGATCGAGTTTCTCCACAAACGTAAGTATTTTTTCAGTATATTTACATTAAATTTAGTTGATCTCATAAATTGTAGGTATGATAATACCAATCGAACTAACACAAACACACTATAAAAGGATTTATACTAAAAAAATTGTTGCACGGATCGAATAACGTCACGTCCATGTCGTCACGTGACGTATAAGCGGAAAAATATTTCGTGACGATAAGGAATGTTAAGCTTAGTCTACATGATCGATTTACCCGACTGCGAAGCACAAATGAAGGTTATGTGTTTATTGTAAACTACTCACGTTGACAAAGTTATTCAAACTTTTTAAATATGAGTTGGTTTATTTTATTGATTTAGGATATCGATAAATAGATACCTAGTACATTTTTAAATATAAATTATACTTCAGCCAAATTCAATAACGAATAAATGTAAACAAACCGCCCATAACCTACCTAAAAAAAATCTTTTTTATGCCTTGGTTTAGAAATATGGGCACTTCATTAATAGTCCGAATGTTATATTATATGACATTAGTTTTCTGAAATATTACGTGTTGATGGAATAATGGCAAAAACTGTTTAAAATTTTTGTTACATTTATTCGTCATTGAATTTGGCTGAAGTATACACACCCAAACTCTCATATACAACGTGTTATGTAAATAGCGCAAAACCTCTCGGATGGTGGCTCAGCTCAGGTAACTGAACATATTTCACTATGGGACCAACACTGAAAGCGCGAAAAAAAAAACCAGCTGTTTCATACAAATCGATCAGCGCGCCGAGCTAATTTGTATGAAACAGCTGGTTTTTTTTTTCGCGATTTCAGTGTTGGTCCCATAGTGAAATATGTTCAGTTACCTGGGCTGAGCCACCATCCGAGAGGTTTTGCGCTATTTACATAACACGTTGTATATATAAATATTTGTAAATAATTTTTGACGGGCTATTTGGTGTAGTGGTTGAGAAGTCGGCTATTATACCAGAGGTGGCGGGTTCGAATCCCACACGGTACAAACATTTGTGTGCATGAATATGTCTGTTTGTATAGCAGAGCTAGGGGATTATATGTACTCCCTTAATAATTTAAAAATGGATACACGTTATAAATAAATAAAATAAATGTGGCACAAGCTCAATTAAACAAAATTAACAATAAATACTATCTTTTTTGCAAGATCTCAACGTCATGGCACTAACACCAGCAGAAAGAGCAAAGCGATACAGGGAAAAATTAAAGCTAGATCCTATAAAACATGAAGTCCAAAGAAAGAAACAACTTAAAAGACTGAAGAAAAACCAAAAAAAAAATTTCGGAACTAAGTGAAGAAGAAAAAATTAAGAAGAGACATCTGTGGCGCGAGCAAAAAACGGAAACAAAAATTAAAAATCCATCAAAATGAAGAACAACCAAAGTCAAAAGAAGAAAAAAAAAAACAAACATACATTCGCTTAAGATTAAGTTCAAAAAAATTAAGGACAATTACTCCAAAACCCTAAATAAAGTTAAACAACTTGAAACAACTGTGAGCCGATTAAGGAAGCAGTTATTTAGAATGAAATGTAAACACGAGAAGAATGTAAAAACACTAGAAGATGCCAATGCTCAACTTCGAGCTCGTCATGAAATACTAGAGTTGTCCTTAAAAGAAAAGTACTCGCATTGTCAATCACATGAAGAGAAAGAAAATTATTACGATCAATTGGTACTACTAAAACAGCCAAAGATAAGAAAGGATCTCAAGTGATTGCAAAATGTTTGGGTCTTAAAAGTAAAATTCGATTTAGCAAAAAGAAGAGATATTTGAGTACAAAGATTAAGGAAGAAATTAGGCTGTTTTATGAACGCGATGATATAAGTCGTTGCACAGCTGGAAAGAAAGAATGTAGATCTAAGAAGGGAGAGACTAAACAAATAAGATAATTTGACCGATACTCTACTTAATTTATTTAAGATATATAAAAAAGAAGGAGGTAAGTATGGATTCACGACATTTTATAACTACAAACCGTTTTATGTATTGCTACCAACACCAAAGGTTAGAGAAACCTGTCTGTGTATAAAAACACAGTAATTTTCAATTTCTTTTCGAAGCATTGCAGCAGAAAAACTCAATTATATCTTTTAGAAACTGTAAAAGAATTAATTACAACAATAACATGCGATGAAAATTCATATGCTTGTATGTACAACACTTGCGATAAATGTAAAGATTCAAAAATTGAATATAAAAAGAAATGAAGTTGATCATGAAGTGACTTGGTGGCAATGGCAAAAAGAAAATAAATCTTATACAAAGTCAGGTATTGTGCAAACAACAAAAATCACTAAAAAGAATGAGATAAGCGGTACAGTGGACGACTTGATATCTCAATTTGAACTTCAATTAAAAAGCTTCCAAAAACACTATTATATTTAAAAGAGCAACAAAAACAATACCGTGATTGTATTAATAATTTGGAAGATGGCGAAATTGCAATATTGTGGTGACTTTTCAGAAAATTTCGATTGTAAATTGGCTCAAGAAGTTCAATCAATGCATTTTGGCGGTTCCAAAAATTCTATAACATTACATACTGGAATGATATTCGGGAAAAACAAGTGTCAATCATTTGCTTCTGTAAGTGATGATAATTGTCACGAACCGAATGCCATATGGGCACATCTTATACCTGTTTTAAAATTGGCAAAACAAATGTTTGATAATGTTCGGGTTATACATTTTTTTTTCCGACGGATCTTCGTCGCAATACCGACAGAAGAAGAATTTTTTTTTTCTCAATTACTTTACCACTAAGTTTAAACTAGATTATGCGACATGGAATTTTTCTGAAAGCGGCCACGGAAAAGGCATTGCTGACGGGATAGGTGGCTCCGTTAAACGCACACTAGATAAGCGAGTTTTGTATGGTAATGATGTAGTCAATGCCTCCGATGCCGTGAGAATCTTAGAGATGTCAATGAAACTAGTCAAATGTTTTTTTTGTTTCCTGTACCGATATTGCTAATATAAAGACTTTGACAAAGACAATTAAAAAGAAGCCGTACCGGGAAACGATGCAACTACATCAAATAATAACTAATAATTGACACGACCACATGTTCTCTACAGGCAATTAAGTTGTTTTTGTGGTTCACATGCGAGGGCTTATGTACCTGGTCTGCAACTACAAAAACATGAATTTGCTCCAAAAGTTACGTCAAAACCTGGCAAAATATCAACTAACTCTTCGATACAAAAAGAGCCTCACAGACCAGGCCATCAAGACAACCTAGAATTTATCGAGCCATATGAAAAATATGACCATGAAAATTCTTTTTTGATTTTGTTTTTGACAACTCTCGCAAATTCAATTAAGAAATGATACGATGTGTCTACAAACTTCTGGACAAATAGAGCTACACTGCTCGAGGCGACATGATGCTAATATTACTATTGAACCAACCCCTAAAAAACATTGCAAATGATGCATCGGTAAATAAATTTAATTTACATAAGGAGTTACCCTGTTACGATATAACCGAGTTACCTATAACTCTTGATAGTTCTGTTGCCAACATAAAATATAGAGTCGCTTGTTGTCACGGCGATACTAGTCTTACTGAAAATTTCTTTGTTGAAACAGAGTTACCTACTGGACTGTTCGACATGAATAACGAGTCATCTGGCACTACTAGTACTAATATTCTAGAAACAAAACGAATGTGCAAGTATGCTCGACAATGATACAGAGAATTGGTCTCCTAGTGAGCAATTAAAATTTAACAAAATTCTACCTAATAATTCTCACCAATATTATGAACTAACCAACATTACTAATGACGAATTATCAAAAAGAAATTTCAACGTACCTAATCGAAAACGCATACAAGTTTTAAGTGATATAGTATTAAGTCCAAAAAAAAAAAACCAAAACCGCAAAATCCATTGTAGTAAAAACGTCAAATAGAAAATTTTTCTGCACTAACTGTAAAAACGTATTACCCATTTAGATTACACGAAATGATTAGTTGTAAGATATGTAAGACTTGGACCTGCATTTCATGTGCATCGAAACCTTTGCAACTAGATTCCTATATTTGCATTTCATGTAAGTCAAAAGTATTATAGACGATTTATTATTTATTATTAATTTCTATTATTATTTTATGTTGGTATGGTCAAAAACGTATGTATAAATATCAAAGTTGATTAAAGTTTCTGTCATTTTTATACGAGTATGTTCGCAACGGATTTCAATGCGGTTTCATAGTATTAAATATGCTTTAGTAACTTATACATTATAATTTAATAATATTTTAAAGAGATATCATACTTAATTGTTTTAAACAATATTTTATTTCATGTTACCTACATTGAGTAACAATTTATTATGACATAAGTAAGTGTTTTAAATTAGATTTCTATAGATGCGTTGCTCAATATTTTTGTTATGATGATTATAATTTGTGTATTTCTTTGTGTTGTAGTATGAATATTGTTGTACTGAATAAAAGTGGTGAGTTCATATGGATATGGTCGAGAAGATTAGAAAAAGTAACTAAAAAAAGTCATGAGACACCTGAGTACTTTGTACTTAAAATTTGAATAATGTAAATTACTTTACCTTGTAGGTAGATAGATAGTTTTTAGAACCAATGTATACTAACCTTTACATTTCCATTTAGTCACCACTTGTTCCAACATAGTCACTGTCCCAGGTTAAGTAACATATTAATTGTTGATTTTGTAACTGTTTAATGACTAAAATTGTTTTAGAAGTTTATTACTGAACAATTTGTTGATTTTTGTTGAATATTGTTGGAAAATATGATTACATTAACGTAAAACTATTTTTCTACAGAGAAAGTATTGTATGAGATGTTCAAAATTGTGACGATTCTGAAACAAAACTGTTGATTATTCTAGTTTTACAAGAAAAGTTTCTATAGAAGACTTAAAATTATGTTGCTTCCACATTATTTAATAAATGGATGATAAAAAAACTATCCTGATATTTTTGTTTCATTGAAATAAAGCCTCCGAATTTCGTGATGAAATGGAACAATTTTTCCCTTACTACTATTAACATTATCGAATTTCTCGATATTTTACGTACTAATCCATATATTAATTGAATAATCGGATAATTCATTAGTCCTGTTATTATATCAAATATTCATGCATAAGAATTCTCGAAAAAAAAATTACATGTTCCACATTCGTCACGCAGGCAACTTTTCGTGAAAATACCCATATTCGAGCAGCGGAAAAGTAAACAAAGAATTGGTATTTTTTGTTTCAGAGCTTAGCAATTTTGAAATGTTGTCCATTCTAGTGTCAACATTGTCAACGTCATTCATACATTCAACGTTGACAAGTTGTTTTTTTTTTGACAGTTACATGTCATGAGTTTGGCATTACGTAAATTTAAAACTATAATGTGATAAGCAAAGAAATATTTTACATTCTGCCGTCCGATGACGTCATCTTACGTTTTTTAGTTTTTAATTTTTTTCTCAGTAAATAAGCAATATAAAAAATGAATAAATATATATTCGAGCAGCGGAAAAGTAAACAAAGAATTGGTATTTTTTGTTTCAGAGCTTAGCAATTTTGAAATGTTGTCCATTGGGCTCCAGAACAATAACTAAAGCAATCGTTCTAACGCTTTATTTACCGTAACTGGTTATATATATATGTATATATATAGTTACGAGCTCGAACAGTGATCACTCGTTTTCCTCTACAACAATAACTAGTAATATTCATAACGCCATTTAAACGATTTGAATAGGCATCAGTCTTCAATAACTCTTTTAATCACAACGCCATACAGTTAAATAGAATTTACTCTTATGTTTAAGGCATAGTGTGGATGTTTGTTTACTTTGACTACTCATGCAAAATCACTGGTTTTACATCATTTGTTATGACAATATGAAAACGACGTTTTACATTGACCACCTTACACATAGATTTGACAACGTGAAGGAGTAAAACGAGTAATGTAACGCGCCAAAAAAAGGACGTGATACGTGTGCGTGGAGTCATTAAGTTATACTGCTACCTAACCAAACGATTTTACGTAACAATCGTCACGTTTGCTTGAGAACGTTGTGAAAATAACTCCTTATAAAAATCACTAGTTATGAAACCGGTTATTGGAAATCACATAACGCTTACGTTACGTTTTCTCAAAAACCGATAACGGCCCATCGCTAAATGGTTCTGGGTGTAGTGTAGCAAGCTAGTACTAATAAACTAATCTGTGGTGTTCTTCATAGAGTATATTGTTCTTGGTCTGTGGCAGTGCTGCCAACTTAGCGCTTTTCGCGCCAGATCTAGCGCTTTTTTTGGCTCGGAGCGCGTTTTAGCGCCTAGCGCTAAATCTAGCGCATTTTGAAATTACGAAACTATATTACCTGCAGCGTATTATATAACAAATTACTAGTAAGTTTTCACAGATGCAAAATGTCAAAATATACTGTGTAACTTGACATTTGCGTCTGTCAGTTTAGTCTGCAAAATTAAAAATCAGAGTTTAGTGAATATTAATGATGGCGCCACTGCCGCTTACATCATAATGCATGGTAAACATTGGTTATAAAAATAAGCAAAGAACTGTGTTTTAGTTCCAAGAAATTTAGCGCTTTTTCCAAAAAAGCAATCTTAGCGCTTTTTTATAACGCTTACAGCGCGTTTTCGAAAAAACAAGTTGGCAGCACTGGTATGTGGTGTTCTCTTTTCTCTTTGGTTGGTTTTCGGTGTTGCGGTGCGAATGGGGTTATGTTTGTGTAAACTATAAACGAGAATTTAATTATCAAATATAATCATACGAAAGACTAGTGTAGTTGATCTCATTGGATTAATTGAAGCGTGTAACCTATTGCAATTGAAATGTCCACTGATTTTTATATACGTTACTATGTTGGCCACAAAGGAAAGTTCGGTCACGAATTTCTCGAGTTCGAATTTCGGCCTGATGGAAAGCTACGCTATGCCAACAATTCTAATTACAAGAATGACACAATGATTCGAAAAGAAGCTTACGTGCACCCTTGTGTCATGGAGGAATTAAAAAGAGTTATATTGGACTCTGAAATAATGCATGAAGATGACCGTTTGTGGCCACAACCAGACCGTGTTGGAAGACAGGTAAAAGTCTGAATTACATTATCTTTCATCATATACGTAGCCTCGTTATTGCTCGTTAGCCTATGTTACTAAATTAAACGAGAGCATCGTATCTAAACTTACCCCTACTGAAACTTTTAGATGCATTTTGATTATCAGTTCTGGCAAAACACATTACTCTAAAAAAGAAATCCTCCGTGTGTATTCAAAGTAGTAATCATTTTTAAATTTATTTACAGGAATTGGAGATAGTAATAGGTGAAGAACACATTTCATTTACTACATCAAAAACCGGATCTTTAGTAGATGTCAATCAATCCCGTGATCCTGAAGGCCTGCGCTGTTTTTACTATTTGGTTCAGGACCTTAAATGTTTAGTATTCTCTCTCATTGGTCTGCACTTTAAGATTAAGCCTATATAAGTACATTTGTATGCATTGTTTGTGGTTAAGATAAAAAGAAAATAAAGTAATTTTGCTCTGAAAAATTCATTTACAATTTCTTTACCTGTATAAAGGTCTGCAACATTTATGTATGTATGTACCTAATATTTATTTGTTTATTTAAAACATTATTACACAAAACGATACAATATGTGACTTTAATGCCTAGAGGCATTTTCTACCAGTTAACCTTTGGGTCATGCAGAAAGGACAATGGTGTGGCTAAAAGAGGACTTATGTAATTATTCCAATTTCCAAATAATAATAGTAACATAAACTTTGATTTTATTCTAAAATTAAATATTTATATACACCTTTTCCTAATTATATAATAAAGTTACCTATAATTACACATATAATAAAATAATACATAAAATAAATATATATGTATATACAAGCGACTAATAAATGTTTAACTTCATAATTTTGTCTTTTGGGAAGGGAAGCTGTGTATGTATTACATTGAGGAATGCAACAATATTTTGTATTTATGCTGTTTTTTTTAATCGTGAACATGAATAAATCAAAACTTAACTTCAAAATATTGGCAGGGCAAAGATTCTCACTAGCACATCTGGTGTCAATTTTTGGAAGCTGTCTAAGAACGACAAATTGAAAGTTTTTCATACAACTTTATGGGATAGTGGTTAATATTCTCTTTATTTTTGGGATAAATGTGGTTCGGTCACAATGATATAAATAATAAATATAATGAAAGCGTCGGCAGAATATATCAGATCTACATATACATTGCGTTCTGGTGTGATTCGTCACGGTCGGCCCCAGACGGGGCCGGTCTATCGGCTGTGTAGCCGTTGGTCGTCGGGAAGCAATATGGGTTGCCCCAATACTACCTGCCGTTGCCCAGGGGACACCGGACACGGCTTGTAGCACCTCCTCTGGCCTCTGGTCACAGGAGCAAAAATACAGGCGCGGCCGGGCCACTCAGGAAGGTCGTTGCACCTTAGTTCCCCACTGTTTGAATCATAATTGCTGCCGACTGTACCGAATATTTAGTAAACAACAATTTTTTTTTATTGCTTCAAATAAGCAGACGAGCTTGCGACCCATCTAATGGTAAACGGTAACCGCCGCTTATAGACATGAACAATGCCGGAGCACAGTCATGCCGCTGCCTACCGTGAAAAAGTACTCTTTAAATCTAGTTTGAAAAAGGACATGTCATAGCGATCAGGGAAGACCGCGGCTGGAATCTCATTCCAGAATTTGCACGAGCGTGGGAAAAAAGAGCACTGGAAACGAAGCGTTCTGGAAGGGATTGATTCCAGGTAGTAGGTATTGGTGAAGTTTCCCGCGGCGTCTAGTCGTGCGATTGTAGAATGGTGACCCTGGTACTTAGATTAAACCTCTTTTTGATTTAATCTAAGCCCTGGTATGATATTGAACAGCTCCACAAAGCACTTTCCATGGAAGAGCCTATAGAAGAGAGAAAGAGAGCCAAAATCTCTTCGCGACTCCAACGACTCCAATTTGTCCGTGAGATCCGGATCCTAGACAATCCGGACAGCTCGTCTCTGCAAGGCGTCAAATGGGTCTGCCTGATATTTAGGTGCGCCTGCCCAAAGGTAGGAGCAGTACCTACTCCACGTGGGGACATACTTGGGCTTTATATAGTACAAGTCGTTGCCCAGGCGCGAAGAACCGCCTCACTCTATTCAGGACACCCATCTTCTTGCTAGCGAGTTTCGCTTTGTCCTCCAAATGACGCAGAAAGTGGACCTTGTCGGAGACTTCGATGCCTAGGATCCCGATACTCTCAGAAACACAGAGAGATACTCCTTGGAACTGGGGAGCTAAAACAAAAGGGTCCTTTTTGGCAGTGAACGCGCACACGTGTCTTAGTCTGATTAAACTGAACAAGATTCCTTTCACCCCACTTCTAAACCTGTTCAAGTGAGTGTTCGACTTCAGACACAACTTGTTTCCGTCTTTCCATTAGGGAGTTACGAGGGATGTTCAGATGGCCTGTGTATCGCGCATCACCCGTGCTGTCGTCCGCATAACAATGAATGCTCTCAATTGAGAGCATGTCATTTATATGCAGAACAAACAGCGTTGGCGACAACACCGAGCCCTGTGGTACGCCAGCGTGGATTGCTCTGGTTTCGGAGCATTGACCGTCGAAAACGACACGAATACTCCTACCGTCCACAAAGCTGGCTATGCATTGCAGAGTCCCTCGGATAAGCCATATGAAGAAAGCTTCATCAAAAGGGCTTTATGCCAGACCCAATCAAAGGCTTTGGCGATATCATGGCTGACTGCCAAAAACTGTCAAGACACCAATGAGGAGTGAATTGCCACACATAAAAATAAGAAGCAGAAGAACGAAAAAAATAATGACAATATTTAATATTACTATCCGTGCGGATAAAGAATGGGATTAGAAATGGCGGCGCGTAGAGCCGGTACCGTCAGCGTCAACGGTTTGAAAACTTATAACTGACTTTTTCAGTATAAAATATCGTAACCGTTGAAACCATTTTATTTTTAATAAATAAATAAATGTTATTAATTAAAATACTATTTATGTACGAGTTTCATAGGTTTTATTATTTGGGAGTCTAGTAGTCTAGTCTCTACAATTATTTAACATACAAATTAACAATAAACTATAACAACAAACAATAACAAATGACAAAATAACAAAGGTTCAAAACCACGGAAGAACTGAGAACGCGTCTAGCTCACAACCGGACTGATGCGACAGGGAAGGGAACGCAGAATATTTTTTTTGGCAGTCAGTACCCACGAGTGCGAGTATAGACGTAAATAGTGTGCGAGCGAGAAGTGAATAGATGCGCCGCCATTTCAGATCCCATTCTTTATCCGCACAGGTAGTAGATATTTTGTCGTAAATATACCCTCTATGAGTTTATAAATGTATTTAAAGTTTATAGTTTGAAGTTCCTCAAATTCTTCAGAAGCAAATAGTTATCTAGCACGTAATTTGTAATAAAAAATAAATTTCGGTTTACTGGGGTCAATAAATATCCAATTTCCAAAAACTATTATTACTCGGTAACTAAGCGGAATTGAAAAACGGGAGTTCTTGCCATGCATTTGTCGACCTTAGATAGTGGTAATTTGTCTAAGATGTCCAATGTTATTCCATTAATGTTGATTTCCAATGCTTTAACAAAAGGGGGATGTCCGATTTTGAGGCTTCAGGAAACACTGTGCCCTCAGTCTGACTATAAAAGGGGTTCTCCATAGAATAATAATAAGTTTTGTTATTATTCTATGGGGTACTCCTAGTTGGTGTGTTATGGATATCTTATTACGAAAAAAGAATGTAAAACCTAATGTTTCTTTGATAGAATTTGTTTTTAGCACTGAATGTATCGATTGGTTGAATAGAAAAGCCATTTTCCATATTTTTATTATATTCCAGATGAAGTAGTTGTAGGTATCGTAGATATTCGGATATATTTCATTCACGACATACGAGGGTAAGACCTATGGTTTCTTAGAAAAAGTTTGTCGGTAGAATAAAAAGTCATATTGTTTTTCCAAGCACAATTAAATAAAAACAATGAATGGACTTTTTTTTGTTTTACCTCAATGCTTCCGGGAGTTCCGGGCCCAATGTAGGTCCGGCCATCCGTAATATGGTATTCTACAATGTGAGCATTGATTATATACAGAGCGTCCCACGACTACTATGGGACATGAAGGGAGTACCTGAAATCCTTCATGTTTTTTAGATAATGGAAACTTCAATTTATTTTTTAAAACAAACATACGTATAATTTTATCACACGGGCACCCAGCAGAACAAAGAAAAGAATGCGTGCGACGGAACGTTTACGGCATTTCATTATATTTGTGTTTATAGTACCTAGGTATAGCTTTGCGCGTTGCGCGCGCATAGCATCTGCCGGACCGACCGATTATGGCGGACGGGGAGTGAAGAATGATTGTCGTCTTTTTTAAATCGGGAAGGATCGACATTAGCCAATGGCTTAAACCGGGTTTTTTGTAAAAATTGTACATTGTAAATAGTTCTGTGTACATATAGTGATTATATTTGTGCTCGGTTTGTTTAGAAATTGTGTGAATAGTGTATTATTTTGAGTGTTTATTCAGATAAAATTGGACGCCGACAATCGTTTTAAACTTATTTTTTTTTCTGGTTAAGTAAATATTATTTCTATATTTGAAAATTCTTTGCATTTTGTTCCCGTCGAAACATCGATTTCACTTCTCACCTTTGTGTTTCGATCCGTCAATGAGACTGTTGTAGTTGTTCGCATTATTTTGGTTGTCCATAGCGGCTGTCATCGTGTTTCGATAAAACCTACTAACTGTCATTACAAAGACAAAAAGACTGCCGTAGTCGATAAATGGTTTCGACGCCGAGGAATATTTATATTTAATTGTTCTCTGATAATGTAAATCGATTGAGCTATACATCCTAGCTTGATTAGTGTTGAAAGTAGCGCTTATACTTAGAGAAGAGGACAGGTAGGAGAAAGATTAGTTTGTCATTGTGAAGTATCAAAGTGTAGTGAAACTGAATGCTCGAGCCTCACGGTAGCCCAATGAAGTGGCCGGGTACGGGAGGTGAAGAAGAGGCGGGCGAAGCAGGATTGCAAAGCGCTCGCGCCTCACAGACTCGCACTCAGGACGATGCCGCCGTGCATTATGTATTCCAACGAGACACACAGGAAGCAGAACTGCCTTCTCTAACTCCTAAACAGCGCTGGGCAGTTGGAGACGATACTATTGTGGAGGTTAGCATTGTTTAAGTAGATTCATTGTGCCCGTGTATTTACTCAATAAACATAACCTCACATTGCCTTTAATTGATTTAAGTTTCAATTTCTTTGTCAAATGCTAATGTAAGGAACCAAATGACGCATTATTATATGGATAATAATTAAGAATTATGTGTTATTGTCATCCATATTGTAAAAGGGTTTAAACATTTTGTCTTCACATACATGACTTTGAGTTAAATTATTTTCCTACATGAATACTAAAGTTGTTTTGTATAACTCTTTCAGAATCAAGATAAATGGAAGAATCATACTGCAATTACTATGAATAATATGCCACAAGGCACAGCTGTGCAACTGAAAAGTTCTCAAACAAATCAACAACAGTTCATAAATCAGGCTATTGCTTCCTCTGTAGGAACATTAGCTATCAACCCTTCAGTTATTGGAAGTCATCCTGCTCACTTGGCAAACAACATGGTGCATACACAACTAGCACCATTACAAAACCATACATTGGGAAACAATTTGACTATCCAAAACAGTGCTATGATGCTTCCACCTCTCCAAGGAATACAAAATCCACAACAACTGGGACAACAAGGATTGTATGACATTCATCAACACCCTGGAACACCCATGCAGGCTATGAATGGTATAGGAAAGAGTGCAGAGCATCTCATGTACTTGAGTCAAGCTGGGATGCTTGCACCGGGGACTAATCAGTTCCTGCAGCAAGGCCAAAGTCAGCTGGGGCTTACTCCAGTAGCTGCCATCAGAAATCAGGTAAGAATTCTTTTACAAATTTACCAATATACCACCAAAAATACCAATTGCATATCAAACTTTGATTTTGATGTACAATTAGTACTTTTTGATGTGTAAAAAGGTTAGGTTAGCCATTTATTAATGTTGATGGAACTTTAAATATAACCTCTTCAAAATAATATAAGGCAACAATTCATGACTAGTTATATTTATACATTTAGTGGTGCATTAAGAATATTACGGATTGGATTATTTTATGTTAATCTTTTTGCTTCTTTTAATAGTATAAGTTTGTAAGACAGTAACACCCATAACACACCTTCACCACAGAATAATAGCGGATTTTTTTCTAAAACAAGTATTTTTGACATAAAGAGACACTTTGTGATGGCAGCGCCCCTAAAAAAACCGAGGAATAAAAAACATTTTTGGTCCAAGTGCTGGCCAGAATGTTTTTTGTTGTATATATGAATGAATGAATATTGTGCCAAAATTCATTGAGATTTCAAAGATGAGGATTCCAGCTTGAAGCATATTAAGAATTTGTTTCTATGGCACCAATGCTGTAGGGTTTCTGAAAATCAACATTTTCAGTGAATTAACATTTGAACATCAGGGGGTCCTAACAGAATACAGCAAAATTTCTTTTTGGCAGGCGCTTCATATTTGGACGAAAATATATTATGAAAGTCCGAGGATCTCCTTTGTCTTCTTATTTTCAGAATTTTATTCAAATGAATTTTAAATAATGATCCATTGAAATTCTTGATTGTTATCATAGTTACAAATCTTTATATATATTTATATATAGCCTTTTGGACTGGCTGAGATATTTATTTATATAAAGTCTCTCAGCTCAGTGTGCCTATCGGCAAAGGCCTCCTCCAATGTCTTCCACTGTTTGCGGTCGTGGGCGACCCGTCTCCACTTCGAACCTGCAGTGAGCTTCAGCTCATCCTCCCAGCGCATATGTTGACGTCCTCTACGTCTTTTACCATCCCTAGGGTACCAGTTAGTTACAATTTGGCTCCACTTTTCCAAACTGGACCTCAACATATGGCCGGTCCATCTCCATTTTTGCAGGTCTATTGTTTCCAGGATGTCATTTAGTTTAGTTTTCGCTCTCAGTTTGACATTGCTAACTCTGTCTTGCCTTCTTATTCCTGTCATGCTTCTTTCCATACTTCTTTGGCATTTCCCTAGTTTCTCTCTATGATATTTCGTGAGAGCCCATGTTTCGCAACCATAGGAGATGCATGGAAGAATGCACGTATTAAAGACCTTCCTTTTGGTTGCCATGTTGTGGTCTGTTGATTTAAAAATTTCCTTGAGGGACCAGTATCTTTTCCATCCGTTAGCAATTCTCTTATTTATTTCTTTTGTGACTTGGTCTTTAGTGGATATGATCTGACCTAAGTAGCAGTACTCGTTAACATATTCTAGTGGTTGCCCTTGGATTAGTATGGGTTCTATTTTAGAGTTGGTCATTAGTTTTGTCTTTTTTATGTTGACCTTTAGACCCACTTTTGAGCTTTCTATGCATAAAGTTTGGACCATTTTCTCTAGCTTTTCTGGGTTTTCTTCAAAAAGGACTAGGTCGTCTGCAAACCTTAGGTGGTTTAGTTTTTTCCCGTCTATGCTTAGTCCTAGATGTTCCCAGGCGAGATTGAGATTGCGAAATACATTTTCCAAGACTGCTGAAAACAACTTTGGGGACAGCGGGTCTCCTTGTCTGACTCCTCGCTGGATCTGGAACTCTTTGCCCAAGACTTCTAATTGGATTTTTGCTTTGCTGTTTGCATAGATGTTTCGGATGATATCTATATACATTTCTGGTATACCTTGTTCTTCCAAACTTTCCCATATTTTATTGTGACTAATACAATCAAACGCCTTTTCATAGTCTATAAATACTATGTAAAGCGTTTTGTTGTACTCATTGTACTTCTCAATTATTTGCTTTAGTGTGTGGATGTGGTCTATTGTAGAAAAGTTTCGTCTGAAACCGGCTTGTTCCATTGGCTGGTTTTCATCCAATTTTGCAGTTATCCTTTCCAGTATAATATTTGCGAATATTTTGTAGACATTCGAAATCAGGCTTATTGGTCGGTAGTTCCCTATTTCATTCTTTGGACCTTTTTTGTGTAAAAGAGTTATGTATGACGTTTCCCATTGAGTTGGTATATAAGCGCTTCTCCAAAACTGGTTGAACAACCTAGTCAGTATTGGAATTAATTCGTCAATAGCTCCGATTAATGTCTCGTTTCGTATTTTGTCTGGTCCAGGCGCTTTCTCCATTTTTTGGCTCTTTATGGCCTTTTCCACTTCGCTTTGTAGTATATCGGGTTCCCATTCAAACAGGTTGACTGTTTTGTTCTGAAAAGTTTTTGTAGATGAGTGTCTATGTATGTTTTTATTTGCATATAAATCTTTGTAGAATTCTGTGGCCAGTTCCATTACACCTTCTCTATTTGTGATGCTATGATCGTTTCTCTTTAATTTTGGTATCCATTCCTTCCCAGTCTCTTTCAGATCTTTCAAAGCTTTTCTTACTCCCCCTGTTTTTAGTATATGTCTTTCCAGCACTTCTCGTCTTTTGTTTATACGGTCTCTTCTCATGCTTGTTCTAATTTGTTTGCTTATCTCTGTAATCGTTTTAATGTTTTCTTTACTTTTTCCCTTAGCCAGTATAAGTCTTCTGCGATCTATAAGTTGGATGGTCTCAGCACCGAATATGGATTTACGTTTATTTTTAGTCGTATTGTTTTTTATAGTAAGTTGTTTTTCCAGATTTTCATAATTAGCTTTGGTGTCTTGGCTTTGGTAGTTTGCAATTTTAGCCATTTTTGTCAGCGACTGACCAACGTCTTTGAGGGTCTCAGCGGTCATATTGACTAGACTACGGGTAGTAATGTTTCTTCTTGCTTTTTTTGGTGTTGCTGGCAGAATAGTAGATCGGACCATGCGATGATCAGTGTTCAAGTTTAGTTTTGAGATTACGCTTGTATTAATAAATGTCTTGGGAAAATTACTCATTATGTAGTCTATTTCGTTTTTATATCTGCCGCCTGGCGAAATCCAAGTCCATTTACTTTTTGGGCTTTTTTTAAAAATACTATTGAGTATAATCAGGTTGTGTTCTAGTAGGAATTCGACCAGCTTTTGACCGTTGGGACTTCTTTTTCCATATCCAAATCTTCCCAATACATACTCTTCTTCGTTTTGCTTCTCTCCTACTTGGGCATTGAAATCGCCCATTACTATAATATGGTTATGTGCAAAGTCTCTGATGACCTTTGCCAGTTCTTCATAGAATATTTCTGTGTCTGATTCTGCCGCTTTTTCAGTTGGAGCGTATGCTTGAATAATAGTCCAAGTCTTCTTATAGTTGGGTATTCTGATGTTAAGTACAGCTATCCTGTCGGAGATACCCAGGAAGTTTTGAATTTGTTTTTTT
Organism: Marasmia exigua; assembly: GCA_019059595.1. Classification (NCBI taxonomy): domain Eukaryota; kingdom Metazoa; phylum Arthropoda; class Insecta; order Lepidoptera; family Crambidae; genus Marasmia; species Marasmia exigua. The sequence continues at coordinate 28,290,439 of CM032464.1, read as the reverse complement.
AAATTTGATTTAATTAGGAATCCAACTCCTCTTTGGCCTCCTTTTTCACCTTTATTAAATAGTATGTAGTCGTGGTATTCGACAATTTCTTCACCTTCTCTTCTCATTTCGCTGATTCCGAGTATGTCCCACTTTATACCTTTGATGGCAATGTTTAATTCCATTAGGGCTTCCTGGGTTCTTAATGTTCTGGGGTTTAGTGTTGCAATATTGATACAATTTTTATTTCTATTATCTAAGTATTTTGGAGGGTTTTGGTCTGATTCCCCACGGGGACCAGCCGGATTGGGGAATTTTGTTACTGTTTTTGCTTTTTTATTAGTTTTGCATGTGGTTTTCCGGCTGCCGCCGTGCTCTGTTTTTTTTTCCGGTTCCGGCTGTCAAAGTGACATCACGCGTATCTGAATAGCTCCGTAAATTGTCCGCCTAAATTTCGAAAATCCCCAGTGAAAGTGAACTAGACCGCAAAAACGCAAAGACTACCTGCAATTTCTCGGCGAATAACTGTTATCTCGCCAGGAAAACACCGATTACGCGAGGAAAAGCGAAAATATAGTGCAAGGATACTGAGTCATTTCAAAATTCATTTGACAGTTACCAAAACATAACATTGACAGTTACTGGGTGAACGAATGGAACGGCGTCCATAGACTCAAAAACATCTTTTTAACTGTAATTCACGGCTCTGGAATTACGCCTTTTTAAGAAAAAAAAAATCTAGTCCTATTGTTGCTATTGTAGAAATTTTACCCCAATTCTCGGAAATCATGGATGAGAAAATGAACTTACTTTTAATACAACTTAGAGAAGAAATGAAATTACAAACTGAGACCATCATTAATAATGTTAAAAAAACTATCTCGGAAACAATCAATGAGAAACTTCTACCAATCAAAAAAGAGAACGAGGCACTAAAGGGCGAGATCACATCTTTAAAATCCAAGGTAAAGGGTCTTGAAATGGAAGCCAGAAAGAACAATGTTATTATCCATGGACTGGAAGAAAAAGAGAAAGACAGCAATGAGTTGATGGAGACGGTGCTAGAAACTCTAAACAACGCATATAAAAATCTAAACCTAACAGAGTGGGACAGATGGGAAATAAACAAATTGAACAGAGTAGGACAAAGGATTGAGGGAAAACCTAGACCTATTAAAATAGTACTTACATTGGGATGGAGAAAAGCCGATTTACTAAAAAACAAAAAGAAAATTGCAGAACATATCTACATATCAGAAGATTTCCCCAAGGAGGTCCTAGAACGAAGGAAGGCGTTAATGCCAAAATTAAAACAAGCCAGAAAAGAAGGAAAGTTTGCATTTATAAAATACGACGAACTTATCATCAAATCCACCAACGAGAAAATATACGAAAAAAGGAAGAGAGTTCCGTCTTCGCCACCACAAACACCACCCAGTAATTATTCAAAGGGACCATCCCAGTTAGAAGCACTGCAGCCTAGCAAACTATCAAAGGTGAACCCATTCCAAGAAATGAGAAACAGGAAGCATCTAGCTGAGGATGCACCGACAAAAAACTAGAGCACGGCGGCAGCCGGAAAACCACATGCAAAACTAATAAAAAAGCAAAACAGTTACAAATCTAATTATTTAAAAAAAACAGTGTGAAACAGAAGCAACCCAAAGTAAATTCGCAATTTTTTTCTTGAGTACATGGAGGAGATGATTAAATATTTTGAAGACGGTATCAAAGGTTATGTGCTCGTTCGTCCGCTTCCCATAATTCGTAGTGGACCTCCTCCTGGATACTAGGACACAAAAAACATCTATACACATAAATAGCCGCCAAATTGCCGGGACTAAACCACTTCAAGATACTCAGAAAGAAGAAAACCCCTATCTGGGGGCACGGCAGTGCCCCCACCAACTCGAGCAAAAAGAAAGTGTGGATGTAAAATAATGCAATTTATTTCCCGTTTAGAACCCAAGAAAGTTTACCTATAAACTTCCTAGTAAATTGATAAACTTACAGGTCTTGTTATTTTCCTTTGACATATGCATACATCTGGGAGAGCACATTTTGAACCCCAATGAAGCTAGAGATCTCAGTGCTAACTATCCCTACAATTACAGGTTTTTTAAATTCTATCAACCCCAATTATGTATGTCATATAGCTTGGACACCAGACAATGCTGCAGTATTTTGTGTAGGGAAGTAAAGACTGTGTGAGTCAACTCAGTTGGCCGTACTCCTGTCTGTCATAGCCTGTTGCAAATAATATGAAATATTGGAGTGCCATATTTACCTAAGGCTTTTATCGTTTTAATGGGGATTCCATCTTTTCCTGTGACCTTTGATGACAGCTTGTACTACTGGCAAGAGTATATCCGGCTCTAGTTCTTATTTACCTTTCGGGTTCTCTTGTTTTCCGCAATTCTTGAAATAGGGACTAACAGGGACTCTTCCTGATCTGTGAGATTTTATCAAGCTCAGTAACTACTTCGCCGTCACCATCCTCAATAGCCAAAGATTAATAGGGTAGTGATGTATCTATATAATTTTATATAAAAGGAAAACCTGAGTGACTAACGGCCACACACAGAGACGTCATTTAAGCTAATGTTCATTAACTTTAGTATGGGTAGTCTTTATGCGTATCAAAATAAGTGTCAATATTTTTTCTTAAGTAGCCAAATAAGTTAATCAACGACTCTCGAGTGCGGCTGTAAGGTATTAAGTGACTAGGAATGCACCCACAGCCCTAACTACTGACCATAGAAACTTGCAATTTGGGCAGGGGTTTCCTTTAATAGTGAAAGTGAGCACTTAAGAAGGGATTTTAAAAATTCAACCCTTAGGGGGTTAGAAGTTTGTATGAAACTCCAACATCTTTGATGTTCGGAATGTGAAAATTTGTATTTAGACTAACAATTGAAAATTAAAAATAACCCATTAAAAGGTTTTTGGAATATCACAGGGGGTTAAATAGGGGATAAAATGCGGTATGGGGGTTTAGCAATTTTAATGTAAGAATCTTGAAAATCATTATTTGGGCTCCTATTAATAAAACAATTAGTTTTAGTATTTTTATAAATTCAACCCTTAGGGGGGTGAAAAAAGGGATTCAAGTTTGTATGATAGTCCGTCGTCTTTGATGTTAGGAATGTGAAATTTTGTAGTGATACGTATAATTTGAAATAAACAGAAATTCACTTCAACCTTTTTTAGGAAAATCACGGTGAAATGCAGTTTTGCTAATTAATAAAGTAAGAAACTTAAGGCGGTAGTCCTAACTAGCGACACCATTCGTTTTGAATTGTTAGCTACTAAACCGGATCTATTTAAAACAATTTCGGGGTTACAACCTCTCGGCAAATACTTATATACTATTTATTAAATAACCATGCACAAATGTTGGATCCGTTTTTGTACGCGAAAACTTAATTACCGCCAATAGCGGCCACTTTTAGCGTGAAGCAATTTTTCGCGTACAGGTGTTGGGTCCGCATTCGTGCTTGGTTATTTAATAAATAGTATAAGTGTATGCCGAGAGGTTGTAACCCCGAAATTGTTTTAAATAGATCCGGTTTAGTAGCTAAAAATTTAAGTGTGCCCGACCCGTCGCCTTAAAATTGATATTTGGGCACGGGTTTTGAATAAAAAAGTGACTTTGAACTTTCCACCTCTATAGGGTAGTTGCGCGGGTTTGAAGTTTGAATGAAGACTTTGGATTCATATCTTCCAGAGTGTTTCTCGAATTATTTTATTGAGATAATCTCATTTGTGGTCCCTTCTGCACTGTACTTGAATTTAGGCAGATATTCTATCCAAGTGTTTCACGTCTAAACTTTTTTCTTTCATTAAGATGAAAGCAAAAAGTCTCTATTAGAGAAAGAGTTTTAACAGTCATCCAGTGCTGCTGTTCGTTTTTTCGTCGCGGGTTGTTTTGAGTCTGCAAACAGCATTTGAAATCTGATATTTAGTTTGATCCCTAGGTTTTTGGTAGTTTCTTCACGCAAATCTTCCCGTCAATGGTTCCCAGTCTCTGGTAGCTACTTCTCATAACATAAATCCTTGTGATTTGTTCGCCTCCTTAATAATTTTGTCTATATAATAATACTAAGGTTACATAGTCCATCAGCACCTCACCCTAATAGCCCAGATTGTGTTATTTCCACTTCTCTCAATAGTCCTACAGCAACCGGGGACTCTCCTTGGCTTACACCCATAGTGTATACAGGGATAGCCGCCGGCTGATGTCACATCACATTTAGATTAAATTGTTTAATGAACGGGACTCTACGTGTTGGCTTCGGCTCCACGCATGTCTTCCAAAAGTCCGGGACATATTTTCCCGAGATTATGGTATCATAAAACTATACATAATGATAATGAAATCATCATAAAACATACATTTCCATCAAGCCGACCGTGAAGCAGCTACAACAGACCTGGCCTCTCTCGAGTTTTAAATCCCGCACTCACAGTAAGCTCATTGAACCCCGACTCTCAACTTCAAGTAACAGTCGTAGGAGGAGGATAGCTCTGGAAATCTATCTTCTAGATTCGCTCGTCTTCAGCTGTTAGCTTCCATGACCGCCTTCAAAGCTTCTTCTCCTGTTAGCGTCCTTACAGATCTATAGTTTTATACATAAAAATGATATGTTTGCTTTTTGTGGAAATTAGGATCTTTCCTTAAGAATATTGAATTCACAGCAGCACATAGATTCATTGAGTAGTTAAAACTAACTGCTCCAACTCTGTTCCTTCCTTTTTCTAAACACAATACTTCGCGCAAGAGACGCTCCCAAAGTGGTAAATTGTGTCGTCGTCGTCCCCTCTAACTTCTATAATAAATGAATTATAAAACTAAAAAAAATATATATGATTACATTACCATAAAAACTAACAACGAAAATTGATTTGGACTTAGATCTAGTTAGTAGTTTTTTTAATACGTTATAAACCGTAAACCGCAATTTACCTTGATTTAATGACGACCCGTTTGGAACAGTGGCAGTGAACGCTACCTTTGGTCCAAGGGTTGCGGGTTCGATCCCTGCTCAGTACAAACATTTGTGTGCATGAACATGTTTGTTTGTATTGGGTCTTGGGTGTTTCCTATGTAGGTATATAAGTATGTACTTACAAAAGAAAAAGTATTATATGTATATATTTGTAATCCCACTAGTTGATTCTGATATCCGTAACACAGGTGCTTGAGCTACCTATCTCGGAGTTAGATCAATGTATGTGATGTTGTGAAATATTTATTTATTTATATATCTTACTTGCTGCTACGGAACCCCTCATGGGCGAGTCCGACTCGCACATAGGCCGGCTTTTTTTTTGTAAAAAAATCTTATTTTTGTAAAAATATCACGTTTTACAGTGCCCCATTTATTTTTAAAATCGGCTTTTAGCATCTTCAAAATATTTTGAAAATTTCTTTCTTATGAACCTGACTATCTAAATTTTATGCATACAAAACCACACATTTTTGTAAAAAAATATTCAATGGTATGTTTTTATTTTGTTAAATTAATGATTTCTGGTATGATATTTCCAAGAAACTTTCGTATATAGGGCAAAAAGGTGTAAAAATACAGTTCAAAGATTATCTTGCCAAAAAAAGACATTTACCTTTTGGCCTAAAATGGGCCATAACTAAAAATCTAGCAACTATTTGCAACTTTTTATTTCGGAATCTTAAAGTCGACACCTAAACCTTATAAGGTAAAACTAGAAACACAGCCCAACTTTGCCCAACTCATTAACAAAATCCTTCGAGAATGTTTTGAATGACACTTTGTTTTAGTTTTCTATAGCGCCTATTTATAAACACATAATACATAGGTAAAATATACAAAAGTGAATACTAATTTTAACTAATATAACCATTCTTGCCTTCCTCAATAACATACATCAGTGAAAAAGTTGATTAGCATCAAAAATAATTTTAAAACAAGCCTCTAAGACACAGTAAATTTCAAGACCGAACCAAGTAACGTCAACAATTAAACACAACGTCAAACTTAACGGACATATTCTTAATAAAAACTGCACAGTGCATATGATATGAGGCTAGGAACACATCAGGGATTTATCTGGCTGTCGATTGAAGTGACTCGACAACTGCTATTAACATTTTTGAAAGTTGTGTTTATGGGCATGGAGCACCATACAAGAATCCCTATGTGCGACTTCAAAAAACAAAGAAGGAGGTTCTGTCTTCACTCGAGAAAAGGTGTTACCGAAGTCGGCGCCGAATCCCTTTTGAATAATTGAATGTTGTATACAACTACAAGATAGTATTGGGCGCCGACTTTGGTAACACCTTTTCTCGAGTGTACTGTTATAAAATGTTATTTGAAGTGTAAAAAGTGTTATAAATATTATTTTACTGTTTTTAGTTCGTGGTTTTTGATGTCGGTTTTTTTTCGCAGAAAATTTTCATTGTTTGACATGTCCGAAATTAGTGAAAAGGTCTTTTTTGGTCATTTTTATTTGAGTTCAAATATCAACATCTGCCTAAATTTTCAGAGAATTATCTAACGAAATTTTTTTGGTATTCCAAATTTTGTTATTTGAATATCAGGCGGACAAGTCTTAACAGAATAGAATAATATTTTTTTTTGCCGGTACTTTCATGTTTGGACCAAAAATATATTATGAAAGTCCCGAAGATCTCTTTTAATAAAAAATCTGCTATTTCGGGACAAAAAACGTTAATTTTAATAGTCGAACTATCTACAAATTTTCATCCAAATCTGATCAGCCGTTGAATTGCTGCGCCTCGTGGTGTTAATTGCAATGAATTAGCTTAAAAGTAGCCTACTTTTTGATCAAGGGTTCCTATCAGCTTCCGGTATATAACATTTTATTAAAATTGGTTTAGCCGTTTGCACGTGAAGAATATTAAGGCAAAAGTTTGTCAGTGTGTATGAAGAAGTTTTTTCACGCGCGGCCCTGAACGGGATCGTGAGTGTGTACGTACTGTGACATTTTGATATTACAAATTGACCTCATTTGGACTGTATGTAGATCAAATGAACTGTCGATGTTATAATTTGTAGATATTTTGAATCTTAGGTAATTTAAATAGTCGCTATTTAGATGTCGACTATTTAAACAATGAACTAGTAATTGGAATCAAATTTTCATACGAAATATTACCATCGACGTATCGGTATCGGTCAATAAACACTTCGCGGCTTTTTAGAGTAGTCAAGTAATTTAACTGCCTTAATATGTATTTGATTGGGTATAGTAAATACGTTGATACTACACTATAGGGCAGTTTATTATGCATAACTACCCCTAAGCTTCCGTTACGGGAGTCAGACGCTGTTTAACGTATGAAGAATACAACACTTAATAATTTCAAACTACTGATCAACACAGTTAAAATAACACTGCGGTTATCTTATTCAGAATTTTATAAAAAAATAATTCTTCGCGTTTTTTATTTTAAAATAATGAGGAGATATTGACTTGCCTGAAATTCCGGATTGTTTTCTTAAAGTAAGAAAATGAAGCAATCAAAAACATACTCAGAACATGTATGAAATGTGAGTACTTAATAAAGTATTTTGAAGAAAATATGAGGGAAACGCACGAATATTTGTGGATATTTTATTGAGATCCTGTTTGGACTTTCCACGTCCTTATTTTTCTTGATTTCTCTATTGAGACACTGAAAAGGGGATTATTCTGCTGCCACGATAGATACGAGTTTTGTTTCCATCTCCTCCAGAATAGAAACTCAAATTTAGACGATAGAAACTGAGCGATTGAAAATTTACCGGTTTACCTAGGTTTCGATTTTCCGTCTGTACGGTGTTAGGTCGAATCAGTTGTGGCGACGGGTAGCCTTAACTAGAGACACCATTCGTTTTTAATTGTTAGCTACTATAACGAATCTTTTTTAAACCATTTCGGGATTACAACCTCTGGGCAAACACTTATACTATTTATAAAATAACCATGCACAAATGTTGAGTCCGTTTTTGTGCGCATAAAAATCATTACCGCCAAAAGCAGCCACTTTTAGCGTGAATCAACTTTTCGCGTACAAATGTTGGGTCCGCATTTGTGCATGGTTATTGAATAAATAGTGTAAGTGTTCACCGTGAGGTTGTAACCCCGAAATTGTTTAAAATAGATCCGGTTTAGTAGCTAAAAATTTTAATCGATTGGCGTCGCTAGTGTGCCCATTGTGATATCCTCCCACTGGGGAAGATGATTGACCCTGGAAAGTGAGTGGCTGTTCGAAGCTCCAGTTCTGCTCTGTTTCACTCGTGGTGAACGGACCGACGGGTCTCTTCAGGAGCCCGACTTCATTAGTGCCAGCTTTTGAGAATATTTTATGTAGTCTGGCAGGTTGAGGAACACTCTACATCCTCACATAGCTTTTTGCTTTCTTAACCTTCCCACTCTCTTTGTTGTAATTGGTTAGAGCCTGTGTGTATGTGTCCCACCAATCACCTAGGCGATTAGGCTCTTTTAAATAGTCTCCTTGTTCGTTCTCTTAGCCTACTCAGCTTAGCGTTCCACCAAGGTACCTGTTTAGATGATTTCTTGGTCTCTTCGTAGGGCAACTGTCGATGTAGGCTGTGGTTATTCCTACGAATGACAGTCTCCGCCGCAAGAACATTAATTCTGGTTGGAGCTCAATTCTCGGGATTTTCGATATGGAAAAATATGGACTATATCGCATGAAAACCATACAAAAAAGCTAGTTTTTTTGCGATATATTACAATAGCACTTTGTGCATTTCTGGACATAGCGATTTTTTATCGATTCGATAAATGTCACAAGCACGAGAATTTATTGGGCTCCTGATACCTACGCATAACGCAAGTGCTAAAGCTACTTTACCTTTGTTTCAGGTAAAACAAAGGTCGATATTTATAATATATTGTTATGCGTACCTAGGTATCAGAATTAACGCGAAGGAACCAAAAATAAAAACTCCCACCAAAAACACCCTGTAAAAGCTAGCCACATACTCAGTCACATAAAATCTAACTAAAATTAATAAATAAAGAAATCGCAGTAAAGAATATCTTAGACTTTGCTTTGCTTATAGATTTCATTACTTTTTATAGAGAATTGAGCAGTTCTAACGAGATTTGGCTAGTTTTCACATAATGTTTTTGGTGGTAGATCCAAACTCTGGACAAACATATTAATTACACGAATATTTGTCAAAAAGTGGACTGGTAATGAAATCACGGCCTTTGGCACTACAGAATTCATTATTTTAATTCGAAAGGTATTCCACACTAGCGACGACAATTGATTTCAATTGTTAGTTACTAAACCAGATCTATTTTTAATAAAACCGGATCTCCAGCCTGTCGGCAAGCACATAAAATATTTATTTAATGTTTGTGCACTACTTATTGGTTAGTTTTTGCACTTAAAAAATGATTTTTGATTGCTTTCCGTGTGCTTTCCGAGAGCCTGAAGCTTCGAAATGTTTAAAAAGGGATCCGATTTAGTTGCTAACAATTTAAAGCTAATTTTTACTTTTGGAGACATTCTGGAATTTGGAGAAATTCTTTATTTCAGCCCTGACACAGGGTTTGTGATATTTTATTGTAATATTATACTAAGAAAACATTATACATACTATGTACTTAACGTTTTATTTGGCATGGTATGTGGGTATGTATCTTATTCTTCACTGGGTTTTTTATTCAACGAAAATAAATGTTTCGTAGTCGTAGAATTCTGAACTTTAGTTCCAATCAAAAACAGTCCGCACCGCGAACAAAACAAGTGAGACTGCTAACTTCACACTACAACCAACACAGCCATCCACAGACAAAAAATAAATGCTCGCTCTTCGATTTCATATTCCGCGCCATCTATGTATTTAGAGCGCAAGCTTCGCCTCTAGCAAGCGACTACAGACGCTCCCGTTTATGGGGTGCCGTGTTTTAGCGCAGGCGCTGTGGTCGGCGTATGTCCTTTGTTCGAAACAAGTCAACATTGTATTTTTGAGCTTGGATCTTTCTAGCTGTATTTCTCCACTTGGAAACGTATTAGTGTAAGAAATGAGTGCGCAAATTGCAATTATTAGTGGTATAAACAAGTGAACCTTTTATTAAATGTGGATAGTGTTGTTTTTTCGTGAAAAGCTTTTGCTAAGTACATGACTGAGCTTTAGGCGGACTGTACGCATGAAACCCTTGAGTGATTTTTTTTTCGAAACTGATGTTAAGGATATGGGCCCCGACATGGTAAGTTGTGTAGTAATAATCGATGTAGAATTGATCACGAATATTGTTTTAAGTCATGAAATGACGATAAGTCCCATTTTACAAGCAACAGGTTCGTTTTTGTTTTGTTTACTTGTCACCGGCGTCCGCCATTTCTGGTTCGTAATCTTACCGGTCGTAGGTATTAATGATTCTGTATGAAAACCTTAATTTCAATTGATTTTATTAATTGAAATTGGGTTTATTGCTATGTTTGCATGCATTGTTATGTCGTAAACTTAAATTGTGCGTGTTGTTGTCAAGTAAAGATACTAAAAGTTCAAAGATGACCAACCCTTTGTGAATCTGAAATAATCAAGTATTATTATTTTGTTCATACTTTCTGAAGCATCTTGATGATTATTAATTAGTATATTCTGTACACTATATTCATCAAACAAGCTAGGTATGGTTAAAACTTAGGTTCGGAGTAGGTGATTAGAATTTATGACCAATAATGGATTGGATCATTCATTATTATGATAAATTAAATAGGAGTTTTTTAATTAAAGCAGTCACTTATTTAAATAATTAAGAAATATTGTCCAACACCCCATTTTCTATAAATTACTTATGACTATAACTAATCAGGAAGTAAAAATAGTACCTATGTCATCATAGCTAAAACATTGCGAATTTTAATGTTTGTTGTTTACCTATCCCAATGTGACATTCAGCCGCCCATTGCGCCATGCTTATGTACTTACAATGAAACTCATTTAAAGTTTTCCAAAATGTTGTTACAACAGTGTCGAGATATCTTTGGCTTCATAACATTATCATCATCTTAGCGTTTTGTCCTGGTGGTGTACTAAGCTGTTGTTGTCTCCATAACAACAGAAGTAAATATTGAAGATAACATCAAAGTTCTTACTGAAGAACTTTGATGATGAAAAATAATGTCTAGGAAAGTTGTGTAGGTATGAAGACAATTTCTTCAGTTTATTTGGATCTTTTCATTCTAATTGGAAAGGATTGTAAGATTAATTAAAGTCTTTTAGTAATTAAGAAAGTCAAAATATGGCCTTTTAATGCCATATGTATTAGCAAAATAATACCTTCAGATGTGATATAAGTGTAGGATGCTAATAGCTAAATTAATAAATTGTACATTGCATCTCTGTACACCTAACTTTTAAATTTGTTTGTTGGGTAATAAAGAGTATCTATCTATCTAACTATTATTCCATTTAGGGGCCATTGATTCAAATATGTGAATGAGACAAATCATAAGTCATGATTAAAATTGTAGTGTCAAAAAGCTATAATCAAGTATTAAATTATGCCTTCAAACAACATAATTATCTGAGGGCAGGGGAGTAGCTGAAAACCAGAGTTTTCCGGATCACATTCTCATGACAACATCCCTTTGTCTCACCATGCATGAAACTTGAATCATTACTACCTAAAAAGACAATAAATATATTCTTATTCTTATATTCAATTAAAATTTAAGTGAATATGAGGTCTAAGTTAGAGCATACCAGTCTACTCTAATCTTAAAGACTTAGGCAAGGTTAAAATAGGAAATATTTATGTTGATAATGAGTGCTCCTTAGCTCATCAAAAGCTGACTGTTTTCAATCATGGTTATTTGACACATATGTTTAATTAAGAACAATATTAAACCTACTGCACCTAGACAATTTCAAGGTTTTCCTTTAAGCAATTACCATTCATTTCCACACTTCTAATATGTAAAATATTGCAAAATTGGGCTTATATTATAAGGAATGGAATTGAAGTATATATCTTTCTAGTATGGGAGTTGTTTTGACTTTTCTAATTAAACAGCCAACGCTTTTTAGAATTGGTTGGCTGGATATGGTCAATGGTAAAAATCGAAACTAATTTGGGTGTCTTAGTATCTGATAGTTCTCTATAGAAAAGTCATGCCCTGTCATCATTTTGGTTGATCTAAAACAGACTTGTCTCACTTTAATTTCAATGATGCCTCCACCTGTATTTACAGGTAAATCTATAGCAGTTTTAGAAGCTGTGTCCTGTCTTACAGATGTCTACAGTTTAGTAAAAAGGGTGTCTCACATGTAATTTTCGAAAAAGAAAATTATTTTTTCCTATGTCATATGGAAACCATAGAAATGGCTTTAGTGGGGATTCCAGGCCATAGTGGTATCCGCGGCAATGAACAGGTCGACGTCTAGAGAGGTTATACAGCTTGGCACCATTCGCCAAAAAAATTATGCCCATGATATCCTGCTTCACACAACAATAGCATTAAAAGATGGTTGGCAAATTAGATATAGTGAATGTGATACAGCACCAAGGGTTGTCACCACTCAGTTATCTCACCACTGATCCCCCAATGGCCAGAGTATTTATTACTATGGTACTAAAGCTGTGGGGGTCATTATCCTTGGTTTCATTTGAGTACAAAAATCAAGATCTTAATACATTTTCAGTGAATTAACAAAATTTTTACATTTTAACATCAGGGGATCTAGTCCTAACAGAACACAACAAATTTTTTTTTGGCTGGCATTTTCATCTTCAGACCAAAAATGAATGTTTTTCCGAGGATCTCCTTTATCTTGCTTTCTTCGGCGCTACAACCATTTGTGGGTCTTGGCCTCTTCTACTATGGACTGCCAAGCGCGACGATCACTGGCGGACGGACACGTCTTCAGTTCATAAACTTTTTCATCGCCTTCATAAGATCGTCTTCGATGCAATTGCACCATCTCTTCTTAGGCTTTCCCTTTGGTCTCTTCTGCTGCGGCTTCTAGAAGGCCATACATTATTTTTGGAGCTTTGCCTTTGTCCTTTCTCTCAACATGTCCTGCCCATCTGAGACGTTGCCTTGATGAATCTGACAATCGTTTCATTATTCAAAAGTGCCTCTAGGTCATGATTCATCCGAATACGGTATTCACCATTTTCAAATCAAATCAATCCACTATTTGTCACCTGCATATTGATCATACTTGCACTCTGGTTATTCTGTACAAAATTCACTGCAGAGATACTTTGCTATGCGAATGAGGTTTAGAAAAGGGTTCCACAGATCACATTTTCTTCAGTTGTCAGACATACCCTGTCTCGCTGTTTGACATCTTGCCCCCCAGAAAAATTCCCTGCCCTATTAACTTTTCTTTTCTACTATCCTTTTCTTCTTCCTCTTTATAGAATATTTATGTTAGTCATTAACAAATATATTATCAGGTTCAATACGAGAATCTCCCTTTAGTATTGTAACAGCTATGTTATGTTTTGTCTTGGTTTTAGATGGTTCTTGGTGTAAAATTCAATTAAAATAATATATAAAAAGATTTAAACTCGCCTTAACGATTAAGTACCATGAAACTGCGTGTCTATTTAATGACTCTACATTAGCAGAGTTATTTAATAATGTCAAATCTACTTTTAACCTGAAGATATTAGGATACAAGAAAAAAATATTCTTACTACCAGTAACAATAAGATTGTTTTCAATACAAATAATTACTATTTTTGCAAATCTAGATATTGCTGCAAGCAAAGTTTTCTTTGGGACATCTTCAGGAGTTATTACATAGTTCTCATTACCATCTAGTATTTATTGTGGTTGATAATTATTATATGAAAAGTTCTTGATGTCGCAGATTGCACCTGCTGCAAAAAAATTGTGGGACAAAGGCCCTGGAGCCGGCGGCGACAGCAAGGGTCCTCCGCACCTTCCTCCCCTGCAACTCAATCCTGAGCAGATGTGGCGAGATCCCACATGGTCTGCACAAGGTAAGAGCATTATCTTAAATACGGTATTTGACTATTTTTTTATTTATTTTTGTAATCAAAAGAGCCCTTAATTATAGAAACATCGGTGAAAGAATTACATGATTCTCATTTAAAATTACATTATTTTGGGCAAACCTAAAAAGCTCCATACAAATGGCAACTAGTGGCGTCACGCGCATGTATTTTGTATGCATTTCTTTTGAATTGTGTTTGGCAGCTATATCAAACATTTCGTTTATGACAAGGGTTCTATTTATAATTTGCGCAAATTTTATAGGTTTTTCAATGGTATAATATTTTTTAATAATTAAATAATTTTTAAATAAATATAATAACTTGTAAAATGGAAAGTCCATGAATCTTTGATTGCCCATAAAACGGGCTAGAAGTTATATTTTTAAATGAGAATTTTTGCTATTGATACTTATTTACCTATATTTTGATAAAATATTAATATTTTGTATAATCTCGAGATAAGTAAAATACCCTGTTTTATTCATTATAATACTACTTGTTAATTAATTATAAGGTATTTAAGTTTACTATATTATGATGATGTTGACTATATTATTTATTTAATAAGTTTTAAATGAAAAGTAATAAATTAATACTAATAAAGTTTATATAACAGATAAATTTTTTTTTAAATAAAATTTCAAAAATGTTTTTTTTTTTACTTTTAACAAAAAAATTTTAGAAGGAAAACCTTAGTTTGGAACCAGGACAATGTATGTCACGTTGTCTCAATTTATTATTATTTATTTATTACTTTCTAATTACAAGCATTTTATGTTAGTTATTTTCTTTATTGTATTGAAACACATTTTCGTTAGACCTAATATATGGTAAATTAGTGGTTTCTAGCATTAAGAACCTGTTATTTGTACATCATCAGGTTACCACAATAAGTCAAAAGACACACTCTTTTTTGGTCTACGAGGGGTCGCTGATATAAGATCTACTTTGTTAAAGAAAGTTTTGAGAATGGAACTGGCCGCAATATATTTATGTGCCTTGTCTATTCCTTTTTTTAAAAACATAATATTCATGTGTTTTAATGCATTCATAAATTTTTGGCGCGGTGTTGTGTTCATCATGTTGGAAGCATAGAATTATAACAAGACTAGAAACCTTGTCTGCACCTACAATTTGAAGAACCTCAAATGGAGCCGTACGGCTCCAAACGCCCGGACCCGCTCCGCAGTCATCAATGTCAATGCATGTCAAACGCATCTCGCGAAAATTAATTTACTATGACGATTTGTGCGGTAAAATTTTGTCACAATGATTCGGAAAAGCATAAGAAGTGTATAACATCACTTTTTACAGGTAAGCCTTCAATATTTCATAGTATGTGGTTTTTTATAAGCTAAAAATACAAACGATTTATTAAAATTGTCAGTGTTGCCCAATAATTAAAAAAAATATTTTCCCCCATTTCAACTTTATTGTTTTTTTCAACGATTAATTTAATCAGTTGCTACTTATGTTCACAGCATGAATCTGTGTCTCTACTGTATTTCGCAGCGTGAGTGCGGTTACCGCAAGCCCAATCCGGGGGGGTTTAAAGGTTAGTAGCACCTGTGACTTCACCGGGTATCAATAGGCGGCGGCAATAGCTTACCATTAGGGGATCTGTCTGCTTGTCTGCCAAATATCACATAAAAATATGTGTTTCTGACAGTGCAATACAACCATTTAAATAGGTATGTAGCGCTTTATTTATTTCTTATTCATTATTGTTCATACAATTTGAACTTGACCATATAAGGCATCTTAAATATCAAAACATAACTTGCCAACTAATTTTATAATCACAGGTAGACTTTTAAGTGTTGTTCTAGCCTACTATTAAAACAGTAGTTACTACAATGACCTTTCCCATGTTTTAGGGAAATATTTTGTGACTGGTAACATTAATTATGATTTTTATGTTGATCTACGTACGCAGTACCAACTCTAAAAACCAAATTTGTGCTTCAAATTTGAGGTGACAGCAGTAAGGAAACTATCATTCTACTCTAATCCTATGGTCGAAAGAAAATAACAAAATGATCAAATTAGAGCATCGCGCTGTGATTAAGTTTCTTAGTCGGGAAGGGAATACGCTTAGCCAGATTAGGGAAAAGTTGTTAAAGGTGTTCCTGGGTTCATGTCCTTCGGAATACATTATAAAGTTTTGGTCGAAACAGTTTATACATGGCCGTGAGAGCTTGGAAGACGATCCTAGTAGCGGAAGGCCAATTTCTGCAGTGACTACAGAAAACGTTGAAAAAGTGAAAAACTAATATTGGCTGATCGGCGAATCAAGCAGTGGGAGGTAGCTAGAGATGTTGACATTAGTAAGAAACGAGTTCATGAATTAATTCATGGACATTTGGGGATGACCAAAGTCAGAGCGCGTTGGGTATCTAGAATGTTGACCCCGTTTAATAAGTAAAGGCGTGTGGAGTGTAGTCAAGCATTTTTAGACTTAGTGAGGAACAAGGAAGAAGAAACTATTTCGCAAATAGTGACATGTGATGAAACTTGGATTCACCAGTGGGATCCCGTAAGTAAATAAGAGTCAATGCAATGGAAATTTAAAGGAGAAAAGCCACCGAGGAAATTTAAGGTCCGGCCGTCAGGAGGCAAACTAATGGCAACAATATTTTTGGATGTCGAGGGGATTTTAATGATAAATTATTTACCAAAAAATCAACAATGAATACTATGCAATATTACTCGATCAGCTCCGTAAAGAAATAAAAGAAAAAAGAAGAGGCAAACTCAGGATTGATTTTGCATGGCAATGCACACGGCCTTCGCGGCGCGGTCATCCCGGAATAAAAATGGCTTCGCAGAGATCAAGCACCCACCATATAGTCCAGATTTAGCCCCTTGTGACTATTTCCTATTCAAAAATTTAAAGAAAAATTTGATAGGTCGTAGATTTTCAACAGATGAAGTGATGAAGGATGCGGTTAACGACCATTTTTACACCCAAGACAAAACATATTTTTAATGGTCTAATGTCACGAATTGACAAATGTCACAAATGCATTTTAGGTGAAGGGGATTACATAGAAAAATAAAAAATATATAATTGATTTATGTTTTTTCTTTCATACTTAGGTAGATAAGTTTTCAGCCACCCCTCGTAAGTGCTGGCCAGAATTTTTTTTTGCTGTATTCTGTAGGACTTGTCCCCCTGAGTATTTATTACTATGATGCTGTTGGGTCAATATGGTTTTCAAAAATCAACATCTTCATACATTTTCAGTGAATTAACTAAATCATTTTTTTGTTATGCCAAATCTTGACATTTGAACATCAGGGGGATAAGTCCTAACAGAATCCAGCAAAATTTTGGCTGGCACTTTGGATGTTTGGACCAAAAATGTAAGAAAGTCAGAGGATCTCCTTACCTCAATTGATATTGAAACAGTCATGTTAAACGTTAAAGTGAGATTTTCTTAAAGAATTTTTTAAATTTGTTTCAATGATTTGGAAATGACCGTACAATCGGTTTTATTCCATAAAAATAAAACAATAATAAATGTTTATAGCAATGGAACACAATGTTGGTGTTCCCATGATGAGCACTCGGCGTGGAGTGACAGCGTTTCAAGGTGGCGACGCTGGCAGCATCTTGTCTCCACGAGACACAGCTGGTCTTGGAGTGAAGATGGTTGAATATGTATTAGGAGGATCTCCTACAGGTTAGATTTTACTTGAATATAACCAATGATCGGAGTAGGTAGAGCTATTTTTGAACATGCCTGGAATCCAGGGATTAAAGATATACTTTATACTATTAGCATGTTATTTTCGTTTATACATACGAGCATTAACATCAGCCTTACTATTTTATTCACAATTAACGCTGATGATACCATGTTAAATAAAAAAAGTTCTATATGTTCTTACGAAATTTTAAAAGGAACAAACTGTAAGTAAATATTGTGGTATCGAACATTTATAGATAAGCCTTTTCATTTGCGATTAAAATGGGTTAAGTATATAACTCTAAAATAAAAAAATATTTATTTTAATCCCGGGATCATAGTCAGAATCCCGGGGCATGTCCATATTAACATCTATGTTTGCATTCAATGAACCCAAATAGCTCTACCTACTCCGATCATTGATAATAACATACATGAGTAAAAAAAAAGATGTATCTTTCATACTCATAAACCATTTTTACTTAGATTTATTTTAATAACATTAATTTTATAGAAGCAGGGGGAGTCGCTACTGGAAGTGGTGGAGAAAAGGTGGCTGGGGTTGTAGCTGGATTGCGCGGCATGGTCCTCGAAGAACGCCCTGAAGATAAATCTGCATCGCCCTTTGAAAAAGACCTTCATGAAATGCATGAACATGGACCTCTGCCTAATGGTCTTCACAATGGACAAGAAGATGACAAAGCTTTTAAGTAAGTATTACGAAAATAACTTAATTGTGATTTTAGTTTTAATGCATTTTATTATTCAGTATTAAATAAAGTGTTTCTTCTTTTGTTTTGTTATTATAACTTCTGCAATGTATAAGATGTAGGTATCCTAAAATGAAAAGGTTGTTTTATCCATGATTTAACCAAAAACCGTGAGGGTCGTTAATGCTATGTAAAATGTTGAGTGTATCCGGCCGTGCCGCCGTGCCCCTAGCAGGCGAGCCGAGCGGGCAATAACCGCGCTCCGTAGATCATGGCCTCTGCCAATGCCATCCGCTCCGCGCCGCGCGCCCTCGCGCCCTCGCCCGAGCGGCTCGCAGGCGCTCTCTGTTAGCTTGCCGCTCGCACCAGACGCGGATCAGACTTAACTCAATATCACCTAACTATCCAATTATGAATCATTCATTAATATTCATCTACAGATCTACTTGAATCGTTCATTTTTGTCTATAAAATACTCTTTAACTATAATAATTATGAACATTTCTCATTATTCAGGTATTCGGGTTTCAGTGTAATTTTTAAACTGGATGGATATATCTAATATATAAAATTCTCGTGTCACAGTTTTCGTTGCCATACTCCTCCGAAACGGCTTGACCGATTTTGATGAAATTTTTTGTGCTTATCCGGTATCTATGAGAATCGGCCAACATCTATTTTTCATCCCCCTAAATGTTAGGGGTAGTCCACCCCTAAATTTTTATTTTTATTTTTTAGACAAAATTTTTAATTTCTCTTTTTTTATGATACAACATACAAAAATACATACAATCCTCAATTTTCACCCTTCTACGATCAACCCTTTTATTTATATGGCAAAACAACGTTTGCCGGGTCAGCTAGTCTCACTATAAATTGTTACTAATTTATTTTCCCCTCTTGTTTTTCGGTTATCATCAGTATTATAGTACACATAACTAATAATTTAATTTGTAATTGTGTGGTATCCGTATCAAAAAAAAAAGTAGCTAAAGCTCTTGAGCTACTTATTTATTTTATTTTTATGTGATAAGTGGCAGACGAGCAGGCGGATCACCGATAGTACGGAATCAGGTCAATGTATGGGATATTTTGTATTAGTCTGTCAGGTGGCTGCATCTCAACTTATACGAAAAGTAGTCCTAAAATAAGCAGTACTAAATAATGTCGGCCTAGGCTCTGGCCTGGAGGAGAAGTGGTGGTGAGTAAAACTAATCTAAGCATCAATAACTTGGTAATCCTATGTATTTGTATGGGATTATCAGTTATTTATGCAGTTGGCATATTTAGAAAAATTGCCAAACATTTCCATCCACCATACGGCGATCCGACTGCCCGTCTGCTACTTGTACCACATAAGATATAAAGTTGCTTTATGGTTCGTGTATTGTGCGTGAAATACGGCACGTTGTTCCTTTATGTGAACTTTGTGGAGAAACTTGGAAATATTTGATGCTAGAATATAAAACATACAATCGAACATAGAACATCCTCCATTGTTGAAATCGGCAAAAATAATTATAAACCGTGATTTATATTTAGTTAGTATAGCCCTCATGACCAAGAGAAGTGGAAGTTTCTGTAAAATAGCGCTGACTGGGTAAGCCCACTGGGCCAGCATGTGCTGAGATACTTACCATTTCTAGCATAATGATTAAGCTAGGATTTGTTGATGTGTTTTTTATGCTAGATGCGACAAACGAGCAAGCGGGCCACCTGAAGGAAGGAAATCAACGCCGCCCATGAACATCCGCGAAATCAGAGAGCTCGCGAATGTGTTGTGTAATTAATGACTGACCAGATGGCGCAATCGGTAGTGACCCCCACCCTGGACAAACATTTGTGCGATGAACACTTGTGTTTGTATAGTGTCTGGGTGTAATATATGTATTTAAGTATATATTTGTGTTTATCTGTTGCCTGATATCTGTAACACAAGTGCTTAAGCTATTTAGTACGAAATCCTGTCAACCTATGAGATGTTGTGAGAATGATTATTATTGTTATTAATTATGTAATATTTATTTTATTTATAAATAGAGGATTAACCGTGGGTGGTGGGTGTTGCAGCCGCACGCCGGGCTCGCGGCAGCCGTCGCCGGCGGAGGAGGAGGCGGGCGCGGGCGCGGGCGTGCGCAACGGCGACGCCGCCGCCTTCCCGCTGCTGCCGCCGCACCACCTGCCGCAGCCGCCGCTGCACCACCTGCAGCACCTGTCGCATCCGCAGGTACCCACGCCCACACCACCACACATAACCCTTTGTGGCCTACGAAGCTCCGAGGGCCGTCCAAACTAAAGACGTACATACACAGCGCGTGTGGAAGGGCGCCGATAAAGATTCTCTGAATTCTGGCGAACCATTTTCGTGCTTGTAATATTTATCGAAAATCCATACTAATATTATAAATGCGAAAGTAACTCTGTCTGTCTGTCTGTCTGTCTGTCTGTCTGTCTGCTACTCTTTCACGCCAAAACTACTCAACGGATTTAAGGTATACAGATAATCTAGACCCTGAGAAAGAACATAGGCTACTTTTTATTGCGAAAAGGGGGTTGTAAGGGGTTGAAAGGGGGGTAAAAAGTTACTTTTCCACGCGGACGAAGTCGCGGGCGGCCGCTAGTTGATAATATATCGCAAAAACATACTTTTTTGTATGGTTTTCATACGACATCCGGCATATTTTTTCCATATCGAAAATCCCGAGAATTGAGCTAGATGCTATATAAGGCGAGGGCCTACGACGAAACAGGAGCCCTAACGATATTTTTGAAAAACGCCGTAGTTGTTTATCGATGTGTTAAAACTTTTTCAATGAGTTTTGTTGATTGAAACTCCACTAAGATCTTTCTCGGTGATTTGGATTCCTCCAACCAAAGAAATATCGAGATATTTAATGTTTTGAGATTGCAGCGGGCGAGCTCTGCACTCGGCTCGCGCGCGAACTATAGTTAGCTATACTTAAGGCTGTCCTGTCCATCATTGCGGAGCGAGGCTGCTGCAGAGAGGTGAGCGAATTAAAATCCACCAACAGTGTTGCATAAAAATTCCGCTCCTCAGCGACCAAGGTTCTTCTATTGGTGGATTTGAGATCCACTATCACCGCTCCTCAGCCTCTCTGCTTCGGTGAACAGACAGCCTAGCGTATGTAGTTATTTATCGACAACATTTAAGTAAAACTCTGCTGACGCATGCAGACTTTAATTTACGTTTGTTAGCTTAGCTTTCCCCTCTGTCGGCAACCCATATTCGGACCTATCTTATGTGATTACTGCTGACAATGAAGAGATTATCTATTATTGTAACTCTGAAAATGCCAATATGTACCTATTAGTTATTTTAGTGGTAATTAATTAATAAATGTACATCTCGTGCGGATAAAGAATGGGATCAGAAATGGCGGCGCATCTATTCACTTCTCGCTCGCACACTATTTGCGTCTATACTCGCACCCCACGAGTGCGCAAATAGTGTGCGAGCAAGAAGTGAATAGATGCGCCGCCATTTCTGATCCCATTCTTTATCCGCACGGGTTGTAGCGATAGTGTCTCAGTGGATAAAACGCGCTTTCCATACTGAGGATCGTGGTTCAAATCCGAGTAAGCGCCACTAGTTTTTCCAAATCTGTGTGCGTACTTCTACCATTAAGCTCGGCAGTGAGGAAAAACATTGTGAGGAAACCTTCACGTTTCAAGAAGTTTCTGAAACGTGTTACCATGATTCAGTTGGTTTGGTTCCCCTGTTAAATAGTTTCGAAGGTCATACGGCAGTCGCTTCATTATTATTACCCGACTCCATAAATCCTGAATCATAGTCTCAAGGGTACCCCAGGCTCCAGAGCGATATAGTTATGTTAGTGAAATAAATTTCCGACGATTCTATATAGTGTTACCTATTTGTAAAGCATTATAACAATAATAATCAAAAATCTTCTTTACTTTTACAGCCCCACCCTGGAATGCTCGGAGTCGCTCCGCTACAAGGACTTCCACATCCACAGCATCCACAAATTCATCCTGGTGAGTAGTAACACCGTTAAATCAGTTTTGATTGTGTTGATTTTAAATACTTATTTGCTGGTGATACAAACACTTTTTTTTTTATTTGTCAGGTATGACTCTGAACGACTCTATGAACCAACATATCGAACTTGTTTTACAAATGGAACAACATCCGCAATTTGACAACAACAGTTTTGCAAGTACACAACAGGCAAGTTTATTTTTATATGACAACTTACTAATTATATTTTTTGCTTTTGGCTTTGGTTTTGTGTAATTCATATTGCACATTTTTCGAGGTTCTTTTTTGTAAAAAAGTCTATTTGTTATAAATTGAAGATAGATAGTATTAATTACATGTATTAGTTAAACAGCTTTACATTCTGAAGGTTAAAAGTGGTTTTTAGTTAGCAATGTTGACAGGAGATTGTGAGCGATCATCTATCGATTACGGGGTTCAGACAGAGGCCTGTCCGAGATCCACGAGTGTATACTCTCGAGAGTTTCTCTACGTTCTGGTTCGGGACCGTCATTTCGTAACCCCTGTAGTTAGTGGATTTCATCATTTCAGCCAGTAGACGTTCACTGCTGGACATAGGCTTCCCCCAATGATCTTCACACAGATCGGTCGGTCCACGTTGTGGGGCGCCTGCCAAGGCTGCAACTTCCACCTTTCCGCCCCAACGGCCGTCTGTTCTCCACGCTATGTCCCCTGCCCATTGCCACTTGAGGCTTGCAATTCATTGTTTGTTGTGTTAGGACTTATTTGGTCGGTTGGTAAATCGACTTTAATTCGTTTTGTCGAATGAATTGATACGAATAGAAAACAAACAATATATTATAGTGACTACTGACTATCAAAATGAAAGCACTCACACTCCATAAAACTCTAAATTTCTGTCCACAATCGTAGAAGTTAACTTCGGGCATGCCATCGTCCCTTCCATTAGGTAAGAAACGAAGTGTAACGTGCGTTTTGTGTGCAGGTGGCGCAGTACGGCGTGGGCGGCGTGGGCGCGGTGGGCGGCGTGGGCTCGGTGGGGTCGGGCGTGGGCGGCGGCGTGGGCGGCGTGGGCTCGGGCGGCGCGGGGCTGGTCAACGGCGCCGCCGGCGTGCCGCCCGCGCCCGACGCCCAGCCGCATCACCAGCCCTTCGATGTACAGGTCAGTCCATAGCTCCTCCATCTATCGTGACAGACTGGCCGCGAGTTCGAGCCAGTAGATAGATACAGGCTAGTTTAATTAATATCGTGGCTTTCGGAACACTGAATCTGAATTGAGTCCTCCTTATCTTAGCGTGTAATTCCACGTTGCGTCCAAAGCTGTCGCTCTGGAATGGAACCCAGTAATTTGGAAGTCTGGTAATTACAAAGAAACGATTGTCGTCAGACCTTCGCAACCCTTTAACAGGGGAACCAGATCCTACTGAATCATGGTTACACGTTTCAGCAACTATCCGTAACGTGTAGCTTTTCTCACAATGATTTGCCCCCCGCCGAGGTAAAATACACACATGATTTTAAAAATCTAGAGATGTAGACACAGATTCGAACCACGACACCTTAGTATGTGCACCAGATGGAAGGTACAAAGTTTGTTTTTAAAACTTATCCCAACCATATCCATTAGTAATATTATTGGCATCATCAGGGTATGAATGCTTTGAAATCTAGATATGAATAAGTAATTAAATGAAATGATGATTTTTGTTAACGAACATTGATGAGTCACTTGCTCACAGCAGCGAGAATTCAGATAAGTACTAGAAAAGTTATAAAAGGGTGTTTGACAATATTTTGAAATGTATGAAAAATGACACATCACCGTCCATATAAAACATAAATTAGTGTTTAAGTTTTCAAAAATACTTAAGAAATTATGAAAATGTGATATTAATTCCGCGTTTTAAATATCGCGCTAAAACGCTTAATCACGGGACCTTTTGGCGTGTGACGTCATTGCACATAAACAATAGTGCTCTAGCTTTTTTAGATTTTCGCGTACATTATAACTATAATTTGTCAAGACGGGAATTAACACGATATTTATTATGTGATACAACATTGTGAACTCACATATTTGTCTCGACGTTCGCCGGAGCCGTGGTCAGTCCGCTATAGTGCTCCAGCTGTTTAATTCGCAACCAATTTTTTCGGAAAATATTAGGAAAATGAATAAACCGTCATACAAATAAATTACTCTATACCATATAAAAATACGACCTTAAAAATCCCGACAAATTATTTATCATGTCCCAAAATCGCAAATATTGAGACGAAAGCGATTGAATTTAGTATGGCGACATCCGAAAATGACATCGAATAAACCAACACTTTTTTTGTGAGGGCCATTTTAATGTAAGTATTAGGAGTTACTTAATAATTTTTATTGATTCTATTATGCAATCGCATGTCAATAAATTGCAGTAAAGATTAATTGTCATAGCATTTTGAGGTTAAGATTCGAAGCGAAAAAGTTCGCGATCATAAATGTGTAAACTTTCTGCAAATTGCGACTGTCAGCTTTAGTAAATCCTTTCTCCATTTTCTCACTTTATTATTGTATCGAATTATAAATCAAGCAAAAAATAATTTTGATTATTTCGCTTTAAAATTTTGCATAAAACTCACGCAACGTAGTTTGTTTGCTTGTTTGAGTCATGACGTCACATACAATTACCGTCAGAATTGCCTACGTTTTTTGTCACGTAACTCATAGATTAAAAAACCTGGCTTTAATTTACAAAAATAAAAAATTACAATTCATTTTAATGTACGTATTGAAGTAAATAATTGTCATTAACTTAAAAACTTCCTTTTCAAACAATCCTTTTGATGTTTTGTTAAACCAGTCAAACACCCTATTTAATACCTCGGTGGTCTAGTGCTCTGAGCGGTCACCAGGATTGTTGAAACAAGTCATACATCCATTTAAGTTGTGTATTTGTGCTAAAGAAAATCCCATCCTGCTCAGGTAGTAACATAAAAAAGTCAAATAGTGAGACATTAATTACTCATTCTTTCTATTATTGTCACAACTAATCAAAATCGTGAAAGATCGTCTCAACATACAATGATATCGCATATTGTCTTTTGGGGTTATTTCTGTCGCAAAATATGTACATGAAAATGTTATTATTCTGCGAAATAACGTTTATTTTATTAAAAAAAATACTTATGCGTGATGAGAAAGGTGAATTAGAATTTTCTGATCGTCGTGCGCAAGTAAAAACTGCACAACAACCATTTTGACGAGTTCCGGTCAATGACAGATACGAATTAGAAATGCCGATTTTATAAAAATACCCGAACGTTGAATCACGTCGGTCGTGAACTTGGCACAGGGGAAATGGTCCACATGCCACGTCCTATGTTAAATTGTTTAAGCTTACATACATAGACTGCTAAAATCATAACCATCCTTTTTAGCTTTGCCGTAGTCGGGTAAAAACATATGCTGACAAAATTTATTTATTGGTAATTTTAATTCTATAATTTAAAGAAGTAATTTTGTGTACTTATTATTATTTAAATACAAGACGTTTTCTTGTATTGTGCTTGTATCACTTCAGGAGCCCAATTCTCGTGCTCGTGATATTTAGAAAACATGGTGGATATTACCTGAAAACCATACAAAAAACTATATTTTAGTGATATATGGCGTATGATAATACTTGTCACGACGAGCACGAGAATGGGGTTCCAGGAGCCCGATTCTCGGGCTCGTAATATTTTGAAAACATGGTGGATATCACCTGAAAACCTTACAAAAAACTATATTTTAGTGATATATGGCGTATGATAATAATTGTCACGACGAGCACGAGAATGGGGGTCCAGGAGCCCGATTCTCCGGCTCGTGATATTTTGAAAACATGGTGGATATCACCTGAAAACCATACAAAAAAAACCTGTGTTTTAGTGGGTGGTATATGTCGTATGAAAATAAATATCTCGGGGACGTGCGATAAAATGTCGTATTTTCTGTAATGTCACTTTTCCAATGTCGTACGAAAATGTCACAAAAGTCAAAAAACTCTATTCTCTTGCCCATGCGACAATAAAAGTCACTTCCATAGAAAATGTGGCCAAATATCATTACCGCTAATACGTTCCATTTTGTCGATTGACACAAATATACAGTCGAGAAATCTTTGTTTCTTGTTTAAGTATTAATTCGACATTTTCTAGCCTTTTTATATCAACCGTCAATTTTATGTTTGTGTAACATCATAATTATCATAACTGCTTCAAAATACGATCAAAAGAGACGAAAAAGAAAATTGATTTTATGAAATTGTAATTCCGTTACACCGACCGAAAGCCAAAAGATTTCTTTCAGTCTGTGACAAAAAGACGCGTTAAAAAGTAAAATTAAGAATTTTCTTTACACTGACTTTATTACTGAGATAAAAAGGCTTAATGACGAATATTGAAAGGTATGTAGGTAATACTGGTGAAAATGTATTACAATTAAAGAAAATGTAAGAAAATTTAAAATTCCAGCCAGCCAATCGTTAACACAGAATCAATCATCTTCTTAGTTTGTGCAGTTAATTTAAACTTGTTATATGATTTGAACAACCAAACGTCAATAAACAACAAAACACGAAACAACTCGAACGTCACGTTGAATTGGAGAAATATCACCAAAATCACCGTGATACTTCATATCGTATGGTCAAAAGACCATACGATAGTTGCGCACGAAAATATGTGACAATGTCACCATTCGATATCGCAAGAATAAACAAAAACGTTTTCATACAATATCCGCCATGTTTTGTTGATATATGTCGCATGATGATAAATGCTCCAGGAGCCCAATTCTCGTGCTCGTGACATTTTGAAAACATGGCGGATATCACCTGAAAACCATACAAAAAAACCATGTTTTAGTGATATATGTCGTATGAAAAGAAATGTCGCGAGCACGAGAATTGGGCTCCAGATGTTGATAACATTTGGTACAACATTTTAACTAAATTTTTTTTTATGATATAGGTGGCAGACGAGCCGACGGATCACCTCATGGTAAGCGATTACCGCCGCTCATGGACACCTGCAACACCAGTGGTGTCACCAGTGCGCTGCTTACCTTTTAACCCCCCTTCCCCTGGATTGGGCCTCCGGTACCCTCACTCACGCAGTGAAACACAGCTCATGCACTGCTTCACGCCGGTTTTCTGTGAGGACGTAGACGTGGACGTATTACTCCGGTCGAGCCCGCCCTCTTACATTATGGCAGACTAACGAGCAGACGGCTCAGCTTATCACACACGTGGCATCACACATGCGTTGCCGGCTCTTAAGGTGACGGGTAGGGCACACTAGCGACGCCAATCGATTTTTATTTTTAGCCACTAAACCGGATCTATTTTAAACAATTTCGGGGTTACAACCTCTCGGAAAACATTTATACATTTTATTAAATAACCATGTACAAATGCGGACCCAACATTTGTACGCGAAAAATTGATTCATGCTAAAAGTGGCCGCTTTTGGCAGTAATCATTTTTTCGCGTACAAAAACGGACCCAACATTTGTGCAAGGTTATTTATAAATAGAATAAGTGTTTGCCGAGAGGTTGTAACCCCGAAATTGTTTAAAATAAATCCGGTTTAGTAGCTAACAATTAAAAACGATGGTGTCGCTAGTTAGGGCTACCCGTCGCCCTAAGGGAGCCTACATTATTATTTAACTACAATCTAGGTACTTGTTGTTGTTTTGTGCAGCGAAGTGCCGCAAAGTGATATTAATAAAATAATCTTTGAAGTGTTTCGTTTTTAACACCGCTATTGTGTGTTGAGTGAGTTGTCACGTGAACAACTTGCCTGGACCTAAAAAGTCTTAGAATCTGCGATTTCGTTGAGTAGCCTCGGCAGAATCCGTCGGTCGATAAAACGCTGTCTGACGTCGACGGTTACTACCCACTTTGTCAAAATATCACTTGACATTTTTCGTGAAGAGTTGTTTCGCTTAGTAACGGCTAAAATCTAAAACATGTGCAAAACTGGACGGATTAATTACTGGAGTGGTGGAAAACTTTCTTATACTTTATTATTACGTAAGTTTCGATTTTTTATGATACCTAATCCTATTGAATGAATTGTGCCAGCCTATACTAAGAAGCATATAACAAAAAGTTGGGCGAAATCTGAAAGCTTTTTTTGGTAGTTTTTTGCGAGTAACTATATGCTGCTACAAGAACACAGCACAATCTAGCACTGGCTGAGAATGAAGTGTTATTTTATTTTTGCGGAAACATAATATTGAAAAAAAAAATGGAAGTAGATAGTGGATAGTTTATTTCGAACAACAATTTAATTAAAAAGCCATAAAACTAATTATTACCTTCGGTCCGTCCCAACTGCTGGGCAAATATGTCTTACAATCCGATCCGTACCGTCCGATCTATGTTTGTGGCCTCAAAGCTTGGAAGAAGTATTCCAAAGACTTATCTCGGGTCCCACCCGCTGGTTGTCATTGTATTATAATTTTAGTCCCACCTTCGGGGTGGGGGGTGAATATAATATATTGTTTTTTTATATGAAAATAGACATAAAATGAGTGGTCCCCGGCAGAGTAGAATAGGCCACCCTCACTCTTACCGAGGTGTCGTAAAAGGCGACTAAGGTAAAGCTGCTGGCATGATCAACAGCACCCAGAGAAGGAAAACTCTGCATTTATATCTAAACCCTCGCCAACCCTTCTGCCAAGCGTGGTGATTATGGCACCTACCCGTCATGTGATTGAGGGAGGCCCGTGCCCCAGCAGTGGGGACTTAAATGGGCTGATGATGAGACATAAAATGAACAGACCCTTATTTTTCTTTTTTCCAAATTTTGCCATTTTCATACATTTAATAATTATTGATTTTTTTATATTATAAATAGAGGTAAGCGCCAAATGACGTCATCGGACGGCTGAATATAGCGAAATTCCTTGCTTATCATTGCTTTAATAAAAAAGGTACTACTGTCAAAGATAAAGAATACCTACTAGTGTCAACATTGTCAACGTCATTCATTCATTCAAAGTTGACAAGTTGTCTTTTTTTGACAGTTGCATGTCATGGGTTTGGCATTTCGTAAATTTAAAACTATAATGTGCTAAGCAAAGAAATATTTTACATTCTGCCGTCCGATGTCGTCATCTTACGTTTTTTAGTTTTTAATTTTTTTCTCAGTAAATAAGCAATATAAAAAATAAATAAATATATATTCGAGAAGCGGAAAAGTAATTGAAAAATGGGTAGTTTTTGTTTCATAGCTCAGCAATTTTGAAATGTTGTCCATTCGTGGCCAATGTGAAGATAGTTTTGGAACTGATTTCCAATCCATTCGGTGATATTAATACCTATTCTATTATGCCTGAGCTTAGAGCGATGGTAGCTCAAGAGCGATCGTAGCTCAGTAGATAAAAACTGCCTTCTGAACGAATCAAAACATGCCACCTCTGATTTTTTCGTATCTATGTGCGTATCTCTACCATTCGCTGGGCAGTGAGGGAAAACATCCTGAGGAAACCTGCACGTTTCAGATAGTTTCTTAATTGTTGAGATAATTATTCTGAACGTGTTAGTCAAGGGTCATTTGGTTTGGCTTCCCTGGTGTAGGGGTTGCGAAGGTTAGACGGCATTCGCTTTATTATAATTACTAAAATGTTAAAAACTGTTTGTAATTGAATTCAGTAGCAATCATTCAGATTTCGTAATTTTTCTGTATAAGATCACGTAAACATAGACTAGTCAATGCATCGTAGTTAGATTTGCTAAACTTCATGTGAAGACGGGAGTAAGGTAAGGAAACGGCGAACTTTTACATGCATGTAACTACTATTGTGTTCGAGTTCCATCAAACAACTGTTGTTACAACAAATAATTTCTGAGCTGACACGATTAAGTACAACAGGGAGAAGTTATATTAAATCATGGCGTATTTGCATGGTGCCGAAACATGAAAGCCCATTTTAGATTTACTGCCGATTTGTCTTGCGGCCTAGGGATCTACCATGCATTTTACACATAAACAACATTTTATTTTCTCCGTAACGTTAAACTCGAAGGCTAAACGTATGCTGAGACACGTAATGAATGCACTGTGCTGTGGAGGTCAGAATTTGTAATTCATAACCGAACGTACTTTCAGGTATTAGAAAACACACTCGCATAGATTTTTAAGAATCTAGAGGCAAGGATTTAAACCTAAGGCTTTCTAACTCACTAAGTTACCACGCCTTTTACCGCGATATAGTAGTTTAGGAAATTTGTATAAACCTTCGTTTATTATTAAACGAGACAGAATAGTAGCTGGCAAAATGAGATTGTAATCGATAAAGCGTATTAAACGTTACATGCATCCTCTCCTAATTATTGAAATTGTAAAGCTAGCCCTTGATTTTGTATTTAATTTTTAAAATACTACTATTGACATTAGGAAAATCTTGTATTGAAAATGAGAACAACCTGTTTTGAGTTTTCACCTGTCGATTTGACAATGAATTTAATATTAAAATGTTTAGTCCAATCACGATTATTTGGCAATGAATTAATTATGTCATATATAGATATATATTAAGCGAAAACGCGCTAGTCAGAGAGAGATGCACGCTCTCCAATAAAAGTAGCCATGGTATTGGTACATATACAGACATTGTAGAAAAATCATTTCATTCCTGAACACGTCGTCGGACAGCCACATGTTAAAGTTACAAAGTATACAAATATTTCAAACTAGCGGCCGCCCGCGACTCCGTCCGCGTGGAAAAGTAACTTTTTACCCCCCTTTCAACCCCTTACAACCCCCTTTTCGCAATAAAAAGTAGCCTATGTCCTTTCTCAGGGTCTAGATTATCTGTATACCAAATTTCATTTAAATCCGTTGAGTAGTTTTGGCGTGAAAGAGTAGCAGACAGACAGACAGACAGACAGACAGACAGATAATATTAGTATGGATTAGTATGGATTACTTCAATAGACTCTCATTAATGAACTCATTGGGTTCGAAATTATTTAACAAAAATCAGACTACATGGGCGATGGCCAATTATTAAGTGCCTGTAAAATAAAATAAAAATGAAAAGCAAACCAGTATTTTTTAATATCTCATTTTTATATGTATAACGTATAACCTTACAGTTTTGCAACAACAAATACTAAAAATTAAATAAAATAAACTTCTACCCAGGAAACAATATTAACTTATCGGCGGGTAGGGTTTATTCTCTCGCACACTAACTGCCTTGCCGTATCGTTAATTGTATAAATAGTCCAAATTGTAATAAATTATAGTCTTGAGTTAAGCCATGTATTACAAGGGGGGTCTCATTGTTCATAGGCGACCAGCACCTGTAGGTTTTAGTTCTATTATGGAGTTTGATATTTTAAAAATGCGACGAAAGCATTCCCAAATTACTTTATTCAAATTTTAAAATGTTTAGAAACTTTAAACAAACCAAATAACGAGCAGTATTATCATCATTTTAATTTTGTTGATAATAAAATATTGAACAAGAAAAGCATGCTTTTCAGCAAGCACTATTGGAAACTTTGTGCAACTCTCCAACATTTTAATAGACAGATCTTTTATGGTTTTACGAAGAAACACTTTATTAATATATTTGAATCACATTGAGTATATAACTAACTAACTAAAATATGGATAAACGAACAAGAAAAAAAGTAGTCCAGAGTGAGATTCGAACCTACGACCTTTGGCGTATGGGCACTTTGGAGCCCGAGACACGCCTAGACCTTGATTCAGGATTTGGGAACTCTGGTAATTTCAATGAAGCGACTGCAGTCTGACCTTCGCAACCCTTTTGACAGAGACTATCTAAAAAGTGTAGGTTTCCTCACAATGTATTGCCTCACCTGTATCAGCTAATGGTAGAAATACGCACATAGATTTGAAAAAATCAGTTATGCATGCTCAGATTCGAACCACGACCCCCCGGATGGAAGGAGCGTTATTATCCACTGGGCTACCATCATGGCGTCACTCCGGCTCTTCAGATGGCCTAAAAGGAACCTGGTGCCTTAATTTGAAGCCGATCCGTAATGAACGAGAATATACCTGTCGTGTCAAAACAAAGGAGACACACAGCTCGTGTGAAAGAGAGGGAAACTCCGCTTCTGCATTAAATTATCGAGTTCTCAAAGTTGATTTTTGAACACTGAGCTCACAGAAGTACATGCCTACGTTATGCCTTTTTTTAAGGGTACCATACTAGATACCATACTACTACGTGTGATGGCTCTATATTAGTAGTAGCGACATCTAGTTTCTCTAACGAAAAGATAAAATTTCCCGAGCAAGTAGCTCGATAAGGAAGTCCTATTTCGTAGTAAAGATGAGGTATCTGTACTAGTATAATAATATCTGTGGCATTACTTTTAAGAACGTTTTAAGGCAATAAAGAATGTTTGTTTAAAAAAATACATCATGGTTACCTTACAATCACGATCTGAATATAATTTCGTATTAACGCCTTGGCTGTGGAAAGAAAAGCCGCATTCTTGATTTTCTTTTGCCGGTACAGCCCTTCACGCAACATCCCCATCATATTTTAAATATTTGAAAGAATATTGTTTCCATCATATTAAGTCTGTGGTTTCCAGCCAATATTTTGATGTCAGCGATGTCAGAGTATGAAAGCGTCAGGATTGCCGTTTGTTTAAACTAATAAGACAAAAAATATTAAAATAAAAATAAATCAAACAAGTTCTGGTCATCATTATCAGCACAAGATTATCTCTGATTTAAGTCACAAATATTTATTGTGACCGTTTTTGTTGTGACCTAAAAAATTTGATCTTTTCATACTGCATCCCTAAGTCTTCTTTTCGTTCTCGTATGGGTGTTTTTAAGGACTATTAACGGTTTTAAAACTCGATTTTAAAAATCAAATATTCATTTTAGACAATTCCCTTATAGATACTACGTCGATGTATTTGGCACGTGGCAAAAATTCCTAACTAATGGAAAACATATTAAAAATATTACCGAATGGCATCCAGTGTAGCCAGACTTCCTCCAAATAAATCCTCAGAAACGACATGAATTATAACTATGGTTAATAATCACGAGAATTAACGCGGAGTATTTTTTTAAATACATGATTAAATGTACTCAACTACTCACTATCTGTTGCTTGACGTTTCGGCTGCGTTTTAGCAACCGTGGTCACAAGCGGACTGAGGGTGCACGGCGAGGGCGACGTCTGCTGGGTCCCTGCTGCGAACTCCGGATACCCTCACACACATTTAATCATGTAACTTAAAAATAACGCCATGTTAATTCCCGTGATTATTAACTATACACCTACTATAACGACGAAACTTGTAATATTTATGAATCATTAAGGTGACGGGTAGCGCACACTAGCGACGCCAATCGATTTTAATTATTAGCTTCTAAACCGGATCTATTTTAAATAATTTCAGGGTTACAACCTCTCGGCAAACACTTATACTATTTTTTAAATAACCACGCACAAATGTTGGGTCCAACGCGTACGCGAAAAATTAATTCACGCCAAAAGCGGCCACTTTTGGTGTGAATTAATTTTTCGCGTACAAAAACGGACCCAATTATATCCTTCCTATATCCTTTTTCTGAATATGTATACAATCGTGTTAGTTACACTATTAGTAACTCAAGAACGGCTAAACCGATTTGGCTGAAAATTGGTGGGGAGGTAGCTTAGAACCAGGTGACGGACATAGGATACAAAAAAAGCACTGTTCCCTTGGGATAAATAAAAACTAATACTGAGTGGGAAACGAGAGCGATGGTGGATAGGAACGCACCTACCAAATGGGGGTCGTAGTTCGAATTGGAGCATGCACCTCTGATTTGAATTTGAATCCAAGCGTACTCTAAGCGGGCTCCGAGGCGACAGCTTTGGACGCAACAGGGAGTTCCAGGCTTAGACGAGGACTACGTGAGAAACGCCACGGGGGAAAGCTAGTTTATTTATTTAAATATTTCAAGCTTTCTGCTCGGAAAATGATGATTATTCCATTAAACTTTTCACCCTTCTTTCCACCACTTACAATAGTTTGTTTGCATCAAAACTGACCATGTGTAGGTTCAACTATTTTTCATTAAAATTAATAAGTTCCGTAGCTTTGGTGTGATACCTACGCGAGACAGACTAAGTTACTTTGCACTTATAACATAATAATAATAATATTCTGCACCGATTCTGCTACGGCGGTTGATCTTACGCAGAATATATTAAAGTGCTCAATTGTGTGCGCAAACAAAAGTGACAAGGCCGAAACGCATCAGGCGCAGCGCCAATGGCTTAACGTGCTTTTTGAGGCACGGGGGTACAAGACTGCCAATATCTAGACTAGTCAGGATTTGTAAGCCCAAATAACGAATTTCCACCGAAACAAAAACGTTTATAAAAATGACATTGTTTTAAAGCTCTTTCTAAACTTATTGATCTGTTTTTATTGGGGCCACAACCCCAAGGATGTGGACAAAATTTTTGATGACGCTGAAAGAATTAAGTTGTAATAATGTGATAAATCGCGCGCGTTGATGTCTTTTTTAAAGGTCTTACGGCCGGTTTTAGTGCGTCATTTAATATAATACTTCTTAGGGCATACATGTTCAATTTAAATTAGAACATGAATTAGATAAGAATAGGGAGTAAACAGAAAATCATGCGAAGAAGTACTCAGATGAATTGCAGTTGTCGCTTTTGTACGGTATTTAAACGGATAATTAGTGTGTTAACCCTCATTTTGTCTTAATAGACACTTCAAAAATCTTGTCTTGTGCCTTAATATTCGAATTGTAGGTATGCAGATCCAGCTACACCTTTGCTTTGATGCCAATGTTTCGAAGTGGGAATGCAGCCGTGGCCTTGGCTGAAAATGGGTTCAGCTTAAAATAGACCGCACCGCCTGCAAGTATTCCACACAATTACGTGTATCCTTACGTGTGCCCATTGCGCTTGTTCACCTTTTCAGCTAAAGTTGTGTACGTTAACTGCCCGTTATAACCCGAAAGCGCTCATAATCTTGTTTTAATTATAGTAAAACAGCAAAGATAAACTATGTTGATGGTAATATATACGTAAGCATCACACAAAGTGCATTTTTACTTGCATATAATATGAATATGTTGTGCACAAAAAACCTCGTGTTTTTATTTGTGCTATGAATGGGTTATTGTAAGCAACGATAGGTTTGCGATTCCGTTATCGATAGTGTTTTACCATTATAGTGTGTAGGTAGTTTCGACGCGTGCCCCGCTAACGAGCGACTATCTCCGGGCCCTGTTCCCACGGCGCGCGTCTACAAGGAAGCAATAAAGCTACACCTTAACTGCACACACCATTACCGATTGTAACGGCGCCCATGCCTGATAGAATCGATGTCGATCGTGCGACACCATCCGCCGCCGCCTCGATGTGTCAATAACGTCTTATCGAATTGGCATGTTGTCACGCTGCTGCCGCGTACACTTTGCGCTTTGCTAACCTTTTTAGCGGTTCAATGCCTCCGCTTTGTCGAATGGTTCTCGGGTGGAACGATTTCTTGGAGATGATGAAGTCGCGATTGTAAGGAACTTAGATAACTAGGCTATTCTGTTAACCTAGAATTTGGAAAGGTGGACGTCATGTTATGACATAAATATTCCCAAGACATCAACCTTTATATTACGTTAAAGATGATGTTGAGAATTATACTTGATTTGTATTAAATATATGTTTTAATATTATCATGAAAACAAAACAAATACAATAACAATAGCGGGTTGCAACGGAACTTTTCAATTGCGATGGCCAGTCAGTCATGTGCACTGAGGGCCAGTGCAATTCTTCCCAGTGTCCAACGATGGGGCCCAACAGGAAAAAATTTGTATTGCTGTCCCCCATTGGTGGATATTGCAATTTTTTTCCCGATGTCCACCAGTACCTTTGTCACTCATTCTTATTGTAGCTTCCTAAGTATTTTCTAAATCGGGACTGTAGACGTGGAGGTTACCACTGTTTGTTATAAAAATAATGTGAACAGATAGCTACACGTTAGGTTAAATTATGTAATTTAGTTCATTGTCCTAATTTGAGAAAATTTGACAATAGTGCAAGTAACTCCCCGTGGAGCTACCTCTAAGAGAACACCAAAATGCAGCGATACGTCATTCCAGGATAATGGGAATGAACGCGAATTTATAAAAGCTGTAAAACTTTACAAACGCTGTAACTGGAATTATTGGTTAGTTTTCTATGAAGCTGAAACTATTTTCTGACTATATTTAAAGAGGTACAATTTGCTACGAACACTGGCAAGAAAAGGAATACTATTTGGTCTAAACACTTTAGTGAAAAATGATCCCAACTTGGGACGTCAGATTTAACCAAAATTCGTATTGCTGCCATTGCAGGTCTTATTAAGTCTCTACATCGACGAATCTAGCGCCGCCTATAGATTTATATTGATTGTGGCGATTATGAGAGATTTTTAAGAAATTACATCTTTAAATACGCAAGTATTTCAAGATGAAATTTATACTATTTACTTGCAGGAAGAAGTATTAAAAGTTTTATGAGACAAATGTATGTATTAATTTCTTCCTACAAGTAACAATAATCTTCATAATTGCTTAAAGTGTGTAGTTTAAGGTTACTTGATGCGTGTAATAATTATTGTTCTGCGTCTCAAAAAAATATTATTATTCTTTCCTTCAAGTAGGTATCGTAGATAATATCGATATAAATATATTTCATCTGTTCTAGTTTCATCGATGTAGAGGCTTAACTAAGCTTGGATCACTAATACATAGAAAGTTTGTTTTGTTCGAATTCATTTGGTACAATAAGAAAAAGTTTTATACCTCCCCAGATTGCGAGGCCGATGAACTTTGCAACGACAATTCTGTTGTTACCTGCATTGTTCGATGTCTGCAATCCGTGTGAAAACTGCAATCTAGGTTACCTACTCTCTGACTGCATAGCAATATGCCATACCATTGTATTTCCTTAGACACGCTAGTAATAACATGACTGATATGTGCAACCCGGTAAATATAAATCCATGTTCTGTTGTCTGTGATCAAAACAGGATTGAGATATTTTCGAGTCGCTATTGTGTGCAAACGTTTGATGTTATCTTCACAACTCCAGTTCTGATATACATAATTAACGGACGTTCACTTGACTATTCATTACTGGCAATTAATTCCCGCGGGTTGCGCTCCGCGGCGCTGAGATCGACCTCGTGGGAAATTAAACTGTGCGCGGGCCGTCTTCTGCCGCCCGCCGCCGCCGCCGCCTCACGCCCGGCCTCGCCGCCCCTCTTTCACATATGAGAACACTTTCTCCGCTGATTCCCCGATTTTTCTAGATGCAATTCGTTCTAACACTTTTAATGGGTAATACAAGTATTTTTGGGTTTAGGTTTACCAAAATCAAATTAATTTCACTTTATTGCATTATTCTTATATTTTTATGCACAAGTCAAATGTTTAGAACATTTATTATCTTTGCCACGTACACTTTCCTGTTTTGCTAAATAATTAAGTGAGCTTGTATTGAAATTAGTTTGCCGAGCTTGTTACGACCCACCACCTAGGTGGCTCATTAAATATGAAGCCGTAATCAGTGTGGTGCTCGCAGAGCCTCTCTATTTCACACCGCAGGATGCGCATGGTCTTATTTCATATAGTACACGGTATACTATACAGCATATTTGTTCTGTCACTTATCCAGGGAAATAAAATCTACTTTCACGCTTAGTCATCACAAAAGAAACAAACTGATTAGGTTAGGATTTTCCAAACTTTTTATATGTACGTTTTGTTTGTAAAAATGTATTTTCGTCTCCCGTTCTGTTCTGTACAAATTATAATAAAATAGAATTCGAAAGCCGTACTTAATTAATCTGCATTGCGTTTTAACGTGACGGCGCTTTCGCTTTAGCGGAAGGGGCACGTTGGCAAATGTTGCAATGAAGAAATAAACCGCTGCCGCGAATCGGATCGGAATCGCTCAGCCGCGCTCGATTGCGCCGATACGCATCACTGAACACGGAGAAATTGAAGTGTTCGCGAACCACCAGAGTGCCGTCTCGGCCAGCAACAGCAACTTGCGAAACTTATCGCCGTTTAATTGTACCCACCTATAATCAACCCCGAATCGCGGGAATTCATCGCAACGGTAACTCTGATTCGCATGAACACTTTACCTGCGATAGACTAATTATGCGATCCTAAAAGTTAATAATGAAATTATGCTTTGTTGGATAAGAGGCAGGCGTTCTCTCAAAGAACGATCTCTAAGCCTGAGGGTGCTCGGCATAAGCTGGCCGTGTCGTCCGGGATGCGGTTATGAGATTATTCTCGCTTTGACGGCCGGCTCGCTTCGTATGCATCACATTGCGCTTTTAAGGTCCACTCGACTCGTTTACAAGTCTTAATAGGCTGTTTTATATCTTGATGCCTTTGCTAATTTATGTAATAAACTAAATTATATAACTTTTTGACCGAGGCGTGTGCTCTTCAGAAATATTTTTAAGTGAAGAGTCATGTTTTAATAGCAACAATGAAGCATTTTCTCAACAAGTTGAGTTACGTAAATGTTGTAAGAAGAATAGTTTAATACAGTATTTAATTTTTAGCAATTATGTCAAAAGACCTGGAAACGGTAAACAATACGTTTACCTAGACAGAGCACAATTACAACCAGTTTTCGAAACACTGCCTGATGACTACAAGTCAGTCACAGAGCGGTTTTTCTGTCATAGAACATTATTGGAAAAATATGGCCTACTAGTACGCACGCGGGTCAATTGAGCACGACTGGTAAAACGCTCTTACGGATAATTTTCTTAAATCTACCAGTAATCTCAAAATCGCCGAATTTTGACGTTAAAATGCCGTTACGAATAGTATTCGGTCTTAAATTCATATCATTATAACATTAGAAAAAAATAGGTATTAATTGATTTATTTATTAGACAAATCAATCAATAAATACCTCATTATGATTACCTATCTATTCAATTGTATTAAATGATATTAAAGATCATGACATAAATTTCAGTTGTGGAAAGCATAATTAAAGTAAATCATTCATTTAGGTGATGTCCTTGTCTGTTCTGTCTGCAAAGCAGTAATAACTATACTGGAAGATTAAATTAGATGAGGCTTTCTACAACTGAGCGTGTAAGACTTCAAAAATCGCCATTCATGTTGCCGTCGTGAGGTGATAGTTTTCGGATGAGGAAGCCAGGCATGTGACAACATAGCGGTAGTGACATTATGGATGCATGCTAGTCGCGATGTGACGAGCGGAAGTCGCTGGTAGGCGTAATTCGTTCAGGCCCGGTGCGGGGCGCGCCGCACCGGAGATAACAGCCGCCTTATTGCTCGCCGCCAACTAACGCTTATTAAACTTCAACAACGCTCGCGCTGATCACTTCACCTTCTTGTTTACTCTTAAACTTAGATTAATCGTTCGCCAGACCTCGTTTGTACAGCTATTTATTTTCGCTAATAAATATTGCCACGCTACTTTGTTGGGCTAATTTTGTTTTGCTGTACAGAACTTGTTACAATAATTTTTATGCTACACAATATTGCTTGTATTGATATAGACAACTATATTACCCAACGCCGCACTGTGGGCTGAAAATCGCATTTCATAGTATTAGCAGCTTGTAAAAATATAGTCTGTGTTTATTATTTTAACGGGCACAAAACGCTTACAGATATTGTTAATTGCATTTTAGTTAGTCTTGACCGCAATTTATAGGCAAATTTAATAAATAAAATATATATTGTATGGAAAAGTATTCATTTTTTTTCTCTGGTTTAGATCATTTGCCCCTAATTTCCTCTGGCACGATTATTGTCTTTATTTTTCCCTTTATTTTCTTATATATAGTATAGTTTATATAACGGGGTAACACCTGTAAAGTAAGTAGAAAAATGTTTTCATTTAAATTTATACTATATGGGTTTCAGTCACAATTTCAAGTAATATTACTTATTATTATTATTCTGAATAATTATTAAATTAACAAACAAAACAATTTAAACTATAATTGACATACGACTACACTTAAAATCCAAAGACTACTATTGTATACTGGAGAAAGACAGGAAACTTAACATTTTAGCAAATTCGTGCTATAGCGCCATCTATCCCGCAGATGTCGTTTAGATTTCTGGCGTTAAGATGGCGCTTTTTCTACATTTTTTTTCCAAAAGAGCGTCTCTTGCGCAAAGTGTTATGTTTAGAAAAAAGTATATTTATTAGACACCTCAACATCATCCTATCCATGGATAACCCCACACGTATGGGTTTGATGAAAAAAAAAATACAGTTTAAGTTCTAAGTAAAGGGACCCCCCAAAATTTTATTTTTTTCTATTTCGGTGTAAAAATCGTAATGTGGTTAACAAAATACATCAGCTTTACTTATAGTTTCGGAAAAAGCGGCTGTGACAGACAGACAGACATGACGAATCTATAAGGGTTCCGTTTTTTGCCATTTGGCTACGGAACCCTAAAAACCGTGAATCTGATACTATTATGGTTGTTGGTAACTTTAATTTGGATTAGATAGGCGAGATTCATAATGAAGACCGAAGAAGGCGTAAAAATAACTTTCGGGTTTCATTCCTTTTCTTACTGTCAGAGGAGCACATTTAGCAATGATTCGCACGTCGTCGTGCGTGTCGTCTTGTGTAGGCCTTTGTTTTTTGTCCTTGGTGGGAAACGAATGGTAATGTGTGTTTGTCTATTGTCAATGTCTTTTTATGTAACTTTCTACCTGTCACTGCGATTTCTACGGTAGGTAGTATTAAATTGACAAAACCTATTTGTCTGCTGTATCTATATGTTAAACATGATGAAGATCTCATGTAAAGAGTCTTTAGTGTATGATAGTAGCAATCTTTGGTTTTGAAACTAGTCGGGAAGTATTTTTTTTACATTAAAATGGAAGTTTCCACTTATCCACTTCTACTGTCCCTTTTAAATATTGGGCATAAGGGCGTTATCAAAACTAGTAAAATTGTCGGCTTGATAATTTTAATTGTTTACCTTATTTTCTAATTTAGGTTTTGTTCAACTTGAAAGTGTGTAATATGTGGAGAAACAAAGGAAGTCATTTAAACCGTCCGACCCGTTCTATACAGTCACGCGACCGACTACGTTAGTGAAGACTGGCTATCTACCGTTGTAATCGACTTGATTTCTTTACAATATTAGAATTTCGTATTCGCTTGTTAAAGTTAAAAGCATTCATCAGTGTTTACGACAACAATGGCGTTATAATAGCCGTGTTACATCTTGGGTAATGCAATAATGAATAACGAGGCGATCTCGCCGAGCGGACTGTTGACTCAGGGTGAGTAGCTAACCCCTGTGAAACATTGGCGGCGTCACCGGGCAGCACGCACAATAGCCGCCGTGTTTGCTCGCCGCCTCGCCCGCCTCGGCTCTGTGTTCCGTACTGTTATGTCGCTCTGCTACAATAACAACAGTGAGCCATTGCTATGTGACGCCGTGGTCAAGAACGTGATTAAATTTACAATCGCATCACTATTTTATGTGTGGCTGGCTACAGCTGCCGTGTTCTAGTATGTCAACTTTTATTGTATGCGGCAAAGTTGTAATAATGTACACACGCTGTAAACAAATAGAAATTTCTATCGATTTGTGGAGCCTCTTAATATTTGTCGTGGATTTCATGAAAGGATTTGTCCGCGAGCCGAGGTCGACGCGAGGATTTGCTCTGTCTCACCATCGGTATACCCTGGCTTAATATTGAAACCAGGATTAATGACGTGGCTTGAAGTGAAGCCTTTGCTTAT
This sequence comes from Marasmia exigua, assembly GCA_019059595.1. Lineage (NCBI taxonomy): Eukaryota > Metazoa > Arthropoda > Insecta > Lepidoptera > Crambidae > Marasmia > Marasmia exigua. The sequence continues at coordinate 28,248,216 of CM032464.1, read as the reverse complement.
GTAGTTGACCTTTCTTGCGATTGGCTATCTATATCTTAACCATTTTACGAAGACTGTAGTTATAGCAGAAGTTAGCAAATCCATACTAATATTATAAATGTGAAAGTGTGCCTGTCTGTTTGTCTTTCTTTCACGGAAATTAGTTGAAGGTATCGAGACGGCTACTTTTTGTTGGCTTGCAGAAGTTAGTAGGTAGCATAATAGGCTATTTTTCTGCTTCTACAACCGTGCCTTTTGACCGTCTTTTGCTAAGGCGCAATAATAACAACACAGGTCCCACTAGAATACTAGCGCTGCTGCGGCAACGCAGATAATGCCGTAGCAGCAAATGCTGAGGTCGGGCACTGTTTGACTACACACAACCACATCATTTGTCTTCTCGTATCACCTCTCTTCTTTGTATCTGTGTCGTGTTATGCCTACTGTATTTGTGATCTCTGTGTTGTGATGGTAAATAAATGTATTTTCTTTGTTTCTTTTTAATAATATGTCTTAATGTTAAAATATTAATTAGTAAGATAGACAGATATACATTTTTGCACAACTTAAGTACAAGGCATTACAGAAATTGTAGAATTTCGTCGGTTAAAGCAATTTCTACCAGACCGGCAAAGGACATTTGATAGTAGAGAATACTAAGGATCAATAAAAAGATGTTAAAATTTACCTAATTTTGAAGTTCTGGTTCCGAACTCAACCTTTTCCGATCACTACCTAAAAATTATAAAATTGCAAATTGTCGTTTTGCATTTTATTTTTTGCTTAAATTATAATAAGTAAATAGTAATAGACATTTAATAAGCAACACTGTTAAGCTAAACACTCAAGAACACCTATACGTTTTGCAATATGTGTTTTCTGAGTTACTTCAAGTATAAAATGAATCTAACTACCTACACTACGTTATTAAACTACGTGACCCTTAGTTACAGTATCCTTTTTCCAAATAGCCTTTGGAACTAGGTAAAGTGTTGATTGTCAATACAATTGGGGACGGAAATTTACAATAGGGCACGTAAAATAGAAACATTACACGTTTCATTTCACGTGTCGGATTAGCTTGGATATGAGGGTGGAGCGATTAGGGTGGGGCTCATTGTTATTCATGATGTTAAAAACACTGTTTCACGACACGGTTATTTTTTTAGGATTGCGTATTTGATTGTGTCGAATTGCTTTAAAAAGGTAGAATTACCAACCACTTTCTTCACGACATCACATAATTTGTTACCCTCTAAAGTGAAGGTATACGACATTGTGTTTTGTTAAGTAAAAAATTAAACAACAGTGTCTGTGTTTATTTTAAAACTTTTTTGAAGAACACATGAATAAGAATGATTCTTAATAATACTTAATCACTTAGAGTCAGACGAGACTATGGAGCCAATCTCACTAATATTTAAAAAAAGAAAGGGCGCAGAAAAATATGTTTGTGATTTAAATATTGATGTACAGACAGCCACACATCAACTTTCCTCAAAATCATCATTTTGTCAATTTTCCTCATATGATAGTGAACCAAACGGGTAAGCGATTAAAGAAAGTCAGATTTCTATAATATGTCGCAGCCACATAGTTAAATTAGCCACCCAAGCCCGGGGCGTTTGTTCAACCCGGCCTACAATCAAATAGCTGAAGAACAACGAGCCATGTCGTTGACCGCAATGTTTAACCAAGTTTCTGAACGTAGTCACTTAGTTTGAGTTGAGTAGGGTCATCATCACAATCCGGCAATGACCAAGTCGCAAAAATGTTTTTCTCATAAGCTCCCAGTGTTGCCAGGTCACAGACATCGGATGTCACTTTTTGACAGGACCTCATACTCGGAAACTGAAAATTTGCAATTTTACGTTTTGGGGTAATTCCTAGAAATTATCCAAAAAAATGTTTTTTTTTTAAGCTCAACAATAAAGGTCATGTCAAAAATTCGCGTCAAGTGGCGCCATCTGCCCGAAAAACCGCTATTTAGATTTTTGAAAATTCAACTTTTCACAAAATGGCCGCGGTCTCATCCGCCATCTTGAATTTCAAAAAATCCTTATTTTTCCCATATACTACATCATAAACGAGATCGAACCACATTTTTACTTTTTTTTTAAATTAATACCAGAGGATAAATAAAAACTTTTCGCAACAACTTTCAGACGAGACGACGTTCAAATATTTGGCACTTCCGTGTGTCCCGTATAAGAAAATTATAGTATTTAATGTAATTGAACGAAAATATTACGCAAGCGAACATCGGTAAGGATGAAATGTTAATTATCCTGTGGTGATTAATAAATAGCGATAATGGTTCTTAACCTCCAATAGACTATAAAATGAAAATGTTGTTATTCAACAATTTATTAGGATTGGGCTTTATTTTTGGTACAATTTGCTGTCATGGATTACCAGTCATGACATTTAAAGTTCATGCTGATATTTGCATGGGGGAAAACCTCGTCGGTCCCTAACAAATATTGCTTTATATTTTGTCAGAACACTATTGTAGGTTGTACATATTTTGCAATACATAAAATTCACATTTTACAGGATAGCAAAAGCATGTAAACTGAACTTTCGTGAAATTTATGTGGAATATAATGAAATCGGTATTAAATGTTACTTGCTAGGGTTTTGTGAGGATCGCAGTTGTTAAGCCACGAACACAATCGCACTAATTCGGCGGTGGCGTCAGATCTGCGCCGCCTAATTAGCCGGCCGTTTGCGCCCGGCGCAGCAGGTCAAAGGATTCGCCGCTCATTACGTGCGTTGCCAACGCGCAACTGTCGTTTCAACTGTGAAGTTTTGTTTCAACAAAGATGATTTAAATTTGTGAAAGTCGAATTTTAATTTACGACCGTACAAAATAGAAGAGATAGGGCGAAGGCAGTCACGGAACAGACACGGGCGGGCAGTGCGATGTTCGCGGAAGGCGCGATAAGATCGCGTGAGAGGCGGGCACGCGGGCACGCTCTGCTGCGCCGCCCGCCCCACAGCGCCGGACGATTCGTCACGCTGCGTTAATAGTCGCGAGGCACGCCACACTTGACTATCTCTACTCTACTACCATTCGCACTTACTATCCAATTCTAATATATAAAACAATGTTCCTATATCACAGATACCTTCACGAATCACGAATGAAAAAATCAATCTTATCAGGATGTTGCCATGTTGGCTCAAATTAATGTAAATATGTAAAAATTTATACTATATTCACGTACATAATTCGGATAGGTGGTAAGTTGAATAAAAATATACATTTACAAAAAGCTGCATGTAGAAGAGTCTCTTTGATAAACAATTCATTAAACGCGCACGTGATTATTTGTATGTAACAGTATATGGGGGCGTTAGTTAACTAGCAGATGGCCGCAGGCCGCACTATCAGGGCACTGATTAAACTTAATTAACTGAAGCCATTTACGCGCGGCGGGTCGCCGTCCGGGCGGCAGGGCGCGCCGCGCAGCACGCTGTGCGTGTCGCGCCCGCGCCGCGATGCGCCTTCGCGAGACGAGCCAGCGGGTCACGTATGGCATCGGTCACCGACATTGTCTGCTCCACTTAACTTACCCTACTGAAGTACGATAATCGAGTACTTTATGTATTGTTTCCAAGTACTTCAATTTTTTATGTAATTACAGTAAAGACAAAATCTCCGTTTTGCTGATGACATTCGTGTTGATCACTAATGCAAACCGTATTGTTCAAGGTCAAAAAACTGACTGCTTCACTTCATATCTTAGGTTGGACTTATCATCGGTAGGATAATCGTAGATACGATGACTGCACTTGACAGTTTCCTTTCACAGCTGGACAGACCCCTTTTGGAAGAGAAGAGATTGGAAACGCCTAAAAGAGCTTTTGGTCCATGGCGGCGGAATACATAAAGGAGGTCTTCCCTGAAACGCATACACATTGATTTCTGTATTCTGCATATCCTATGGTGCATAAATATGATCAGTAGCCAAAAATGACCAAAGTTAAATTTTGAAGAGTTTTAGAACGGAGTAGTGGGTAGGAATACGAAATTGCTAACAAATGGAGTAGTGTTGATTAGGTGCAAAAATGTGAGAATGACCGGTTTACGTTTGTGTAATTTAGTCCCTGAAGTCGACAGCGAGGTTGACCCAAAGATTATGGTTTGAATATCTAAAAGGGACACGGGAGCTTTTGCTTTTTGACTTAATAATTCGCGTCAAAGTGCCAAAGCTTACCAAATATAAGACAACGATATGACACCTCATAGCACTAAACAATTTCTAGATTGCAATCATTCATAGTTCTCATGAAAGTCACTGATTGTGTCTTTTTAATTATTATTAAGTGGTTTACATAAAGATGGTTATGAACATGTTTTATGGTCTGAAACTAAACTGGAGTAGTTGCGATTACAAAACACTCGGAGCGAATGGAACTACAGATAGGTATAATTGTGTAGACAGGCACAAGGTAGGCCGTGGTGTTGCAATTTTTAAGTATCTTGGCTGCCAGCAGCTAGTATGCCATCTGCTAAGTGGGGAATTCAATCAGTACCGAGTTGGGTTACGGAGTGCGGAGCGATGGAAGCCGCCCGCGAGATTTATAGCGCGGGCGCACGCAGCTGGCGCACTGCCCGTCGCCCTCGCGCCCTTTTATCACCGAGCAAAACACGCCCGTCGCGTTAATTTGTTTGTTCTGACGCGGTCGAGCTAATGAATCGCCTCGGGCCCGGACCCGTGTCCACGGCCCGACAGAATTAAACGTTTACCACCCTTAGATTGTTACGGGCCCGCAAATAAATCTTTAATCACTTGATATTTGAACTAAGCAAGCGACTACAATCAAAAAGGAAAAAATAAGAGACCATACTGCTCAAAATTGCTTGTTATTGAGTGGACTTTACGAAAAGTTACCGTTTCGTTAATGAAACAAGGTCCCAAATTATAGCTTTATTTACATTTCAACAACAGTACATTTTAAGCGTAAATATTGCATTTCGCGACGAGAGAGATGTCTAATAAATATGTAGAGCACACTGATTTAGAGCGAGTGATTCAGCCGCGCTCAGGTGAGGTCGCATTCCTGCGCGCGCGCCGCCCTACCTGCGCGCCCGAAATAATTCACAAACGCGCACCGCCCGCCCGCACCAACGCTCGCACCATCACGCTGATTATTTTCGTAGAACGCACAGTATTTCATTTTTGTTAGCATTAATTTTATCTAAAGAGCAACCTGGAGATCATTTTACACGAACCAACATTCATTTTTACTGCTTACAATCCACTACTTTCATTATTGGTTTGCATATTCTGATGTTTTTAAATTAATGACCAGTTTAGTGCCGAAAACATTCTTTCTCAAAAATGCGCATGTGTTGGAGAAGCATCATAATAATAATTGTGGCAATAGTATCGGTGTATTACCCACATACAGTTTTGTCTGATACTACTTTCGCGCTCTCCCACTTACCCTGTAAACGTTTCCTTCGTTTTGTTTGGTTCACCACTTAATTAGGTACCGCTCGTAAAACTGTCTTCCTCATCTTATATTTACCGCGTTTGCCCTTTTTATTATCCGATTACATGGGCCGCGCGGTTTGCAAAGCGCGAGGGGAGGTGTTTCATTTGTTCCTTCTGAAATTACTTTAGACTACCGCACAGTACTCGCGAGTATTTGCCGTCTCCCGCAGCCGGCAGCAAACATCTTGTTTCCGACTAACACACATTAATGTATAATTAGCTAAGACTGCTGTTATAACCGCTTTCGGTGTCAAACCGTATAATTAATGTTCACAGAGATATGATTACCGGTGGTCAGAGCTTATCAGGTTAGTCCGCTGGGAGAAATTCGTAGCGCAATACACAGATAATGACGTGTTTTCATTGCGTAGGTAGAATCATTAATTTGGTCGCGTAAACGATGAAAAATCATATTGTAGGTACTTTAGGCAAAATATTAATGAAAATACTGTGTGTGTATGATGATCGGCGGGAGGTAGAGGTACATGGATGATGTGTGTAGGATAGCGTGGCGCTGCAATTAGCAGGGCACTCGACGCGTCGCTCCCCACAAACCATTGCACGGACTCCACTCGTGTGTCGCCGCGCAAATTAAAACGCGACACTCGACCCGATCGCATCCTCAAAATGCAATTCGTTCATTGAATAAATCGTTTGAAGTTTTTATACTTCTGCTCTGCTATATTGACAGTTAATCATAATTACCAGTCAAATGAGATACGATACCCCGAGCCCAGTGTTCAGTGCTACTTACTGGTTCGTTAGTGAAATGATTGCAAAGCTGGAAAACGTGCTAGATATAAATAATGGAAGAGGTTCCCTCGTCTGTTTGCAACTTGTTGGGCATAAGACAGTAAGACTAGGAGATTTGTGGTTGGGCTCGGTCGGATCGGAGGTTAGTCCCGCGGGTGCGCCTCTTTGTAATTGAGAGCGCCCGCGGGCCGATAATTGCGCCTGCCCGCGAACGGGCGCGCCCGCCCGACCACTGCGCCTCCTAAATCATGCCCGTTACTCTCCATTACCTCATAATACCAAATTGACTCGCAAGGATTTTCGCATTGTTGCAAAAAAAAATCTACTGGATCTTTGACTTCGTTATTGAGTAAACATTCGTTTTTACATCTAGACGTAGCCTGCATAAATATCTTGTTATAATTATTATCAACTTATGGCCGATCTTTATTATTTAAACAGTGATAAGGGTTCACTTACGACTCTGAAGGCTTGTTTTGTTCGTATTAGGATGTCGAGGGGCGAGGTTACACCACTTGTCACGACAAGGACGTCGATATTGTAAAGACATGCGAACTTTTTTAAAGAAACTTTATCTGTCTATAAAACACAGAAAGAAGGTGTGCGATAAAACGATCGCGTGACTTTACCTCGCACTATAGCGTCGGGGAATGCCTTGATTAGGCGAGGCGTTTTGTACCTGTGCCAACATAAGGTTCGGCCAAAAAAAGTATTGCATAAACCCAAAATAAAGTGGCTTTGAAAAATATTCTATGGCGTGAGCGTAGAAGTATGATGGTGTACGGCAATACATCTGAACTGCATTGAAGTCGTGCATTTATTCCGTCCAAAGACCAAGTGGTGGTACCAGTGGTTAACTGGCACTATGGGCTTTATTGGCGTGACGTCAGTCCAGGGGCGGTGCCGACGTAGAGACATGTAGATCGCGAAATTGATTGCATGTTATCTGATGGAGCACGGGTTCTTCGCTAGCGTTTAATACGGGCGTCCACGACTTGGCACGCGATGCTTTTGACAGGAGATCGCCCGCGCCCCCATCGACCCGCGCCCTGGTAATTACCGCGCCTGGTGTGCAGCCGCGACATCGCCGGCTAGCGGCTCCTGGATACTACGCTGTAATTACACCTTACTGCACTACCACATTCCCATCCCTAGTCCTATATACTCACTTAGATTTTCATCATGTGCTCGATTTAATCTGCATCGATCTTGGCAGATAACCAGTCACTTGCCACACAGTGGTCGTGGCCCATCATGTAGGGTCGGGTCGGGTCGGGACTTTTGTAGCTGTGCGGTTGCGGTTTGTGAAAGTTTTCCCCACTGTCTGTTTTAAAAGGATAAGGAATACATTTCGCCAGAGGATTCTTTGATGATAATAACGGATGGTGATCGGCATCAGCGAGACGACTGACTTTCAAGCCGCTTCCAAATAAAATTTGAAGTAGATCATTGATGATTAGTTTACAAAGTAATCTATATAAGAATATTAAATATTTTTTATAGGTAGGTATTGCATTTTTTTGCAATTTATTCTTAAGCAAATTATGCACCTAAAAATGTATCGATAGTAATCGGGTTTGACTCGAACCCACGACTTACCAAAGGTGCAAAGCCGGTAAAACAGTTACCCGGTTAGCAAATGATCGTGGGTTCGAGTCCCACCCGAAGACTGTCGATAAATGTTTAAATGCATTATTTTTTTAAATCTATCAAGTTAATTTCTTTGTCCTTAACGTCACATTTGTTTTAGGTATCTATCGTTTTGTGACAAAAACCGAATTGAGTATTCAAAAATTGATTGCTTGTAAATTAGAATGACAAATTGGTTTCTTTTGATCATTAGTTGAAGTGTCGATGTTGCAACACGAATTGAAAGGTTTGTTTTAATGGTTTGGGAGGGCGAATAGCGGTAGTCCCGTAATTTGATTGGCGAAAGCGGGCGCGGCGCGAGCGGGCGAGCGAAGAGCTGCGCCGCGTCCGAGTTGCGCTAATTGCCCCGCGCAATATAGAAACAATGACAAAACTTAGGACCGCCTCGGCCGCCGTCGACCCTCGACTTCTCGCTCTTTTATTTAAAATTCACTTACCCGACTCAGATTGTTATTCAGACGAGTTACGTCTGACGTTATGAAAACAATAAACTTGATTACATCCCTGTTTAACTAAACTCGAATGTTTCGCTATTTACTAATTTCACTAGGAAGTGCTCCAAAAAACAACATAATTTCTTCAACTAAAGAGATGGAACAACCATAATACGGGTTACCTGCTTGTAGTAAGTTATCCGCGAGTGGAGTGAGGCAGGCCGTCGCGGTAATTGATAGTGACATTTGATGGACATACAGCAGTGCATATTGCACCTCTCGGGACTGCAGTGCAATACATGTACTACTAACTTGCAAGCTACAGTCGACTGTTCGACTTGCTCTCAATGCCAACATGGTGCTCAATATTGAACATAACTACTATTTAATTTGTGGTGGTCACGCATATGACATGTATACTATCTTTATCATAGAAAACAATCGCTATAGACAAAGCACATTGTTTTGTAACAATGAGTGACATTATTGCAAACAAAGCGTTTTCTGAATTTAGGTATGCGTCGTTAACAATGCTTGTAAAATAAACTCGCCTAGCTAACATCGAGCTTACCTTTGTAAACTAAACAGCCCTAAACTTTTGAGGCCCGCCTAATAACGCAAGCAATTTGAGGGACTCCCTCTGTTTGCTCTCTTGCTTTGCTAAGGTGATTTGATGATTTTGACTTATTCAACCAGTTCCAACACTCCCGTTGGACGAAGGTCGGAACAGTCTACTCGTGTCCACGTTTGGAATTATTAATGCTTACATAAAAAATGTCGGAGAATTCCTCAATTTTAAATTATAAAAACTCTTGTACGATAAAGTTTAGGGTTTGGCAATCTTGTTTGTTATTATAATAGATAAGCATTTGTATAAGTTCAACTAATTTAAGAGTCGAGTTTCCAAACAAAGCACGCTAATTTAGTTACAATTTCCAGACTTCAGTGAATGAAATAAAAAGTAAAATTCTAGGTAGACAGGTATAATAGCTCCGTGTTAGTGTTAAAAGCTCAGTTTCACTTACAGTCATCCTAGTGAAACTAACATAGTTTCTCTTGCGAAAGTCACATAACCAGTCTCAACCAATGCTGTCAATGGATGTACAATTTATATCAATGTTTCTTATTTATTTCTATATTATCATCGTTTTTTTTTAAATAAATGTTGTAGGTTTTATATTCTCACAAAATAAGTAGGTTTATTTACATTATATTATTTAATACACATATATTGATTTTGTACAAATGAGTGGCTATTAATAATAATAACTAATAATTTAATAATTTTACATTCAATAAATACAATATTTTAAAATTTTAATTAATTCTATAGTTTAATACGCTTTTTTCTTATACTATGGTCTAACTTGCTATATTCTCATGATAAGAAGGTTAAGAAATGAATTATCGTCGCGGTATTCCCGGATCGATACGACCCGCAAATCTTCAAGAAAAGAGCGTATACCTTTTTAAAAGGCCGTTGGCGCACTTGTTACTCTTCTGGGTTGGTTCCCATGGGCGGCGGTTATGCTTACCGTCAGGTGATCCGTCTGTTCGTCTGCCCCCTAACTCATAAAAAAACATATTACCACCACCATCACCATCAGACCTTCGGCATTGAACGACTAAATTTCGAAGTTGAATAAATTAATACTACGAAGGCGAGATACTCGTCCCCGATTTGTATTTACATATTTGAAGCAGGTACCCAATGTAAACTTAAATTTTCCGGTTTATCCAATAGTGTGATCATCAATTCCTAACGAAACCGCAGAAGTCGTAACTTTGCAACGCGGTACATAAAGTTGGGATAATGGTCACATATGAAAGGCGGCTGTTATTGCTAAGTGATATTGATTGGTTGAGGTGGTGCGGTGCGCTACTGCCGCCAGGACAAGGACGAGATGTAACGGAAATGTTTTCATTCGTGCGACACGTTCAGTCTTCGGACGATGTGCCGTCCTCCCGCGGGACACTGGCCGTACTTCCGAACGGAGATATTTATAGCCGCCCCAGAAGCCGCTGTTACCTTATGTAACGTTTTATGGTGGCCCTTATTACGGTTCCTTCACTTACCTGTCGTCTACCGTACAAATGCGGCCCTCGTAAGAAATTTTATTTATTCAATCGTATCATATAACTTCTACATTTTGTGAACATTGTAAAACTAGTAGATGCACTACATAGGGTCTCAATGGTGTGATGGTCACCAGCAGGCGAATCGCAAATAAGCTTGTTCGAAGATATTGTTTGCGGCAATCTTAAATTGGGCCAGTCTCTAGGGTATAGGCAGCAAGGCCGCCGCGGCACAAGGTGTTACCGTACCGCATACTCTAATCGCTCCTCGAGCCTATTTTCCTCTGTGCATCCCGTGGTAATAGTCGCCAGAAAGCCTCTTTTGTTGCGCTAGCGACTTGTTATATCCTGCCACACTTTGTCGAGAATACCGGCTTTGCCTCTCGTAATTGTTCTTTCGAATCGGGAGGTTTTGTTATGCGTAAAATGCTTTGTCACACAAATCTGTTAAAAGCGTGCTCCTCCTTTATAGATATTATAAACTCGGCTCTGTTGTTAGTGATCCATGTTCATTAGCGTGTCATCTAATGAATTAGCGTTAATGAAAGTCATTTATCAGTGGATTATCGTTGTATTGCTTTCTTGTGAAAATGTATTGTACCAAAGTCGCAGATGTTGAAAAATGGAATTTACAACTGGATGTGACACATTCCTCGACATTTCGATAAGAATCCTTAAAAACAGAATAATTAAATAAATATAATCCAATGGCTTGTTTGGCAAGATAGATGATACTATTTAAAGCTCATCAGAATTAGCCAAAAAAGAGGTTTAATTTGTTAGTGAGAGTGATTTAGTTCTGCATTTTTGCTTTTGTTTCCGTATGGATGTTATTCTTTAGAATAACAATTCAAATAATAAGTTTTTTAAATGAGAAAGAGGTAGGTATTTGTAGTGTCTGTGGAATATCTATGGTGTACGCGTTGGCATGGTTACGTTTGTTGTTATATCTATTGATTATATTTTGATGGCTGCTTAACACAGTTTTATTTATTTTCCCGAATATAACAATGGCGACGAGTATAAAAACGATTTTGAGGGCATCGGGAATAATTAAATAACTGTAGAATGTCGGCGGTCACAAAAATCAGTGCGGACGCGGATGACTTAATGCGCCAGCATGTCAAACAAAAAAACTATCGCGATTTGCTGCATGCGAGGAGACAGCGGCAGTGCTAGCATCATCAGCTGGCCGCGGAGCGTCCGGATACGACGCCTGACTAATAGGTCGCGGGTTGCGCTGTGGGTATACGGCATGCGGAAGAAGTGGAAGACAAAGCGAAGGGCAAAATCAGTAGGTGCAGGCAGGTCCGCACCTGCCGCATCCGCATCTGAGACTACTGTGCCCCAAACGTAGTCGCAGTGGAGTACTGCAGCCACGATCTGCAGATCTGTCCAAAGGTGTAGTCGGTTTTATTGTCCACAAGTCTCTCGGGAACAGAATTGTACGAATCTGAAGTGTGTCTAGTAGGGTGGCGTACCTTACACTCAGAATGTCCTCAGATGAGGAGTCAAAAGTGGGGCAATTTGGATCTAGAATCCGGAACCACCGAGGTCAAATGCTAGCCGAGTGTATAGAGATGGTGGGACTCTACATCATTAACTACTTCTTTAGAAAACGGCTGCATCGTAAGTAGACCGGACCGGTAAGTCCGGATGGCGTTACAAAAAATGAGATTGATTTCATCATGTCTACCAAGACCCGGATATTCAATGATGTCTTAGTAATCAATTCGGTGAACACTGGAAATGGTAAGAGGCACTTTGAATCTACACGTTACATCCGAAAAGTATCGACTGATGAAATCTACGCTCCGCCCTGTAGCCATCTAGATTCAAAACCCCGCGATCTTTCAACTCGAACTGGAAAATCTCTTCGATTGCCTAGAGAGCTGCTCATCCGTGGACAAATATAATGACAGGCTCGTGAAAGCTGTCCTTATGGCGGGTGCAAAGGACTTCAGACCCAGCCGTACGAAAAAAGCCAGTAAAATCTCGGAGCCAACTCTAAAGCTAATGGAGAAAAGGCGCAAAATGATTCTGCAAACCTCTGATGAAGCTCGTCAACGACGGCAGCTCAGCAAGCGCATCTCCAAGTGCCTGACCCGGGATATGCGCCGATTTAATACGGAACGTATTAAAGAGGCTATAGAGCAGAACAAAGACTCCAATTTGTTCGCTAGAGATCTGTCTATTGAGCTTGCTGACCAAGCTGAAAACAGAGGATGGCAGAATCGTCACGTCACGCCCAGAGCTTTTGGCCGAGATCAAGTTGAGCGAAGAGCTAAATTAACCCGGCACTACATCGAAGATATCCTAGACATTAGCATATACGAGATTAACATAGCTCTCAAACAGTTTAAGAATGGTAAGGCACCGGATGATGATGGAGTCACAGCGGTGCTTCTAAAAGCAGGTCCTGTCCTGTCCTGAGAGCCCTTCAGAGGCTTTTCAACTCCATCATCATCGAGGGAAAGACCATCGACCCAAAGCGTGGTACTCTGGCGTGGTAAGACTTTACTACAAAAAGGGTGACAAATCCCAATTGAAGGATTACAGGCGTATCACGTTGCTGAGTCACATATATAAGCTGTTTTCGAGAGTTATGACGAATCGTCTCGTACGCAGGTTCGACAACTTCCGGGATTCCGAAAAGGCTATAGCACCATAGACCACATACGCTGCAGCAGGTTATACAGAAGACCAAAGAGTATAATCTGCCATTATGCTTAGCGTTTGCGGACTATGAGAAAGCCTTCGACTCTATCGAGATCTGGGCCGTGCTGCAGTCTCTCCAAAGGTGCCAAATAGACTACCGATACATACAAGTGTTGCAGTCGTTGTACGGAAACGCCACAATGTCGGTCCGTCTTCAGGACCAGGAATTAAAACCTCCAGCGAGGTGTGAGACAGGGCGACGTTATTTCGCCGAAACTGTTCACCACGTTGAAGGACGCGTTTAAACTTCTAGACTGGGATGGACTTGGCATCAACATAAATGGCGAGTACATGACGCACTTTTGATTTGCTGACTGATATCGTACTCATGGCTGAGACCTTGGAAGACTTAGGCACAATGCTCGACGACTTCAGTAGAGTCTCACAACAAGTGGGTCTGAAAATGAACATGGATAACTCTTGTAAATGTAGGAAGCTCTACTCTGGAAGTCGTAGACGAGTACATCTATTGGTAATTTAACTTCCAGAAAGAGGTCGATCGACGAATCCAACTCGGCTGGGCAGCGTTCGGGAAGCTACGCAGCTTTTTTTTCGGCCCATCTACCGCAGTGTCTCAAGATGATAGTCTTCAATGCGTGTGTGTTGCCAGTGATATGACATACGGTACCGAAACGTGGCCGCTTACGATGTGCCGATTAAGGAGGCTCAAAGTCACCCAGCGAGCAATGGAGAGGGCTATGCTCTCCCTGCGTGATCGTATCAGAAATGATGAGATCCGTAGGAGAACTAAGGTCACAGACATAGCCCAAAGGATTGCATGCCTCAAGTGGCAATGGGCAGGGCACATAGCGAGGAGAACAGACGGCCGGTGGGGCGGAAAGGTCCTCGATTGGAGGCCACGTACAGGAATTTGCAGCCGGTGGACCGACGATCTGGTGAAGATCGCGGGAATCCATTGGATGCGGGCGGCACAGGACCGATCTGTGTGGAGAACATTGGGGGAGGCCTATGTCCAGCAGTGGACGTCTATTGGCTGAAATGATGATGATGACTCCAAATAAACATCCAACTTGCAATTTCAAATGCAAGTGTTCTTACATCCCTTATTGTAAGTCCAAACATATGCTTTTCCAAGTTTAACAAATGTGACACGAGCTCCTCTTCAATTTGATCATGGAAAACAGTTGGCCTGCCCTTGGAAATAGTATCTTGATTCGCATATTTATTTGAGTTTAAAAAATGTCTCTTTAAAGTGGGTTTAGGTATATTAAACTTGCGTGAACACTGATTAATTGCCATAGATTTATTTTTTAAACAATCTAAGGCTTTTTGTAAGTCACCTTGCGTCCATTTACCTATAATACTTTTAATGTCGCCAGACATCTGGAAAGATTTTCATCTAGTTAAAAATCGAGTTGAAGAACCATCATACACCTAAATTGTACCGGTACAATTTAGGGGTTCCCTACCTGGTACAAATTAGGCAACACTAAGTTTTATTTTTATGCGAGCCTGCATCATAACCTCGAAATGCCAATCGTGAAAACATATTTTCTAAAAAGCACACTAATAAGCGTTCTTTCCAAAAACGTATATCACAGCTGTAGTACCATTGCAACAGGGAATCCTTAGCCAACCGAAAAACAAGATAAAAACGCCGTAATAATTATTTTTGTTCACCACAATTAAACCTGTTGTGTCACCGAATTCAAAATGACAGCGATATTGCGTCATATTGGTAGCAGTACTTTTTAGTGTTGCCAATTCAAATCTAAATATTAAGGTTTGGTAGATTTTGAGGTGGTACAAATTACGAACCAGTCCAACTTGGGCAACTTGACCCTACAACTTTTCGCCGACCTAGGCCGCTTTAGAGATGCATATTTTTCAAATAAAGAGAATGTCTTTTATAAGGGCATTTAGATTCCAGTTGCGCTGATCTGCTCCATCATGGGTTCAGGGAGTGTCAAAGTATGGTCTTCCAAAGTTTAATTTTTTTTTCTAATGATGTTTCTTACGCCTTGTTGTCAATCGGGGAGTTGTCTGAAGAAGCAGCTGAAGCAACTAACAAACACATCAAATACGGAGTCATACACGAAAAATGAGTCGCATTTTGACCAATACGGATTTACTTAATAGGCTTCTTCTTCATTCAGATCCCCTGATAACAGGTCTACGAAAGTTACCTGTCAATAAAAAAAAAACATTGTCAAAATCTGTGTATGAATTGTTATTTCTAGATGTTTTTTTATTAATGTTAATATATTTTGTTAAACATTGAAAAAGAAATTGTGTGTAAATTTATTATTTATTTCCTTATTTTATAGTGATTATTCCTATAAATAACCACTACTTACTCTGTTTCACCATTAAAAGTCGCAGTATAAAATGTTTTAGACACATTGTCTAAAGCAAAATTACAGCGAGACTTTTTTACCTATATATCGTCATATTATTTCCATACACTATTTTGCATGTCTGATAAACGTCTTAATTTTAATAATTTAGGTCTAGGTAAACCTATTTCATCGTTTAAAATTAAAATAAATGCATTTTTTTTAAATTTACGGATTAATGGCCGCCTTAGTACGGAGCGTGAATCACCGTGCATAGGTAGAATTTATTATGTAGGCGCTCACTGATCAAAGTTTACTTGTTCCAGTTTTTTTAGTTTAATCCCTAAAGGAGTCAAATTGGAGTAAAAACAATGTATGGAAAATCCAGCGTTACTACTTGAGCGCTGTTTATTCAAACCCTAAAGGGGTGAACGGGGTTTAAAAAGATGTACGGAAAGTTTGTCATTTTTAAAGCTCGAGTCATAAAAATTGGTGTTTGGACATTTTATACAAATTTAGTAAAAAGTATTTCAGATTTTCATTATCCAACCCCTAAAAAGGGTGAACGGGCGCAAAAAACGTCGCATGGAAGATTGTCATTTTTAAAGCTAGAGTTATGTAAATTGATATTAGGTCTTTTTATACAAACTTAATTTAAAAAACTTTTATTATGTTTCAATTGATGAATATTATGTACTTTTTTAACTACTGCTAAGAAGAGAAGAAAAACCGGGTGAAAAAATTAAATCATGTCCCGAAACGAAGTGAGGGCAGGCCACTAGTCATAAAATAAAATTGTTCTTGTTCAGATTAATGTTTCTTCTATGGTTTTATTTTAATTTTTGTTAAATATTTGTACTTTGATAGCTGTGTGAATGAGTGATGTAAGTAATATGTGTTAGGTGCGACGGCGTATGTGCTACGCTCCGATGCCCGCCCGGCCGTTCAACTCGTTGTCGTGCTGCTTGCTTGAGAACCATCACTTCCTACATTCCGACCATAATATTTTTATATCACTCTCGACAAAACACGCTCCAAATTTATCCTTAGAACAAGAGTCTTTCACAACAGTGTGACGAGGGTTATTTCACAGGTTCAATTGATGCTGTCTTCATAACATGAATAACATTGTGTTTGATATTTTTCTATCTTTAGAATAATTATCTAAAAAAAACGTTCTTGTCGTATTTCTTATGTAGGAAGCTGTCGGGGACGTGTATAGGTGGTGAAATAATGATCCCCGTGACATAGTTTGCTGTGTGACAATTTTGCCGCAAGGGGCTACTCTCGCACCCCACGATGACTGGGCGACCGCTCGTTACTGTCTCACCTGTCTTGCCCGACGCAATGGTACATTTACGTCGTCGCTAATGAACTCGCAATGTCTAGCGTTATTCTAAATCCTTTCTGTATCAAAATATTTACTTCTCTTATTGTACAAGCATCTGCACTCACTAATTACTTGCCGCATGCTTACACGCAACATCTGTGTCTCTGCGGTTTTTACATTGTTGCAGGAAATATGCATAGGAAGTAAATAGACTTTTTACTTCGGCGCCAGTATTCATCCCAGTGTATTGTTCTTCGAAATTGCTCTCCGTGGAGTTCAGCTTTTTGGGTCTAGCTGGATTTTGCGTCCTTTTTATTGTTTACAAACTAGACAATCTTACCAATCTACTATTTTGTTTAAAAGTAAATCAATCTAAGCTTATTTTAAAAAATTGTGGTAGTGTTTGTTTTCAAAGGTAGAAAACACATAAAATACGAGTACCTTCTGCAAAACTACAAAACAGATCAAGTGTGAGTCGGACTCGCTCACCGAGGGTTCCGTGCCGATATAAATAGTATGTTTATTTCACTACTCGCTAAGTGGTTCTAAAATTTTTAGTTTTATTTATTTAGAAATGAGAAATGATGCGTCGTAACAATTTTTTTACGACGCATCGTAAATATACTTAACGTTAATAAACCCTTTCATATGATACTCCGGGAAGTAAGTAAGTACCTCATAGGTTTTGATTCCCTTGGGAGAGTCGAAATACGCGTTTTTCGGTGATTAATCGCCCGTATCTTTATAATTAATCAACTTAGTGGTTTGATTTTTTTTTACGACTTAAAGAGATCGTAGAGATGTATTTGTACTTATAAGGTTTAAATTTCAACTCTATAGCTAAATGCACCACCATATTTTTTCCAGGTTCAATATTTCGTATTCGTAAACGAAGCGTCCCCGATTTAGAAATATTTCGTCTTTAGATTTATTGAAACCTGAAATGCTTGTTAATGTGACGGGTAGGGCAAACTAGCGACGCCTATTAATTTAAATTTTTAACATCTAAACCGGATATCTTTTTAACAATTTTGAAGTTCCGCCATTTTGAAAAGAACTTATACTATTTATTCAATACTTATAATTAACTTTTTGGTTTGCTTCCTACTCGAAATATGAATTACTGCTAAAAACGACCACTTATGGCGTTAAAAATTTCGAATGCAAAAACAGATCAAAATTTTAATTACAAGTATTAAATAAATAGTATATATATCCGAGAGGCTCGAACAACGAAATCGTTAAAAAGATATCCGGTTCAGTTGCTTTCAATTTAAATCGATTGGCGTCGCTAGCTAGGGCCACCCGTCGCTTTAACGATAATCGGTTCACGATTAAGTAAGATGTGCTAATTTAAAATAGTTGTCATGTAACACGAAAGCCGTTGATAATATTCGTATTATTTCAGTTTCAACAAACAGGTTGTTAAGTTAAAAAAATAATACTAACATTTTATAGCTCATTTCAAAAACAGAAGTTGATTTCAGCACTTTTACCTGCACTCTTTGGCAAATAGATAGCCGATAGAATGATAAAGTGTGTTTAGCTGTAGCTAGTTGTTTACCCGACAACGGTAAAAGGTTTGCGAGTCCCTAGCGGCTCGGGCGCGCTTGTTTTCATTTCGTTATTTACTTTTAATTTGGCAGCAAGCGGATGATGCGGCGGGTGGGGGCGTGTCATGTGAATAATTGAACCGACACACCGCCGGCCGAGTGTCAATCTCTCGGCGCGCCCGTCCGCCCGTCCGCATCCTACCAACACGATCATCAACCGCAACTGCATAATCCACGACACACCGGCCTCTTCATTCATTCATTATTATAATTACACTTGGTTATTACTAATTATAACATTTTATCTTCTATGGATTGTTTACATTTTATCTGTACGTACTATAAAATAGGCAGTGTTGATTCTTATTAACTGTAGTTAGACTGTGGATGTGTGTGTAGGGGTCAGCCATTGGTTGGGTAATCCAAATCGGTCAAAATTCTTCTATCTCAACATATTATCACACACGTTTGTTTCAAAAAACATTATAGATTATTGCAACCCAACGGTGACGTTATGTATATTACCTTCAAAACCCATACAAAAAAACTACAGATTGCAGTACATAAATCCACCTTATTGTTTTATATGGACTCTACTACTCCTTTTTATGAAGGCGAAAGTTAAGTGTAATTATTGAAAAAAGCGTTTAGTCCGCTGTCGAAGTCAGTCAGTCACATTCATTCAATAAAACTCCGGTATCTATTTATGATATAGAACCAGATGAATCAATTGATGGTAAGTTTAGCATTCTACAGTTAAATCCTGTTTTTTTCCTAGTTAGAACTAGTTGTCACGGTATGCCCTTGTTAACACTAAAATAATGCTCAAATCGGGTATGAGTTATTAACTATACTATAAACGCGTTTTTAACCCCCGATAAAAAATCGACGGGATGTTAGTATAAGTTGGACGTGTTTGAAAGGTGAATTGATCGGAAGCTATGTTAGATGGAAATTGATTCAAGATGGCCGCTGCCATAAAATGTCGGATTAAAATATTGTATGATAACCCCCCCTCGACATAGGTATCCAATAAAAGGGTTTGAGTAGAAGAATACTATGAAACACTGTGAAACATTTCAAATCCAACATGGCCGCCTCCATTAAATGGCGATATAATAAATTAAAATATATACTTGTGTGTGTAAATGTATGTATGTTCTGAGTGGGGTGCCTATTGAAAGCGAGAATAAATTAGAGCGGTCTCTTTAAAAATTCAAAATTACCGACAAAATTTAAAAAGTCCAAAAATAAATTGACACACAATAGCAGTTTCAATTTATTTTTGGACTCTTAATTATATTCTTTAAAAAAGGAATGGAATCTTGCAAAGCCAAGTCTAGGAGGTTCTTCAGTGCGATTTCTTTATTGTTATTGTTAGTTTTAATGTGACTTGGCCGTTGACTTGAATATGTCAATAATAATAATTCATACAACATCTCATACATTGACCGGTGTTTAAGCACTTGTGGAACAGAGGAATTACACATAAATACTTTAACACATAGATTACAGCCAGGCACTGAACAAATATTATATGTGTTCATCACACGAATGTTTTTCCCACGACTTTTGGCGTATGAGGCAAGGTCACTACCAAATCCAGCCAGTCGAATTAGGTAAATATATAATAATAATGAAATAAATATTTCACAAATTCACATACATTGATCTGACTCCGAGGTAAGTAGCTGAAGCACCTGTGTTACGGATAACAGAACCAACAGTGGTATTAAAAATAAATGGAATTACACATAAAAGCTAACTCGCACTAAAGAATCTCTGAACTTGGCTTTGCTTAGAGAGTTTATTCCATTTTATTTTCTAACATTTCATTAATCACACATTTATGAATAACGAAGCTATTATTTCTACTATGATATACCTAATGCAAAGGTGTTCCTGCAGGCAGATATAATAAAAATGGTTTTTCGCGAAAATGGTTTGTTACCAAAATAATTACCAAGTTCATTAAAAATGCTTGGCTTGACATTGCCGTGGAAAAGAAAGTTAATTACGTTCGGTAGAATGACAGGCGCGCTGCCGAGACGCTCTACTTCCTTAAATCTTTTGAATTGTGAAATAATTGATGGGATTGTCTCGTTTTGTTTGCCTATGTTTATTTAAAAGACGGTGATTAAACTTAGGTTTAAAGGTAAGTACCTACTTATAAATATGGCATAATAGATAAATGTGTCAAAGATATCGCTCATATTTGTAGTACTAGACTACAAAGACGCAACTGTCAAAAATTGCAAAAATATTAATTCTCGCAACATGTCATTCATTGACCTGATTCCGTACTAAGTAGCTTGCTTAAGCACTTGTGTTACAGATATCAGACAACAGAGAAACACAAATATATACTTACACCCAGACACTGAACAAACACAAGTGTTCATCGCACGAATGTTTGCCAGGGTGGAGATCGAACCCACAACCTTTGGCGTAAGAGGCAGGGTCACTACCAATTGCGCCATCCGGTCAGTCAAATGAGTTTCTAAAAACAAATGAGCATTTGATGGCTCCAATGTCTTTTTTGGCAACGGTAAAAAAATAGACTCCCTCTGAGTGCAACAATGCCATAACGGTCAGTTACGCGGGACGCCGCGCAACTATGCTTGACGAAAGGCCAAAAAAATCACTGCTCAGGACACCACCTGTGACTTATGTGCCATTAATTATTGTTAATAATTCATTATTTTATTTTACTGTATGTAATCAATTAGTACTTACCGCAAATTAAGTGTTTTAATCTAACAAAATTCTTACAAATTAACACATTTTCAATGCAACATTGACACAAATGTAGGACTTAAATCACTGTGTTTTTTTTTAATACTTACCCTTGAGATTTATACACATTTGTGATATTATACTCTAGGTATACAATCAAACATCCTAAATGTCCTAGTTGCAGTTACAAATAATATAAAATGAAATAATAAAACCAAAACGAACTGCAAAAAAAAACCTTTAAAACGCCGTCCTGTAAAATGTGCAAAAGATGTAAATGAGCGATATATGTGAAACGCTCTTTTGCTCAGTACGACACAGTGCAACTACGATCAGAAGGCACTTCAGTGACATGGACAGGAGGGCATTTTACGATATTTTTTCAATGGGAAAATATCAAAACCACTACACTTGTAAAGGAAACAGCGTTAATTCCGTGCCAAATAACCATAGGGCAACTATACAAATGCTATGTATAATAAATGAATACCTTTGTCAGTTACAAAATTAGTTACGTGTCACGGCTGTGATCAGCCAACTTAGATACGATAACATCTCGATACGTAAAGTATCATCTTATTTATATGCGTTGTATGCAAAATGCCTTGCCTCGCCTTCGAAGCAGGGGTGCGACGACGTGGTTCGCGTGCTGCGTTACATTAGGTCGCTGACTAGAAGTTCACGGGGGGTAGCTTATTGTCTCGCGTCTATTAATACCAGTGTTTATGGTAAATTAATTTTGCGGCATAGACTTTGCTAGAAAAGCTTCTGCGTGTGTCCTTCGCGGTTAAAGTTATTTTGATTACATTCCCAATTTATTGAACTACTTAATAACCGTACAAATACATACCTCTGTTAAAAAAATTATGCTAATCAAACTAAATTGTGATAAATTTTTTTCCTCAATACATGCGTCGAAGGAATCTTATTTTTCTCAAGTTTTATCATTGCTTTGGCATATCTCTCTTGGGGACGTTCTTATAAATTGGATTCCAGTTGAATCACACATTTCTGTAGGACAAATTCTTTGTTTCTGTTTAGTTTTTCCCATTAATTTTTGGGATAGCATTATTTTTTGTTCTTTTTGAACTTTCCTTCCGTGAACTATTTAGTACGCTTGCTTACCCATTTATCAAGAGTCGATAATTGTTTGAAAGTAAGTTTGGTTTTCAAGCGTTTGAATTATTTAAGGAGGAGGGGCTCAAGAATTTGTCACGTGGCTGTCGCCCCGTGCCATTTTCCAACTTTCCTGGACCAATTTCACCAGCCGCATTCATTGACGCTCCATTGTTTTGTTTTATTAACAGCCGTGGTCCAAATTACGAAGTCTTACGAATACAAGGCAAGGTAAGGAAGCTAAGATAGGGTTTCGGTACTCTTTGTTATTGACAAGTTAGGTTAATTCATTGTACGTGTAGTTTCAGTTATTGGTATTTATTATTAAATGAAAAAGGTATAATGAGACATTATTATAACTTAAAACTAAAATATAAATGTTCGCTATATATTAATTAATATGTAGACACATCTAATCGAAATAAGTTCAAAGCAAAAAAAATTGTTTTGGTAGTTATAGGTGATGCTACTGGGAAGGCAACTCTGCTATCAACAAAAGGATTAGCAAAAAAAGAAACATTAATGAAACACACAAATATCAGGTTTTAGTTATGGGAATTTAACCGGTTGTTGGTGTAGGCTACGGTTGTGAGTTCAGAAAGTAGGACGAAAGTAGTCTGCACAGGTTTGTGGATGCAGAGCGACCGCTGCAGCAACGGTGTTTGTTGATGAGTTGGTGGGCGGCGCGAGCGGGGCGCGGGCGGCGTCGCGGCACGGCGCGCGCCCGCCGGCCGCGGCAGGTGCGCCGCGCCAGTTCCGCGATTCTCGCCGTTCGGACGTCACGCGCCTCGCGGCAGACATGTAGCTTCACTATACCGCGCACTTGTCTACTGTACTTGTGTTGTGCTTTGGACACCTAGTGACGAAACTGTTGGACCCATGGTGGTGCTAGAGGGCGGCGGCGCCCTGCTCGAGCCGGCGCTCGCGCTCGACGGTGCGGCTGCCGCGTGCCTAGAGCGTGCTTATGCACAAGCGGATGTTTCACTTAAACTTTTACCCAAGCGGTATATAAA
Source organism: Marasmia exigua (assembly GCA_019059595.1). Taxonomy (NCBI): domain Eukaryota; kingdom Metazoa; phylum Arthropoda; class Insecta; order Lepidoptera; family Crambidae; genus Marasmia; species Marasmia exigua. The sequence goes on along the minus strand of CM032464.1, from coordinate 28,225,054 downwards.
CTTGCATCAGTGGCTGTCGCCGGTGACCACCTCGGTCACAGCCGCTGCTGCTGCTGGGAAGGATCTCAAATTACAAATTGTAAGATATATACCATTTAATTGTTAGCTGATTATTTTGTTTACTCACAATGTAAATACCATGCATGCTTACAAAAAATTAAAACAAATGTGAAGAAAGGTTGTGAATAAGTTAAGCTTGAAATTATGAACATTCAAAACATGCCCTTACCTTCGATTTTATTACATAAGAGCGAAAAAAAAGTGGCCAAATAATATTTTCTTGGTGGACTCGATCATCGACGTTTTCATTCTGCCAATGTGTCAAGTGTTTAAGCAGCTTAAAATATTTTGACCGGTAGAAGTGGCCACTTAGAAATTAAATCATGCTAATGATTATTGTGACATGAATGACGTGTCCAAAATAAGATTAAAAATCAATTCTTTCTTATTTTAAATGTATTGATATTTTTTTCATTTATTGTCTTAATTTCATTACAATCAGTTAAAATCAATTGGTGGCGCCACTGAACCTTGAGAGGGCTCTTTAAGTAGTGCGATTTACGGTCCCTAAGTGACAAAGAACAAACCTTGATCTTTTTACGAACACATTCAACTTTCCACCACTAATGTATATTAGTGGATCTTACTTATACCTGTATAAATAAAGTACATTACATACACAATTTTTTTACCAGTCAAATAATCGCTCCAGTAGAATAACATCACGATTGCCTTTTGTGAAGCGAAATATTCTTCAGAACATAGTTAATCACATGTTTGGTAGAAAAGGTGGATAAACGGTGGTGATCCTTCTGCTCGTCTGCCACCTCTCATATAAAAAAATTAAATAAATAAAAGGATGTAACTGCTTCCCGTAGGTATAGTTAATAAAGTTGAAGTTGCAGAAGCATCTATTTGGAATATAAAAGCTAGCGCATCAAACGATCGAAAAAACATGTTTGGCATTTTCATTTCGATTAGAAAATCCAGCAATCCACTAAATCAGGTTATGTAAATGAGATAAGAGTTGGAAGACTTTTTGCTTAAAAATATATTAATTATACAGTGGGTCCGGTGACCGGTGTCCGAGTCATGAAGGCGACTAAATATAATTAATTTTATAACAAATCCATTGTCCTACTGTATCTTCTGATTAAGACGAGTTACGAGCATGAAAGTAAATGTGTTTGATAGCTTAAAAAGCGAATAAGTTGACATTTGCGAGTTTCTCAAAAGCTCCCATAAAAAGCACATGAAAAGTATAAAATGGAATAAAATAAATGATTATTTTAAAGTTTTTGATTGTTAAATCAAAAACGAGAGCATTGAGACAACATTAAATTTATTCTTATTTATTTAATACATTAAAATAATAGGTTCATTCCGATTCTGTCATCTCATTAAGTATTATAAAATTCTCTCGAGTGGCTGAATCGGCAATAATCTTATAATTTTTTCACACGTGGTTGTTTATTTCGTAGTTTCAAATCAAATTATGACCTTTTAAATATAGTTACTATTAAAAATATTGTCTGATACTCCCGCCCGTGTTATAATAGCTTTAAAGTTCTAAGTTCATTCGTTTTGCACATGTAAAATACAAACGTCATTTGAAACTATACCGTGTTTTGCGTTGTTAATTTGAAAGGTATTCAAATAAACGTGAATGTAGCTGTTTGTTTGTTGTGTTTTTGAGTAGGCTAGCCGACGGACTCACGGTAGATGTGGACGCGATTGCAACTTGTCTGCCTTTACGCGTGGTGAGGCGGCCGCCCGCCCAGCGCCCGCCGCGGTCACGCCGCCCGCCGCCGCCGTATCTCGCCGCCCGATCTACCTGCATTCATCGCTACACCCGGAAAAGCGCTAAATGTAGAGATATTCCTTACAACCATCTCACCTAGCTTTTGAAACTTACAGGCTAAAAGTTACATTATACAAATTGAATCCGTTCTTTGTGTCTCAATTCTATTCATAGCGAACACTTTAATAAAAACACGATGCCTGACGTAGGTTACGTGTACTTTCTACCATAAATAAAAAAATGTAACTAAATATTGTTGGTAGATAGAGGTTAGATATTTAGGTCTGAGAAAGAGGGACTGTGTGCGTGCACCCGAGTCGCTTGCCGCAGCGCTCGTTTATTTGCGACTTCCTAGCTCTTTTGTTATGCTCTGTCGCCTATGTCTGCTTTGAAAAATTGTAATGCAGCGGTATTGTAGACGCGAGTTACCGCGATTGTGCGCACCGGCTGCAGTTACTACTGCCGTTGTACATTGCGATTTATTCTCTCTGCGAATAGCCTCCTGGAGTAGCATTTTCAGGATTTAGAAAATTAAATCAACGTGTCCTAAATACATAAAATATTCTGATCTATATAGCTTCGGATAACCTTAACTTTGACACCTTCCAGGTAGGGCTATTAGCATTTACCTTTATGCTGTATGTATATTACGGCCCCAACACAGCACAAAGACGTAGGCAAGGCGAGGGCGGAGCGTACGAGCTGCGGAATACATTAGCCGCCACCACCGGTGCCGGCGTCGGAACGCTCTAATATATTTCACTGGCGGTCATTTTCGACAATTAACCACATAAAATAAGTGAAATTATGCATGCCGCCGTCGACGGCGTATATCACGTCCAGTTACAGGGCACGATACCTACCTGTACGTACATTCATTATTCAAAGAAATGTTTCGCTCGACCAGCCGCGTGCGGAAGCGAGGGCTCTGTGCCCGTGATTGATGGGGATCTCTTTATTTTTACTGTTCTTATTCCGATTATGCAGTGTTTGCATATTCCATTAATTAATTGATATTTCTTCTACCTCCGTCAGCATCATGGCATGTTTTTCTAAGATCTTCTTTAAAATGTACACCTACAGGATGTATACTTTTCATACAAAGTCACATTTTAATTAAAAATCGCCCGTATTTATGCATCAAGAAGTTTAATGTATACTCGTATGGTTAAATATATATTGGAACATCTGTTTTTTGTTCATATTGTTGAAATAGCTTTTTTTAAAGAAATCCATAATTATTTATCTATTGACTTTTATTTTGTGATAGGTGGCAGACGAGCAGACGGATCACCTCATGGTAAGCGATTGCCGCCGCCGATTGTCACCTGCGACACCAGTGGAGTCACAAGTGCGCTGCCAACCTTTTATTTCCCCCTGCACAGCACAGTGGTACTTCACGCCGGTTTTCTGTGATTATTATAAGATAGATGGCTTCGACTTCATAACAATGTAAAGAGATTTGGAATTCTCTATGAAGGGCTCACCTATTTATTTTACCAAAGGATATTTTCAATGTTTTGAGGGCCTATCCTTGGCCACTATTAAGAAAAACAAAATAAATATGTGGTATTTAGCGCTGTCATTCAACACATATTGACATAATACCATAGATTTATCCACGTATAAAGATTGGTCGAATAGGGCCTAAATATGTTTCATCTCCCTAAAAATCAGTACTTACCTATATTAATAACTATGAACGGCCTAAACCGGTGCTCGTAAGCCTTCGCATCGGCCGGACCTCTCAAACCGTCGGATTCATTTTCTCTTGCAATTTCCTACAATTTCCGGGCAGCGTTTGGTATACTGATGTGTAGGAAAATTATTTTCACATAAATCTCGCTCATGTCAGAAGTACATCCTCTTGCTACTTAAAATTTATATCAAGTTTGTAATTACATACATATATGACTCGCCTGTTTTGCATTACTTATGAGGTTAAAAAGGCAAAAGAAGTACACAACTTATAAGCAAATCCGTAGACTGTAAGCTAAAGTTTTGTGGATTAGAAATAAAGACATAAAATGCTAGTTATAAATAAAGTTGAGTTGTTCAAGTTCAAGCGCGAGATCAATGTCCTGGCTGTGCAGACTGCCGTTACGCAAGTCACGGGGAAGTCGATGCGCTTGCATGACTCGTGCGCAAGGCTCTGCGGCGCGGTCTGCCCACGACTCGCTAACAGCTGTTAATGAAACCATATAGGCGCGATTAGCTTTCCATCGTAAATACATCCACGTATCTACCTTATGAAATAAAAAATCTCCTTTTTCTGTGCATGTCTGTATTCGCCTTTTACGTCAGGCCGGGAATACCTTGGCAGTACGATAAACAAGTTAAAGGAATTTAATCCAAGCTATATCCAATTCTTTGGCTTTATATCTGAAATTATGGAGTGAAGCCCAGTGTACGCTTAGACCATGATTCAGGATTTGAGAAGGTAATTACTTATGTACGCTAGATTACTATCGATATTAAGGAATAATAACATGCGACTGTTTTAAGATGAATGATTTTACAGTCAGTTATATATATATATATATACTAGCTGACCCGGCAAACGTTGTTTTGCCATATAAATAAAAGGGTTGATCGTAGAAGGGTGAAAATTGAGGATTGTATGTATTTTTGTATGTTGTATCATTAAAAAAGAGAAATTAAAAATTTTGTCTAAAAAATAAAAATAAAAATTTAGGGGTGGACTACTCCTAACATTTAGGGGGATGAAAAATAGATGTTGGCCGATTCTCATAGATACCGGATAAGCACAAAAAATTTCATCAAAATCGGTCAAGCCGTTTCGGAGGAGTATGGCAACGAAAACTGTGACACGAGAATTTTATATATTAGATATATATATATATATATATATATATATATATATATATATATATATATATATATATATATATATATATATATATATATATAAAAGGAGAACCTGCGTGACTAGGAATGCACAGTCCAAACTACTGACCCTAGAAACTTGAAATTTGGAAAGGGGGTCATTTAATAGTGAAAGTGAGCACTACTAAGGAATTTTTGAAATTTAACACTTAAGGGGGTAAAAAGGGGTTTAGAAGTTTGTAAGAAAGTCCGCCATCTTTGATGTTAGGAATGTGAAAATTTGTATTTAGACTAATAATTGGAAATTACCAATTTTTTTTTAAATCACTCTTAATTATGGGGCTAAAAGCGGTATGGAGGTTTAGCAATTTTAATGTAAGAATCTATAAAATCATTATTTGGGCTCCTAATATTAAATCAAAAACAATTTGTTTTAACTTTTTTGGCAATTCAACCCTTATGGGGAAAAAAAAGGGATTGAAGTTTGTATGATAGTCCGTCGACTTTAATATTAGGAATTTGAAAATTTGTACTTATACGTATAATTTGAAATAAACAGATATTCACTTCAACGTTTTTGGAAAATCTCCCTTTGAAGGGGTGAAATACAGTATGGGGATTTGCTTATTAGTAAAGTAAGAAACTTAAAATTGATGATTGGGCACGGGTTTTGAATAAAAAAGTGACTCTTGAACTTTACACCCTTAAGGGGTAGTTGCGCGGGTTTGAAGTTTGATTTGCTTTTTTTCAGTAAAGACTAAAAATGCGTAAGTAACGCCGCGGACGCAGTCTAGTTTATAATCATTTATGAACGTGCTTTATTAATAATTCTAATTCCAAATTCATTTCGAGGAATAGCGTTACTGAACAGTTTTTAGTCACCAGATTTTAGAATGATTTCATATTATGATATTTTTCAGAAAAAAGCTACAAACTTTATTTGACCTCTACGACCTCACATTTTTTTCGCCTCATAATGAATTTGCAGAGCCTAATACCTATATTCTTTATAAAAACAGGAATACTGTAAACAGAAAGTTTTTCTTTCTTTATTGAGGAAAGCAACAACCAATACTAGCCCAATTAGTTTCCACTACTAAGTAATACAAAAAATGTTGAATGAAAAACTCGCACTTCAGGAATTAAAAGTTAAACTAAGACGAATTCTTAATAGCAGTCAATCAAAAAAAAACTTTATTAAGGAAAAGTGTACAAATGAATGCTCCTTCAAAAGGCGACGAAAACGCGCCATTTTTTCATGAAATATGTCGAAGCCGCCGTAAATACTATTGTATTTATTACATGATCGAATAACAAAGCTATTATTTTTATATCTTGTCTTGCAAAAGGGTACCTAAAATATAAATTTATGCCGTACGCTTGGTCTAGAACATCTTAAGGTGACGGGTAGAGCACACTAGCGACGCCAATCGATTTTAATTGTTAGCTACTAAACCGGATCTTTTTTTTTTTTTTTTTTTACTGTAGATAGGTAAGCGTTTGACCATATTTCACCTGATGGTAAGTGATAATATGGTCTAAGATGTAGCACGATCTATGATCTATCTACTATACTATCTATCTATCTATCCTTCTATCTATCTATCTGGATCTATCTTAAACAATTTCGGGGTTACAACCTCTCGGCAATCACCTACTACACTATTTATTAAATATCCATGCACAAATGCGGACTCAACATTTTTACAAGAAAAATTGATTTACGCTAAAAGTGGCCGCTTTTGGCGGTAATCAATTTTACGCGCACAAAAACGGCATCAAAATTTGTGCATGGTTAATAAATAAATAGTATAAGTGTTTGCCGAGAGGTTGTAACCTCGAAATTGTTTTAAATAGATCCGAATTAGTAGCTAACAATTAAAAACGAATGGTGTCGCTATTTAGAGCTACCCGTCGCCTTTATGCCAATCGATAACTACTCTTGTCGCTACTTAGCTAATTGTTTTACATATTTAACAAACATTATCAAATGAATCTCTGCAAAAGTAATAAAACTGTCATGGTAGTCATTTTGTTTCAGTTTCCATTGATTTTGTAAAGGTTCTAGAGTATTTTTGAAAGTTGTCATCTGTGATCGTAAACCATGAAGTGTCTAGAAGTCATAAGCTAGTCGGCAGACTTACTCAAGTTCTGTACTATTTTCTATGTATACATGAAACTTTTTGTATGGCAATGTTATATGGGAACCTTCATTTTTTAAATTTGAAATTGATGTATAGAATAAATGAATGAGTGTCCATGGGCGGCGGCAATTGCTTACCATCAGGTGATCCGTCTGCTCGTCTGCCACCTATCACATAAAAAATAAAATATTCTGGAATTATTTCAATCGTCTACCTGTTGCCATTATTAATATCAAGCAAAAAACGGTAAAAAAAATAACAATTTTGGTTTTTGTTATGGGAGCCCCCCTTTCAATATTGTTTTTGTTTGGTTATTAGATGTTGTAACTGCACTTAAAATACGTCATCTTTAAAAAAAGTATCTTTGTGACTATGACGGTTCATGAGATCTCCCTCGAAAGCAAGAGACTAAAATGGAGCAAATATGTCAGAGTTTTAGTCAAGGGGCCTTCCTAAATATTGATATTATTGTGTTGGTATTGTTTGCTGTTATAGCGGCAATAGAAAATTCATCATACAGTTTTGACGGAAATTCCGGAGTCTAAGTAATAGGGTCCTGTTTTTTCCCTTTCGGTACGTAACCTTAAAAGTAGGCCAGCAAATGCGTCATTTCCGGTAAAACTTTAAAAATCATTACTTATACATAAAACAATGAACCAAAAATTAAATATTAAAATAAGTAACTTAAATTGGCCTATATTTACGAAAAAATAAATACATACCGTCCAAAATGCTAGTCTCGCCCATTGGTATGTTGCCTGGATAAACATTTGAAATACAATTAATCGAGAACATGACAAATTGTATCCTGCTCATCTTAGCGTGTATTTCCCGGTTGCGTCCAAACCTGTCACTTTGGAGCCCGGGGTACGCTTGGAACATGATTTTAAATACTAGCGAACTGATAATTGGAAACTCTTTTTTAATCTGGTATATAGAAAATGTTACAATTCGCATGCGATTTGTCCTTGGCAACTCGTATATATCGACTTATTATTCCACATACATGAGTCTCTGACAAAACAATATAACCTTTCGCGTGATTCAGTTGAACGCTCTTGACGGGACGTGTGCGTTTTAAAAATATATCTACGGATTTATTCAAAAATAAATCCGTAGTATCAGGTACTTAGGTAATAGCCCGTGTATGAGCTGTGCTCATTCCTGTCCACATCACCTTGAGGTGTGCGTGAGTCAGCAGGCGACACGCTCACCGGTTGACGGTAACAGATCAAGAATAGCCTGCGTTCTATTTAGGAGTCCTCTTCGTTTGTTTGCCAGCGAAATGTGTCATTGTTAACTAATTTAAGTAACAACTTCTGCCAGCTGTTACGACATAGTGGTTCACAGGCGGTCATCGATATGCTCATCAATCGTATTGTTCCTTCAACTTACTCCCCAACGCCTCTGATATTGTGACTACACATACGATGGTACGCGCATTATTCCAACAAACTGCAGACAAAATGCGGGGTTACATGAGAACCAACCTTGAAGATTACGAGCTTCTTGATTCATGGGCTTTTCAGAAACCGTAAATTCATGTCTCTTTCGTTTTATAGCACTCTCGTAAGCCTAAAACTTTCTGTTTACCTTTTTCTTGTTGAACTTTCTGAAAGTCATTAGTTTTCCATACATAAAATTTTATATTCAACATACAACGCCATTAAAAGATCCCTTTATTAATAGAGGACATCTATTAATAAAGGAAAGGATTGAATTATCAATAGATGAAAATAAATGGATGATGATAATATGAGAAAATTGTGAACACCAAGAAAAGTGTAACCACGGGGTGTTTTCCTGGACCTATAATTTGGTAATTTTGTCTCTAGGGGACTCAAAGTAAGGAACTAAAAAAATTTTGCTTGGCGGTACCGAATGGGGTATCAAATGAAAGAGCTTTTTAGCACATTTCAAATGTGTAATTTTATTTACATATCAAAAATATGTTAAATAAAAACCAAAAAAACGCGCTCTAAAAAGTACGAAACAAGAAAACTCTCTGCTGAAATTATTATGCCGTATTGCCGTGGTCGTATAACACCTACAGTAGCAAAACAGATTCATTATAATAATAAAATAAAATCAATGTGGCATACGACCACGGCAATACGGCATAATAATTTCAGCAGAGACAGTTTTCTTATTTCGTACTTTTTAAATCGTGATTTTTTGGTAGTCGGGTTTTAGTTTTTAAACTTTATTTTTTTATCATAAAGTAAAACAACAGCTGATGTCAACTAAGTTAGTTTCATACATTCATTTACATATCAAGGGATTCCCAGTGTTATCACTGGGGCAGGTCCTACAGAATACTGCAAACAATTTTACTGGCCGGCCTTCTGTAATATACCAAATTATTGGCAAATATTTAAATTAATCACAAAAAACCAACAGTGCGAGTAATACAAAGGTTTTTAATTTAGTGTCTAGTGCTTTTTAGTGTACAAATTTGGTGTTTATTTGTGCAGTGAAGAGTCGCAAAGTGATCCTAATAATAAGAATCGTTGGATTGTATCGTTTTCAACACTGTTATTGTGTGTCGAGTGAGTTGTCTCGTGAAAACTTGCTTGGACCTACTAGTATTAAAATTCGCGATTGCTTTTAGAGTCATATCCGCTGAATCCGTTGGTCCGGTAAAACACCGGCGTTTTATTGAGTGACTGTTACTTTGACTGACTTCAACTCTTGACGTATTCTCAATAAGTTACTCGACATTGACGAATTATCTTCGGGTAGAGCCATATATTGAAAAAAGATGTAAGTCCCTTTTTACCCTTTCGGTATGGAACCCTAAAAAATAATCATATATTATGACCATGTTTGATACTTAGATATGCAATATTCATCTAAATTCGATTTCACACACGCTTTCATTATTGCACAGCAAAAGGAATTATAGAGGGTAAACCTTTCGATTGATATCATGATATGCCTTGTTACTTAGTATTAACTTCAAACAATTGAATAAAAAGAACAGCTTTTATTTTAATTTATTTTTAATGCAAATCATGTAATAATCTATATGCACAGGACTTGGCAAACCATAACGAGCTCAATAATGAAACGGTTTTAATTTTTAGTGAGGTGGGTCATGCAATTAATAATTAATATGAGCACAGGTGGCTGTCATGCTGATGGCCTGCGCGACATTATCGGTGGAGAGCTGAGTAAACATCAGAATGTAAAACACGATATCGTTTAGCCAGTTAATTAATTGCCGTAACTGGGAGTTGTTAAACGGGCGCGGGCGGACGGTGGATGCGGCCTGCGCACTGTTGAACGGCACGCGGAGTTGCGAGCTCGTTATGAAAATAATGAGTGCGACCCTGCGCAGCCACTGCACAAGTTGTTCCGGGCCCGGCCCGCGCCCGCTGCGCCTACTTCGATCTTTATTGTTATCCCGGACGTTTACGAGTTTAATTAACCTCGAATACCCTCCCTCCCTCGCCTCCCTGACTCCGCAACTTTAATATTTAACCAATTGTACACTTATTTCCAATACCACGATCCAAATAAACTAACTCGAATAGTATGTTTATGGGTTTTGTGGTGTAAAAATTAAATTTGACGAAGAAAGCTGCGGTGAAAAATTTTATATGACGGCAGAACGCGGGTCCGCATAAGCAAAGCTTTATTAGGTTAACTGACTAACTACACATGCAACCCATATGCGCGTTCTGCGGTCCAGTGCAACCAATATTATATAGTATGTGTTTTGTTGTCTTCTGTTTTGTTCACAATGAAAGACATTTTTTTACTTCCTTAGTAAATTAAAGCCTTATCTTATCTTGGTCGTCAATACTAGTTTTTTCGAGAAACTTGTAATAAAAGTTGATTGACCTCTAATCGCCTCTGAAAATTCAATGTCAACATCTTCACCTCTCTACATGTTGAATGACGTTCTAGATGTCCTACTATCCCCTGTCTCAAAGTATTAACCGTTGAAGGCGTGGTATGGAAGAGCGCAATTCCTTTCGGCACACGGATTTTATTAGGGGTCGTGTGATTGAGGTAACCGACGAGACGTGTCACTTGATTTAATTAAGCACTGCTTTACCGCCCGCTTCTCCGAGGTAACGCTTCTCGCCATATACTCGGTTAATTTTCAACGGACTCATTCCACACAAGATTTATTTAGATATTCACGGTGCTAATATAAACTGACATAACAATGTGTAGCCAGATTTTATGTCCTTATAAAATGGTAGAGTTATCTCTAGATAATATTAAAGAAATAGCCCCTTGCTTTGTTAATAAGTCTTAAAAGGGTTTTGTTTTTTGATATGCTCTATAAATACTCTGTATTTTAAACTAGTTTAAGTAAAATGTTAGTTTTCTATGCCTTGTTAGTAAAAATAACATCTCTAAAAGCTGAACAAAAAGATTAAAATGACTACGGCCAGGTGGGATCTTTTAAATCCGCTAGTGATTGCATCGTTTAGCGGTGATAGTCGTGATATTTCAACCTCCAACTCGGAATTTAACAAATGGACTTCATTTGTTTGCTCTGCGACCGACCCTCGTTTGCACCCTTTTCTTGTTGCATCTTACTGACTTAATATAATCTTTTGGCATTTTATTGAAAATATTCAACAAAACGGACGTAATATGTATAGTAAAAGTATCTCAAACGTATTAATTATATTTTTCTAAATCTTTAATTTTAATGTAGGTATCTTCTATGTTTAAATTATTAATTAAATATGTGTGGTGATAAAATTATTAAAATGATACTGTTTACATATGTATGTGGTGATTGAAAAAAGGTCACGAGAATATACTGTTGTTTAGAGTAGATATAGATAGAGGCATCTACGTGTAAAGTTTAGAGAGAAGATACATTAATCAGTTTAGTTGTGTACAGATTCTTGAAACCATATTTTTTTCTTACGAATTCTTTTCCCAAGTTTTAAGTTGATTTCGATGTTATTTTCCATAATATTCATAGCGATACTTTCTGGGAAAGAAAAATGTCAGGATAATTAGCGGGTATTTTTTGTAAATTTCGCTTGGCGTCTAATGCGCGACTCGTGTTGGCCGTCATCACGCGTCGCGGGAGGAGTTCGTTATTAATTCACCACATCTCAACTCAACTCGGCATGCTTTTATTCGTTCAAGACCTTCCAGTTTGAAAGCGAACTACCTTTTTAGGTGCATCGTTGCCGCCACGAATATGTTCTAAAGTATTTGCTCGACTTACCAAGTCTCCATAAAATAATACCTGCTTAGCTGGACATAATTTTTAATCTAAAAGATAAAATAAAATTTCACTAAATGAAATAGTAAGTAATTGTAATAGTAGTTCATATAGTCGAGGTTTCGATAGTATACAGTCCAAAATTCTTTATATGCTGGAGTTTCAAAAACCTGATGATTATGACGAAGCACAATCGGCAATCACATGGTGGCCAAAAAGCGTCCACGCGATGTTGATTGTGACATTGTATGATGCGGGTGGGCATCGCGCTGTGCGAAGGGCGACCGTCGCGTCGCGGCTCCACCCGCATTTGTGATGCAAATTGTAGCGCCCGACACCGCGCCGCGCTCCGCCGCCGCTGCCGCCGCACCACGCGCTCCTGCACCTCGTTGCGCCGCTTACAACCGCTATAATTATCGTGAAAAATATTCATTTGTCCGCGACTAGTCTCTCATTATCATAATGCAGGTGCTTCGCACAAAGTCTATGTTTTCAGCTGCGTCTATACAGAATACCTATTTACGTATAGGTACGCCATTTCTTTCCCCCCCTGTAAGACGATATCTTGCCCGGGCCCGTTAGTCGTAATCGCGGGAATCCAATAGCTAACAGAACTAGCTGCAAGAAGTCCGTGTGAAGTTTCGTGAGAACCTAGAATTGCTGGATACTCGACTAAACGTTATCATATTTCAAACGATTTCGCAAAACGAATAAACAAGAACGGAGGCAAGAAGCGTGCGGTGAAACCGAGTCAAAGCGTGGGTATTAGAAACGCTCCGATTACCACGCTGAGACGCGGTGCCGCCGCCGCTGCCGCTGCGCCTGTTACCGCGCGGCCTGTTACCGTACCCCTTCGCAGGGCGCCGTTTCATGTAATGAATGTTAGCACCATTGTCCTTAAAAAAAGGCTCTGTTAGTTAATAATTACGATACATTATGAAAAAAGGTAACGCACACATTTTAGTAGGCTTTCTAATGAGTTGAAAAATAACTTAAATTTTACCTGTAGCGTTTAGAGGATTATTGGTCTTCACTCAAACATAGGATATGAAATAATAAAACTAGTCGACATAATTAATCTTTTTTGTTACGACTCAAGATCTCTGTTCTAAAACTCTTCCAAGTGAGCGTTTTAATCCCTTATATCTTTGCAACGATACCCGTTAACTTGTTACATATCAATTACCTTCATTCGAATAAGAGACAAGAATTATTTGTCTACCTAAATGTATATACCTACTTAATTCACTACAACTCCAACACTGAATTTCTGAAAACTGATTTTTAATCAGGCACTACAAGTTTGTAAAAGTAAGTGCCACACAGACTTAAATGGCCATTTTTTAACTTCTTATAAAAGACGTAGTTGTTTTTAATATCGAACAATAACACATAGCTTTATTGCAATGGTTCCTTTCCTGAATAATGTTTACATACAAATATAACTTTTTAAGTTTTCCCAAATGATGTTTAGATACAAATTACTCGACGTAATAGAATATTCTATTTTATATTGACTTATGTGACTTGTCGATGTATACCTAAGTACTAGGCTCTTCATCTTTGATGTCCATCTTTTGACTTAATTTATTACTAGTCAAACAGTAGTTGTTTGAAGTTATTACTCTAAAATACAAAGATATCTTAGATAAGAGAGTGATATTTGAATAATATATTTTATTTTTTAAAAAATTGTTCGTTCGTTTTATAATTTTTTTATTAGGCTAAGAAAGGAAAGGTGATAATAATACGACGGTGTCGCAGCATGGCCACTGGTACCGCTGCTGCCTGCTTGACCGCGTTCCACTAACGGTATCCACTCAGAAGTATTTCTCTGGCACACTTCGTGCGTACGTTCACCTCTACCATCTTGTTGTCTTCGCACTGTGTAGCGGCACAATCCCTTCTCCTTGCTGAACTATATACGACAATTTATGATATAGAGATGCATACTAAACTTTCACCAGAGCGCCGCGTATGTTCCTGCAAATATATGCACAGTAATACCCCATATTATCTGAGTTAAATTTTAAGTCAAGATATTTCGTCTAGCACTTAGTAAAAACAATAAATAATACAAAATATAAAAATGTCTGGTTCATAACGCGTGACGCGACAAGACATTGTCAACTAGACGACAATATGAGATATATACATAGTAATATTATAGATAGATAGATAGATACTCTTTATTGCACAACATACAAAACTTAAAAGCTAGGTATACAGAGATACAATGTACAATTTAGGCGGTCTTATCGCTGGGAGCGATCTCTACCAGACAACCTTCAGGTAAAGGACATTAGATAGAAGAGGGGAGGTTGGTGCAATCCTTTTGATTTTGAATATTGATTAAGTAAATTTATAGTATAAATACATATATCTAGATAATAAATAAATAAATAAACACGTTATCATATACGAATGTTAACTTACTATAATACAATATAACCTACACAAATTATATAAAATTATTTAATTTAGAAAGAGAAAGTAAATTTAAAAAAATCTCTATACAGGATGTTCGGTAAATAATGAATCGAAGCCAAACATTTAAATTGATTGGCGGCGCTAATGTGACTTACTTTTCGACTTAAACAGGTAACGCTACCAAATTGAGTTGTTATGGGTAATAAAAGCTCATTCTAGTGTAAAAAGCGCGTGAATGTTTAAATCACTCCTAGAGACAAAAAAAAAGGTATACTATATCGGATTTCATACATCGATAGGTATTTATGAAAATGTTTTTACGTTTTTTTTTTTACCTTGTACCAGATTTTCAGCACTAACTTTGCGAATTAAGTACTCTAAATGTTTATATTTTTAAAATTATAGTACACTTCGGTGCCACAATGTCTTTTTAAAATTTTAAAGTTCAGTCATCCAGGTAAATAAGATAAATACTGAACTATATAGATAAAAAAAAAGCTGTTGATGCAATTTATGAATTCGCAGGACGTCAATTTCAAGCTTTATACATGCAAATAAGAAGCTTAAAACCAAAAAGAAACTGGATTCAACGAATTCGGATCGTAATACCGTTAGAGGTCGACGCACTTCACGCTAGTTAAGTAAAAGCTAACAGTTTTCTACAAAAGATTTGCAAAATGGAACCCAACGTTTCCGATGAACATACATGAACGGATACGAAAGATATAATTGATTGTTATTCAATTACTCATCCATCGATTTTTTTCTTTTCGAAAATTGAAAAGGTTTTAAATCTAAACATGCATAATTAATTGCATTCTTAATAAGTTTGATGAGATATTCTATAAAGTTTCGGAATAAGGAAGATCTTTTTGTCATTACAAAAAAGTTGTAAAATAAATGTTTTATTTAAGTTTGCAAAATGTGATAAGAAAATTCCAGGAAGCTATTTCGCTAGCCCTCTACCACGTCAAGCAGTGTAATTAGATTGACTTGCTTGTTCGTTTTTGTTTATTTTCTGAAAATGAGCTTTTCTATCATAATGGTATTATACCAAAATGTTTTTGTTCCAAATAGGATCTTATTTAAACATCTTGATACGGTCTCCTTAAATTATTTTAGTGCATACGGGTAAGTAGATGGGGTAATATAAATAGCAGTAAACGCTCGGGGCTCGTTTCGCTAGGGGTCCAGTTAGCGCGAAATTGGAGCGAAGGTGCGACCCAGGTCCTAACGCGCCACTTCATTACGCGGCCTCATTACCCACACGTCTTGCGCCTCTGTCTACACCACGAAGGGAAATTGCACACTACAATATACCTCACACAACCTTATAACCTTGGGAAATCTGCCATGCAATTAGAAAGTCATTTAACGAACATTCCGTTAAAGCGTGAACATTTCGACGTATATTCCCACCCAATATTTTCCCCTTTTTAGAAATTGCCCGAAATTAAAGTGTATGAAGGTGAATTATTGGCTTTAGAAAAATTATTTCTCTGCAGGCATAAACTGGCGCACGGCTCTTGCGTGCGTGTTATTACTTCGTTCCCATTGCCCTGTAATATATTCACATTTTCACCACTTTCGCATCTTATATGTTTGGTTTTCTCCTTTTTATTGTAGCGGGAGGTTCATGGCTCATACAATCCTGCAACATGTATGCTTGTTGTATTGTGCTTTTTGAATTCCTGGATTAAATTATAAATTTACATTACCTTGACAACTGTTTATTCTATTCGATCAGTTGTCTAAATTATTACGTTACGTACAACATGTTCATCGTGTTACCTATCTATGTTTCAAGTATGACAGCGTATATGGAACACTAGGATTCTAGATAACGGAATGATGATGCTTGCCGCTTCCTGCTTCAGGTCTCCTGAATATAGGAATTCTGTAAATTACCAAACTGCCAAATCTGTAGTGTATTGTGTGTCATTTAGCTACAAATGCATTGGACACTTGCCAATAAAATGCGCAGATAAATTACCCTTATGTGTCCTAATTATAAACATGTTACCCGCTGTACATCAACCCAATCAGTACGCCGTTACCTGCCCTTATTTGATAGTTTTTTTTTATATTATCAAGGCAAATAGACATGCGAGTTATCCGTGAACGCTAACAGAATACAGATGAAGATGGAATCATTGTGGTGTCATGTGGTTGGCTTACCTCGGCCGCTTGACCAACTTATTGTTGTGTCACAGATGCATTACGTCCCCTAATTTAGGGCCATTACCATTCAGATCATTTGGTGGACGTACCGAACCAAAATTAGGATCTAGTGATCATTGCAAAATCATCGAAGTGCCTAAGCGCTAACCTATGAATTCGTATGGATGGTATGCCAATACCTTTACGTACTTTTACTTCTGGATGCTAATTTGAATACCTGAAGTCATTTGGGAAATTGTTAAATACTGTTGGTAATACACTTGCGAGCAACTAAATCGTACGTGACTGACTGAAGAAAATCTTTGTTGACAGAAATCCTTTTCATAATGTTTTCTCTCGTCTGTTTCCTTATTACTATTCTAAACATGTCTACATTAGCATGACGTAAAACCTCTTGCGCTGTCTTTATCCCCTAAATAGCCATTTTGGATATAAAAAGGACATCCCGCCTTAGCAGACACTACCCGCTACTCTGTTCGCGGTACAGTTTACCGCTTTTATGCGTCAAAAAACGGCTGTTTGAATGAATAACTAACATAACCAGTAAAACAAGTCAAAGGGTAGGTAAGTCTGGCATTAAGGTGCGACAGCTAGGTGTGGTATCGAAGCCGTCGACGATGCCGTGATGTGGTGTTTTTACGAGTGGGGTGCGACCGGCGCGGGCGCGCCTGCTAATTTTGATAAAAGCATCGTCCGGCCGCACCCTCCCGCCACTATCACCACTGCGACCAATAAATAAACATCTATATCCCACTAGAACATCTATAACGTCTATTTCTTACCTTTACGTGTGCATTCTGCTTCGCATTCGTAGTTATGGATTTCCTACTATAATTATGTTTTATAATAGGTTGGTATCGAATTTTATTTAAAAGGACCCGGCAAATGTTTTAGGGAAATGTGGCTTTAGTCAATTTGCTTGAAATTTTGATATGTTATAAACTGAAGTGCCCTGAACAATTGTCCCTATGGGTGCTATCACGGTTCCCGAATTCGTTCCTTTATAGATTATCATTTTATTCAATGTATCGATACAGGGTTTCCTTAAAAATTATATATAATAATCGCGTAGCAGTCCCAGTTGCTTCGGAGCCCGGGGACGCTTGGACCATGATCCAGGATTTGGGAAGTCTGGTACTTACAATTTCTACTATTTATAAAGAGGTAAATCCTTCAGACAGCAGCAACGCTTATAGGTAATCCTAAAACACGAAAAGCGCACCTAGCGCCATCTATGGGTAGAACTATCCCGAAACGAAGTGAGGGCGGGCCACTAGTATATAATAATAACAAACAAAACTATCGCAAGTCGATCACTGATCCCAGAGTTTTTCAACTACTTTTTTTTCAACACTTTAATATAGGTATCAAACCAAATTCACGAATTCACCACAACTGCTCAAACATTATAAATCACCCAGACACCAAATAAAAGCAAGTTTTCATCACACACATCGAACCACAACGTTTGGAGCGTGAGGTAAGGTTCAATACCAAATGCGTCATCGGGCCTGACAGTGATCACCTACATTTAGACAACTAGCCAAGTTAACACTTTCCGAGTAACCACCCACTATACTTTTGGTTTTTTTACATCTTGAAATCTATTGATTATCCCTTACATCAACATTAGCCACTCATGCTAGAATAGATATTTATCTGTAAGTGCCAAATAAACTTTATTTCCAATTTAATATTACGTTAAGACAAAAGTAAGTTGTAATTCTGGCAGGGCGTGGGTGACGTGGGCGTGGCTTCGCTCCGCCCAGCTTGGGCCCGCCCTCGCCCTTTGCCACCTTTTTCGCTGAAAATCTGAAAACGCTTCTTCTTGTTAGTAGGTATTCAATCAACAATTTAATTAGGATTGGTGAGTCTTTCTGGAGACGTACTAAAAATTTGATACATCAGGTCGAGCATTATAGCATTACATACCTCTCACTGTAAATAATTAAATCCCTAATATTTAACACGATCGACGACCTGGTGAAATAAGCGGGAATTCATGGTGACACAGGCCGATTAGTTTGGGATCTTTTGGGGACGCCTAATATTGTCAAGATGTAAGCGTCTGTTAGCTGAAATGAGTATGATATAATTTACTATTTAATATTAGAGAAAATATTTGTATGTATGTAACGAATAATCTCTGAATGAACACAACCAGATCAGGAAACGCCGAGACATAGACTGGATACTGTCCAACGTCTTAACAAGATTTGTACTATGCAGATAACCTATACTTTTGAGCCACACTCGAGCCGACATACATGCAAGCAAACTGGACAACCTACGACGATAGGTTTTGGAAAAGGTTTGAGGATAAACATCCGGAAGACCCAGGAAGTCAGGTCCGCAGCGACAAGTTCTTCGCTGTTGCTCATCGCCACAGAGAGGGTAGAGAGAGTTCACAAATTTAGGTACCTCGAAAGTGTTGTGTTGGAAACAGGAGGAACTGAAGATAACACCTCTCCGATAATCGCCAAAGGCAGAGGAACCTTCGTGTAACTCCTTTCTGTATAGAAACCGCGGAAACGGACTCTGAGAGTTAAGATAAAGATATTCCGGTCCAACGTAAAAAACGTGTTTCCGTACGGATGTAAGGCGTGGAAGGTGACTAAAGACATCTCAGGTATTCATAAACCGTTGTCTTCGTCATATTCTCGGTGTATACCGACCCTAGAAAATCTCCTACATTCAAAACAGATCAAACGTCGCAAATGACTCTGGCTCGGCCACACGCTATAAGGGAACCAGATTACATACCGAGGCAAGCCCTAGACTGAAATTCCCAAGGAAAACTGAAACGTGGCCGCCCGAAGCAAATCTGGCAGCGGACGATCACTGCAAAAGCCATAGGCCTGACTTGGAGCGAAGTGAAGGGCAAAACTCAAGACCGTTCGGGATGGCGACGTACTGTGGATGCCTCCTGTCCCATCTAGGGGACATAGGTCATTAATTCAAGTAACAAATAACTCTGAAGCTACTTTAATGGTTTCAAAGATTATTTCCTCTTCATACTACTATCGGGGGATAACCTGATTAACTTAGGCTATCAATTAATCCACGCGGGCAACGCTGCAAACGGGATGCTAGATCTAATAACCTACTACAAAAAATGTTGGAGTTGATTTGTAAATTGTGAAACTAGGCTACATAAACAACCTCTTGTACCTACATGTTTACCACGTTAGTGAGTATGCAAAACGGGAACTTCTAATAAAATTAAGTATCGTTTTAACCAAATTCCAGGTCATATACAAAATAGAATAGGTAATAATAGCAATACAATATTTGACATTCATACATTGTAATTAATTTATAAATGTCAAGTGAAATTCAGTATACAACAAACAAATATCATAATAAATGTCAAGTACTCACTAATACGTAACATCATGGTTTAATTATACAATGCAAGCCTGTTTTGACTTAAGCCTAAAATGTAATTAAAGATGTTTGCTAAAGTAAAGTATCAGCGTATATACTATCCTACGGCAGAGTAAACGCCTCCATCATCGCTACTATGATGGGATTAGGTTTAATCTCCACGCTTGCCAAATGCGGATTGGTAATCACAAACCCGAGCTATGTTCGAAAAATTCGAAACATGATTTTTGCTCGACGTAGGAATCGAACCCAGGGCCTTGAGATCACGGCATAATATTAATTTGTATCTTGTTGTATATTTATTTGCACACCCTTTGATAGAACATTATATTTAATTTATTTATAAACTATTTATGTATGTCGTCCGTGCCTCACACACATTAGGGCTAACATAAAACCAGCGCCATGGCCTGAAGGTACTTCTATCTAAAGCCATGGCCAAATTTATTATTAATAGCTTAACGTCGAGTAGAATAAATGTATATAGTAAAATAAAGTACCTACAGTATTAAAGCTAATAGAAAAGTATTAAAGCTAAGGCACCAGAATGTGACCATTGTTTTTCGTGTTCGTATGTATCCCTGAAAATTGCTTTGTTGAAATTTATTTAATTTAGCGACTGATAGGGAAAGAAATGAGCATCGTCGGAGTCACAGCCCGCGGGGCAGATAAACTCGTTAGAGCAAGATACGCCAACCACGGGCGGCGGCTGAGCACGCGACAGCCCTGGATATCCCTGTAATCTCGTTGCGACTCCCAGTCCCGTCGATTCCGATTCTCTTCAAATTACCTTTTGTACTCGATCGACAATCTAATTCGCTACCATCTAAAATGTTTTTCTCTCAATTTACTGAACTTCAACCAGTTTGACAAACAACTACACTTGAAAAGTCATGAAATGTAGGTGTCGGGTTTGGAAGAAGCACGTAGCACCTCGCCGTTGTCACTAAAAGCTTCTTGTTGACGTAGCGTTCGATTCAAGAGGCGCAGCTACGTTCTGTCCTTGTAATTGATTGCTTTGTCGCGTAATTTGTTTGTCGACGTCGGGCGGAGCGTGCGATCCTCGCGGGAGCATCGTGGCACTCGTTCTTTCGTCATAGTCTTCGTAAATAATAAATACATCATCCACCTAGGGCGACTCTCCTACCGCAGCGCTGCGGGCCCGGTCGCTTCACGTCTACTGCATGACTCGGCATCTAAACGCCTCCCTCGCCGTTGATGGATTGCGCGGCACTATTACTGGACTTAACATTGTACCCAACTGTAGGTGAATTACAAAGTAAGGTCCATCGACTTCTCAAAAACACCACTGTTTAAATAACGGGGTGTAGTAGTCCTTCTTTTAAAAATCTATCCAGTCCTACGTCTCCCAAGGATCTATTTTATTTACGACGACAATTAAATGTGAAATCAAAAGCCAAAGCAGAATAGTAGCAGGCAGGTAAATGATTGGGTCGACCGGAGAACGGGTGCGCGTTCCTTCACTAATAACCTCGTAATTGGTATCGAAGCTCGCCGCCGCCGGATTACTGAGCGTCTAATTGAATGCGAGACGTTTCCTCGCCGTTAGTAGCATCTTCCAGCTCAGCTACACCGTACGGCACACGGGGACTTAATTTTGTTGCGGTCAAGTTGGTCTGTTTTGCGCACGTGCACCTAGCGCGTGTGCACGAGCGCCACCGCACATTACACCACAATTACTCTGGCTCGATGAATTAAATTGCCGTGGAAGCGGGAGCGGGTCACCTCACGAGATCAAACGCTACACCCCGTCGACTGAGGAGACTTTAGAGTTGCCCGCCTGCAAAGTTACGACATTAGATAATCATTTCGTGTCAATTAGCTAATGAAAAATAAAATAGGCCCGGGGAGCGTCGGAGCGCTCTCTAATTAAAATTACGATGATGGTTTGTTGGCATCTGTTTTAGTCTCGCACTCTATAATGCAATCAAATTTTGATTAAATATTCTTCGGATGAAATAAAATGTGAACTCTGTTAATTACTCCTCAAAAAAAACTTATATTTACCTGTGACTTGCCCACCGCACCCTTAGTAAAATACCGACCTAACTCAAAATTTTAATATAGATGCTAAGTGAAAATAGTATCGACTAAAATCCAGGGATGAAAGGTCATCTAACAACAATTTTGAGTTAAGTAAATAGGTACACTCACATATGAACACGAGATGAAATTTGAAGTGCGTTATTTACTCAAGACTACTCAAGAATAAATTGCAAAGAATTGCTATAAAAAAATATCAACAATTTTGAGTTTAGGTCGGTATTTTACTAAGGGTGTTATTTAGTTGTTACCCAAAACCTTCGTAGCACACATTAATAGATGTAATTTATAATTTCCTTAACGGCTTACACATTTCTCGTTCAGCGCATGAGACTATTAGTTTGAAAGTTTGCAGAGACCTGAGGTTTGCATCGAATAAACAAAGTAAAGCTAACATTTAGGTAATTCAGTGTTGTGTAGTGATGAATCAGTGTTAGGCAGCGGCGGCTTGCACCTGCAGGTGGCAGCAATAGACGCGCCGGCACGCTCCGCACCCGTGGGCGCCGTGTTCATGATGTGTACAGATCTCGCACACACTCCCGCTCTGGACCGCCGCCAACCAATTTCAACAGGTAGATAGAGTCCGCGCGTTACTAATGACATCACACACCATACGCTAACACTGATTCACTTCATTCAAAATAATCGTGTGTCGGGAACAAATATATTTCGCCTACCGTTATGTAACGTTTCTTGTTTTGATTTTTCCGTTATTTTTATTTGCCAAACAAACTAATTCGTACTACTATCGCTTAAGAATAAAGATCCCGGACCCCTGTGAATTGACGCTCACTGCTTGTGATTGAAGTACTGTAACAAGAGGATTATACATATAAGTAATGCGTGAAGTAATAACCCGAGCGGAGTGTGTAGGTCGCCGGCAGCGGCAGATGCAGCGGACAGCGGGCGCGGCTTGTTATTAACTTTTTAAACGATTGCGTTAATTAGCAGCGCGCGAGGAGCCCTCGAGCACCGGAGTCCACCGCGGGCGCCTCGCTGAAAACAATAAACAATACATTCCTACTATTAATTAAAATGCTACACGACTCTCGGACGGCCCTGTTCGTGAAATTTCCATATCACTACAAATATCAGATTATCACTTAAATTAATTTGTCTTTCGTGAACGTACTCATTACTACACAGTAGCACAAAATGTATTGGATGTAACTAAAAGTTACCGACTTACACAATACAATCGTTATAGCGTAAATGTCACATACTGTCTGTCCTTAACCTTAACTTGGAAGATCAGCGCTAACACATCAATTCAACATAACGCATGTGTGATACCTCAGGCGGCGGTGATCACTTTCCATCAGGTGTGCCTTCTGCTCGTTTGTCCGCTATAATGTAAAAAAAAAAACTGTACTTATTTTGAATGTTTCTTTGTTACAGCAATTATTCCGGTCACAGCAGGCAGCGGCAGCGGGTGGCCAGGCAGCAGCAGCGCAGTTACAATTACTACAACAACAACAGCAACAACAGTTCCAGTTACAACAACAGTTGGCCGCGCAACAGGCCTTCACTCAGGCGCCGTACGTTATCAACGCTGGACAAGAGGGTGCGCCGTACGTTAGCGCATTGATAGCGGGAGTACCTCCATATTATGGCGTGGCCGCCCCGTGGGGCGTGTACCCCGGACTAGTGGCGCAGCCGGCGCAGCAGCAAGCGCAACAACCGAGAAGGCCGCTGACCCCTCAGCAAGGGGAACAGCAGGTGAACGGACAGGGCCAGTACGTGATCCCCTACTACGACCCCGGTTCGCTCGTGATGGGCGGGCGCAACGGAACGCCGCTGAGGCTCGTGTCGCCGGGCGGAGTGCTCGCCCCGCGCCAGTACCAGCCGGCGCCCGCGCACCCCGCCTCCGCCGCGCCGCCCGCCGCCGCGCAGCAGCAGCCTCAGCAGCCCCAGCCTGGTGAGTTCACACACGCTTATTTCATCCTAACAATATAAAACACCCAAGTACACGCTCACTGTAACTGATTTATTATTTATATTTTTATGGTTCCCATAAGTAATTGAAAATTACCTTCTTACTGATTACTTACGAGGGGTGATCCAAAAGTAATGATAATCAATATAAAATAAGAGTATTTTAACTAAATATATATATATATATTTCTTTACATAAACTCCTAGTAACCTAGTAAGTCAATCCATTCAGTCCATCTTTTCTCTAAACCCAAATTCCTTTTGAAAAAAAAATCTTTGTCATGACCCTCCATACACGCCTTTACAGCAGTACATCACCTCGCTATCGTCCTCAATTTTTTTGCCTCGGAGGTGTTGCTTGAGTCGAGGAAAGAGATCGAAGTCGCTGGGAGCCAGGTCTGGCGAATAGGGTGGGTGATTCGAGCAATTCTAATTCGGTTTCTTCAATGGCAGCCATCGCGACGGCAGCTTTGTAAGCCGGTGCGTTGTCTTGGTGAAACAACACTCCAGCTCGGAGTTTCATCATCATCATCGTCAGCCCATTTAAGTCCCCACTGCTGGGGCACGGGCCTCCCTCAATCACATGAGCGGTAATTGCCATACTCACCACGCTTGGCAGACGGGTTGGCGAGGGTTTTGATATAAATGCAGAGTTTTCCTTTGCTGGGTGCTGATGATCATGCTAACAGTCCTTAGTCGCCTTTTACGACACCTCGGTAAGAGTGAGGGTGGCCTATTTTACTCTGCCGGGGACCACACGGCTCGGAGTTTGCTTCGCCTTATTTCTTTAATGGCTTACCGCAATCTTCTTACTTGGTCTTCGTAGTAAGAGCCCGTAATAGTGGCTCCCTGTTCTAGTTATTCCACCATAATAATTCCTTCAGCATCCCAAAAATCGAACGCTATAACCTTCCTGACGCTTTGAATTTTTTAGGCTTCGGAGAAAAGGCTCCTTTTCAAGTCATCGATTGCTCTTTGGTTCCCGGATCAAAATGTTGGATCCAGGTCTCGTCCATGATCACGAAACGAGACAAAAAAAGTTCCCGATCCGTCTGGAACTTTTCGAGATTCGCCCTCGAAATGTCGACGCGTTTTTTCTAGGAGGATAGGAGCGTTAACAGGGCACTACAAAATGCTTAAGGCACAAATCACCCCCAATAGATACCGCATAGGAGGCCGGAAAAAGTCACCATACATAGTTGCATTTGCTACTATAAGTCTCGATCGCTGGGAACGCTACTTCACTTGTGACCAAGTAACAGACCCGTGCGTTACGCGTATTTAAATACTCTAAAAAATACATTTCGGTGATTGACGGGTACGAAAATGGCAACATGTGCTATAAAATGGTGTGGAAAATCGAAAAGAATATCAAATTTTCAAAAAGATGGTATCACATTCCACCGATAAGTAAAATAATTTTAATTGACCACTCCTAGACAGCTCAAGTTATAATGGACATTAGTAGAAATCGTGCGTTTTAAAACAAGCACGCGTTGATGTCTTTTCGAAAAATCTCTTTTTCTCATGTGAATTTTACAATAAGCTATTCTTTTTGACAAAATACTAGTGATTACCTAGTACAAACAAATCTTTATCGATGAATGCATTGGTTTCTAGCTTTTGCTTCTATGTGTTTTTTTTTAATTATAATTTATACGGTAATCCCAGTCCGGCACTTAAGTGATAAAAATCCTCTGCTTAGGTTATGGGTATTGAAGGAGAATTTTAGGTGCCGCTTAACTTTAATCCTATAATTGTGAGTACAGTTTTGAAAGAGATATCCTTTAACTCCTTACCGTTGAGGAGTTGACCTTCCATCATCAGCAGAGCCACAAAATTAATACAATTAGGCGTAACTTACGCCTAATTGTCGTAAGTACTGGTGCAGCTTTAAAAAGAAACAAAACATTACGTATGCCTATAAAATTTGAGGGTTCCCCTCGATTTCTCTAAGATCCCATCATCAGATTCTGACATGGTGACAATGCAATGGGACCAACTTGGGAGTGTGTTCTTTCAAATAAAAAAATAATTTTGCAAATCGGTCAATAATTGGCGGAGTAATCGGTGAACATACATAAAAAATAAAAAAAAACAAAGATACAGTCGAACATAGAACCTCCTCCTTTTTTGAAGTCGGTAAAAAGTATATCTTTCCCCAACTCCTGGCCATATTATCTAAATGCGTAAGAAGGTATTCTGGTATTACGTTTTGAATAAAATAAAAACTGTCGATAAATAGTGTTTCGTCACTATTTGCGGGCAAATGAAAGTTTGACCTTGAATCAACCAATCACAGCACCTCGGTCACGCTCCCCGCTACCCGTGCTTTCCTCAAACTTTGGTGACTTTTGTGCCATACAAAACGCTTAAGATGCGGAATCTATTGGGGGTGATCTGCGGCTTAAGGTGACGGGTAGGGCACACTAGCGACGCCAATCGATTTTAGCTACTAAACCGAATCTATTTTAAACAATTTCGGGGTTACAACCTCTCGGCAAACAATTATACTATTTATTAAATAACCATTCAAAAATGTTGGGTCCAACGCGTACGCGAAAAATTTATTCACGATTCATTAAAATCGATTTGCGTCGCTAGTGTGCCCGTCACCTTAACATTCTCGGTACCTTTTTCATATGCAGATTGAGATCCCTGTGACATCAGCCACATGCCTCATAGTCACTGTTCGATCTGCCAATACGATTTCTTCGACTTTTTTGACGTTTTCTGCAGTGAGGGACGTGGATGGGCGGCCCTCGCGATGTTCATCTTCTGTGGATGTTCTACCCAGCTTGAACTCCTTTGCCCCGCGCGCAATCCTGGAGTATGGAGGAGCAGAGTCCCCCAATGTTTCCACTAGGTCGCTGTGTATGTCTTTGGTAGACATTTTTTTCAAACAGAGTTACTTGATGACAGCTCTGATTTCGTTTTTCTCCATTTTGATGTTTACTCTCCGACTGTTCGCATTCAAATCAATGTACCTCCCAGTGATAGTGTCCTTTCTGAATTAGTTAATAAATGAACTTACAAAAAAAAAACATTTTTTATGTGCTCTGATCATCATTACTACCTGTGCGGATAAAGAATGGGATCAGAAATGGCGGCGCATCTATTCACTTCTCGCTCGCACACTATTTGCGTCTATACTCGCACCCCACGAGTGCGAGTATAGACGCAAATAGTTGTACAACAACGGTTGTACTTTTGGATCGCCCCTTGTATTTTTTAATTTTCAATGAGGATTACTGTAGTTGACGATCAAAAAGTAGTGATTATTCGGTATTACAAAGTCAAAAATCAGAAAATAAAAACTAATTCAATTGCTTTATGTCCGACATAATGCAATATACCATGTTCACGAATTAGAGCAGTCGCGATGATACCAAGATGCACTGAAACGCAGTAAAAGATGTAAAATATGTCGCATCTGACGTGTTAAAGCCAAACACTGTATTTTCAAAAAAAGAAAAATCTGTGACAGTTTTTTTTTTATAAAAAAGATTTACAATTATGTAACGAGAATATATAAAAAACAATTCAAAGGTTTTAAATTAGGGTCTAGTGGTTTTTAGTGTACAAATTTGGTGTTTATTTGTGCAGTGAAGTACCGCAAAGTGATCCTAATAATAAGAATCGTTGGATTGTATCGTTTTTAACACTGCTATTGTGTGTCGGGTGCCTTGTCTCGTGACAACTTGCTTGGACCTAAACGAGCGATACAAACGAGCGAAACGAGCGAGTCTTAAAACCTGCGATTGCTTTTAGATTGATATCCGCTGAATCCGTAGGTTGATAAAACGTAAAACACCGGCGTTTTATTGAGTGACTTTGACTTTGACTGACTTCGACTGTTGACTACCTACTTATTCTCAATAATTTACTTGACATTGGCGAATTATCTTCGGGTAGAGCCATAAAAAAAATGTACAAGTTACGTGAGGTTACCCAATATTGCGATGGTAGCTCAATGGACGGTATGAGGAGGAACGTTATGCTTAGCTATGAATACTTGATTGATAACCAAAATATTCCCGAGAGTTAAATAAAAGTTCACTTCACACAAGTTTTAATAAATCAACATTGATTAGTTAAGGTGCAAGACATTTCATTCATATTACAGTGTTTTGCTTTAACGATAAGTTGGTCAAACCTATAAAAAGAACTTACAAATGTTTATCAAACATACTAATATCAGTACCTACTTTTTGATCACCCCCCTGTATAATATGAAAGTATTATATTTTTCAAAAGAATAGTCATCTTGTGCAATGAGCTGTGTACCATATAATATATATTTAAAAAAAATGTATATAATTACATATAGGTTCAATAATTATTTTAACGTAAGAAAGTGTTAGAAACGATACAAATTATGCATGGAATGGAGTGCTTTGAGATTTAAAATAATATCACTCCCATAACAATAAATTCATTGTAATCATTCTCTTTAGTACAGTGAAAACTTGTATTAATATTGTACTATCTGATTTATATTCTTACCAAAGTCAGTTTTCCGTAGTCTTATTTCTTAATTTTTGTTACTAATCAATCATTGTATTAAACTTAGTACTTCGTCGCATGTCACTTTGTGTTCACGCTAGAAGGCGACCTTACGATAATTATAACGCATAAAGTACTGTATTGTTTATTTTCGTAACACATAATTGAAATGCATCTTACTTCTAGTCTTTACGCTTTAATTATTATTTGTACGTATTTTAAACAAATATAATATCGTTATATTGTATTTTATTACGTATTCAAAATAGTGTATATATATTTACTACTAATATTTTACATACATTTATTCTACTATCTAAGTGTAAAGTATTATTTCTTTGAGTTTTCAATGATATACGAAGTTATAAATGTGTGATAGGTGCCTATACGTTAAAATTCTATTGATAAACTACAGCGAGCTAATTCAAATATTGATTTGTATAGCAGCGGTATAGGTTGCGAGGCAAAGAGAATGCAAACATTTGCCTTTTTACTATTCTCAATTCGAGAGAAACTCAGAATGAATACCATTTTTTTAACTGTCTAACCATCACAGTTACCAATACAGTTAATACGTACTGTTCCAATCTCGACGTACCACACGTCGAGATTGGATTAATGGGATATTATGCTTTAAGACACTCTTCCGTTTCATTACAGATCATCATTACAGAGAATTAAACCTCTATGATCACACATAAATATTTTAATGTTAATTCTTCAAAGCTTTTAACACGACTGGGTTTTAGAATTTATAAATCTTATACATACTTACATATAACTAGCTACCGTTTAATTAATGAAGTCCCTATTTGACAAAAATCGGAGTGTAAAATCTATGGTATGACGCTGTTATACCATACGATGATACCCGGTTTACTACTTCTATCAAATATTTACCTCATATACATGGCCGCCCGTTTAGGATGAAGGATCAGATTATTTAGTAATAGTTTTTTTTACTTTGAACATTATTAACATGAGTGTAGATAAAGTAGCGTATGAGACTGCACATAACTCGGTATCAAAAACTCTTGAATGCTATTAAAAAATCAAGGTTCGTTTTTTAATAACCCTTATTATGTGCAAGTCACATAAACTACTATTATTATGTAACCTGCAAGATTCCGATCAGATTTCTCAATAATCAAGTTATAATTAGTTTTAAATAGGTAGTACATAATATAAAATGATACACGTCAAGGCATTTTCACTCACACAAGCTTCCATTTTCATGGCATAATATTCTGTATATGTGTACATTACGCGTACCTCTATATTTTTGTACATAGACGCATTCCCGTCGGTCAATACTGTGTAGGTCGTCGTGTCGGGTCGTGTACAGAAGTAGAGTGCGTGAGGTGGTTGCTCTCGTGTTGGTCGGGGCGGGCGGGGCACTTAGCAGTGAGCAGAGAGCACAGTGCACAGAGCGGAGTGTGGAGCGCGGAGGTATGTCATGTTGCAGGCGGCGCAGGGTGCGCGGGCGGTGGACGACGGGACTCCCTGGAGTTCGGCGGCGGCGGGCCGGCGGCCGCGCTGCAGGAGTACGCGCGCAAGTGGGGCCCCTCGCCGCTGTCGCCGCCGCTGGGCGCCGCGCTCGGCCCCGTGGGGCTGCGACCCGTCTCCGCCGCGCCCGGCGCCGAGACCGCCAAGTACAGGTGCACACCTACACCACTCATCAAATACCACACCCATGTGACCACAATATTTGCGCAATACAACTAGTTTATTAATTGATCGTTCGACGACACCTTTACAAAGCCCAAACCTTCATGTGACGTTCGAGTGTGTGATAGCCAATGGATGGTGGGCGTGAACCTTGCGTGGTGAGGTCAAGGTCAAATTTTAAACCACTAATTTTTATTTGCACATTCTACTTTCTTATTGCTATACTTAGAGGATCTAAATACGTATGTTAGGAATTATATGATGCGTGATCGAAAAATATAAAATATGAAACGAGAATTTGTTTTCTCCTGTTATTGATCAGAAATTACGGTTAAAGTTAAAGTTTATTCAGGCTCTCGGTACAGTTTACTAAGCTCGAAAGCGGCCGACTTTATGCAAACGAACCATTACGTATGCGCGCGAATGTTGTGGTCAGCGTGACACTGTACATTGTAAATATTTTGTAAACCACCGCTATGTACAACGAGATTAATATTAATATTGTATAGTATCGATATTTTGGCATGTCTGTTAAAAGGTTTCTTTTGTTTCTTTTTTATTTCCACTATTTATTTTTGACTATATCTATAGAAGCGTAGTCTTGACATTGCCCTTTGTGTACGTTTCAGAGCTGTCAGCAGTTTAGCCCAAGGTCTCACCAGCAATGGAATGTTTGGCTCCTCATCTTCATTACTCAGCAAACTCAGTGGAGTGGGCACCATCTCAGGTATGTACCACTACTAATAAATAATGTTTCGACAATTTTATTTGATTTCAGGTAAATAAATTGTATATATTTGTAAATATGTATGATAATCATAAAATTAATAATCATAACCTTTATCATATTAATTTGATGTAAACACTTAGAATAATTCACATGGTTTTGTTCCCAAAGGATTTCCACAGTTGACTTATCTGATGTGTGCTTGATTTTAAGGGTAGGCTCTGAAATAAGCGTGAACAAATAACGTAATTCAGGTGATTTGATTCTTGGCAAGGCAAGCTGTATTTAGTTACCTACATGATTTGGGATTATAATCCGTACTATCTAAAATATTGTTAAAGGCATAATAATGATAAAATGCTAAAACTGAAATCGTTCCCACATAATGCCAGTAAAATACTTCTCATGTTTCGATGTTTTTCCATTATTGTTACTTTTGTGACGTATTCTAAATAATGTTTATTCTATTAATAAACACCAAGCAAGAAAAAAATGGGCTTAAAGCAGTAGCACATACTAGGAATTACAATTTCTTTTCTCTTAGAACCTGTACCTATTCTGTACACAAGCGATGGCAATAAAATAAAGAACAGTCACGTGTGACTTGACTGTGAGTTGGACTCGCACACCAAAGGTCTCCCTATGTATACAATTATTTCAACTTAATAACTAATAGGACTAAATTTGTCAATTTATCTGATTTTTGACTAGTCAGAACTCAAAAACTTCAGCTTTACTGGATCTCAGGGTGTCTAAGTAAACCCAAATCCATTTAAGTATCTAAAGAAACGTTTTCCGAGTTGACCAGTGTAATCAATAACTTAGCATTTCATAATTATACTTCCTAGTATAATTATCATGTATTTATACATATATATTCAAAATAATAATGACTTAAACATATAACAATAATATACTCTAGGCCTTTTTTTTTTTTTCTTTTTTAAAACATATAACAATAATATACTCTAGGCCTTAAAAGCTGTATACGAGCATGAGCTTCATTTATCAAAGTGCAGATTGCAAACCCATTTATTAAAATATGCAGTATAGGAACGTGAAACTATGAATTTAGCGTTTTCCATTTATCAAGTAACGCTTCGATTAGAAGAAACCTGCCAAAATCAATGGAAGTGTAAAGGCCTTTAGCTAAGAGAAAATAATTTGTGTTTACAGAATTAGTAGGCGGCGGCGTGAGCGGGGTAGGCGGGTGTGGGGTGGGGGTAGGCGTGGGCGGTGTGGGCGGCGGGTCGGTGGGCGTGCTGGTGGGCGACAAGCCGCCGGCCGGCCGCAGCCGCCTGCTCGAGGACTTCCGCAACAACCGTTTCCCCAACCTGCAGTTGCGCGAGCTGGCCAACCACATCGTAGAGTTCTCGCAAGACCAGCACGGGTCGAGGTGACTATCCCCATAACTTATTCTCTCCAAAACTGATAAACTGGACCTGGCAGCTCGGCAGCATTCTTTAAAAATCTTTGTATCCCCACTCATACATTTCTTTGTTCAATGTCCGTCTGGAAATGTATTTAAAGGCGTTTAGAATTATGACAGGGTGACTCCTGCTTGACGTGCGAGGCGAAGGCGATTAAAAGATCCTTTGAAGTCCAAGAATGAGCGTGTCTACTGCTGATCAACGGCGTGGTTACCACATACCACTCTCAGGAAGATTTGGGATACTGGTTCTCTAGGTCTGTCGTACTGTACAAGCACATATAGATGTGCTGGGTCACTTGGACAAAATGGTATCTGAAGTATAATCAAATCATCAATCATGTCATGATATTGATATCACAAATTTCGTCATTTCCAGTTGTATGTTGACATGAGTTAATTCACATATAAAACATACTGTTATTTATTTTCAGGTTTATTCAACAAAAACTAGAAAGAGCTACAATCCAAGAAAAACAAATGGTGTTCAATGAAATTATTGGCGCCGCGTATAGCCTAATGACAGACGTTTTTGGAAATTATGTGATACAAAAGTTCTTTGAGTTTGGCACCACAGAACAAAAAACGACATTAGCACAAAAGGTAAGCAAGATTGAAAAAATTATATAACCTGTGCGGATAAATAATGGGATCAGAAATGGCGGCGCATCTATTCACTTCTCGCTCGCACACTATTCGCGTCTATACTCGCACTCGTGGGTGTGCGAGCGAGAAGTGAATAGATGCGCCGCCATTTCTGATCCCATTCTTTATCCGCACAGGTTATACCTACATCAAGAATTTTTTTAAAGTCATCATGGCATGTCATGATGGTCTGCAACTGTATATTTCGAACTACTGTGTCCATACCACGACCGAAGAAAATAAAATGAAATTGATAACGCGACAGCGATTCATTATTATTATTACTATAACCGTATCTCAGTGTATCAAGGGCCGCACGGCCCCACTATTATATCAAATGATACGTGTTCGCCCTTGTAAGGTAGGTTGAGAAACCCTGGTTTAAAAGTAAAGTATCAGCCTAAACAGGGCGTCCCACGACTATGGGACATGAAGGGAAAGTACCTTAAATCCTTAGTTAGCATTTTTTTACTTCAAAGAAACTTCACTTTATTTTTTAAAAGAAAAAGTAAATGCATTCAAACCTATCTACCTAACCTAAACCTACCTGATAGAGTATCAGTAAGGCAGTTACCGTGAAATCGCTTTAGAATCGATTTTACCGAACTTTATCCGTGTATAACGTCAGATTTGTATTGGCGAAGCAAAGATTCTCACTAGCACATCTGGTGTCAAATTTCTGAAGTTGTCTAAGGGCGACAAATAATTTGTTATGGAAAACTTTCAACTATTAAAAGAGTTCCATACAACTTCACGAGATAAATCTCATCGAGATTTATGTGGTTCTGTTATAATAACGTTATCGATCTAGAGAGTTCTAGAGAGGAAATATTAAAGAGTGGAATGGTGATATTAAGAGTAAAATAGGAAAATATTTAGTGATCAGTAGAGTTTCATTTGATGAAAATCATATTTTGTTTTTTTTTTGTCTAAGTTAATGTTTATTTTAAATATTTCATTCTAGGCTATACTCGAAACTGGAATTCAAGACCAAAAAAACTATGATACGTCATTGTCAAATCAAGTTTTCAGGTTTTGCCAACCTTTTTGTTAAATTCATGATTAGGATTTTTGCCATGGTATGGTAATGGTCCGCACATATTTGCAGTGCGGATTGAGTCTTCTTTCGTCATCAGCTTTTTCTGGTCCGAGAAAGGAGGCCTGATGAGCTAAAGTAAATAAATGAGGTAAAGTAGATGCTGTAACAAGAATGTATTTAAATATATATGTTCCTTCATTGCAAAGTTAAACAAATTATATAGGTTATATTTATATGTATATTATACTTATATGTTTGGTAATAGTTTGTAGCCTGAAAATGATGAGATTTAACTCATTTCTAGTGAAATTGGTTTGATTATTATTCTTAAAGCAGTCATCCATATAAATATTTAACTTCATAATTTTGTCTT
Source organism: Marasmia exigua (assembly GCA_019059595.1). NCBI lineage: Eukaryota > Metazoa > Arthropoda > Insecta > Lepidoptera > Crambidae > Marasmia > Marasmia exigua. The sequence continues at coordinate 28,190,675 of CM032464.1, read as the reverse complement.
TTGGGAACTTACTCCCGAAGCTGCGTACGTATTACATAAAGGAATGTGACTATACTTCGAATTTCTGCTTTATTAGTAGCTGGTTTATATTATTAAATCGCGAACCATGAATAAATCATTTTTTTTGTCGTCCTTAGAGAGCTTCCAATCATCACCGCTAGGAGCGTGCGGATAATCTTTGTCTCGCCAATAGAATGACAGTGCTGATATCATAGATTTATTATCAGAATAAGATTTGCCGAATCGGCCCTTAGAATCGTATTTCGTAAATGGCTATTTGGAAAATGCTTCTACACCATCAATGTATTTTTTAAGATAATTTTATATTGTTACCAAAATATTGCCTCATTATTTTATTTCCCCTCATGTAAATAGTAAGAAGCACACAGCGAATAGTAGCGGGAATGACATGTTTTTTCCGTGGCGCAGGTCCGCGGGCACGTGCTGGCGCTGGCGCTGCAGATGTACGGCTGCCGCGTGATCCAGAAAGCGCTGGAGTCCATCCCGGCCGAGCAGCAGCAGGAGGTCGTACGCGAGCTCGACGGACACGTGCTCAAGTGCGTCAAGGACCAGAACGGAAATCATGTTGTAAGTTACACAATCCTACATAACAAGCTAGAGTTCCATTATGAATTGTCAAAGACATTTTTTTGTTTGAGCTGAACTGGTAAGCTAATTATTGCAAATGTAAGAGGGCTTATACGGTTTAAGAAAGTGACTACTAAAAACTTAAATCAAACTAGAGATTATCATGTGAGATGAATGTCGTCAGCGAAATAAGCTTGAAAATCACTTTTTTTTTTAAACGTCTTGAACAATTTTTAATTTATTGACTTAATCTCATTACAATCAATAAAAATCTGTAAGCGTCGTCACAGAACAGTAGAAGAGACCATAACGTCCGAGTAAGCTTTTGGTCTGGTAACTGGTTATTCTTTTTAATTTATTAGCCGAGTTCAAAAAATGTTAAACGTTTCTGTTTCAGGTACAGAAATGCATTGAATGTGTGGAGCCGGCGGCGCTCCAGTTCATAATAAACGCGTTTGCGGGGCAGGTGTACGCGCTGTCCACGCACCCGTACGGCTGCCGCGTCATCCAGCGCATCCTCGAGCACTGCACGCCCGACCAGACCGCGCCCGTGCTCAGCGAGCTGCACGCGCACACCGACCAGCTCATACAGGTACTCGCTGCGCCGGCGCGTGCTCGAGCTTTCAGCGATAAGACCGCCGAAATTGTGCACAAAATTTCAGTAAAGCCTAGTAGTTAACCTCTCGTCTTCTCTTAAAAAACTGTTGAATTCGATTAGAAACAGAACTTGCCGGGGATACTAACATTAATCTTTAAACAATTTCAACATACTAAGATGCATATTTGGTTGCACTAAGCGAACGGGGGTTAATGTGTGGAATAACTGATTATACTAGGTTCGAATCCCTTGACAACACTATGACCAAATCTTGTATAGATCACTATTTTGCACGATTCCCCACACTACACCCTTTCGCGGCTGTGCTGGATGTCAAACTGGCCGATCACCGAGGCATTATCTTTACCTGCGTAGGCAAGTCGCGGCGAGAAGCGTATACGGGGTGTCACTCGACAATTAATTAATCATGACGTATTACTTAAAGAACTTAAGCGTATACCTTGGGAAAAACAAGTAGTATGAACAACCCAGACAACATCGTACATTTTATCTATGTATCATTACGTAACGCAAACAACTCCGCGCCCAAAAATATAAGCAATCAAACAAGCGTACCGGGCGTTTCAAGCAACCTTGGATTGATGAAAGCATTAATAAATTTATGGAACAAGAGGGATAATTTATTTTATAAGTGGAAGAATAGTTATAATGATGTTACAATTAAACTAGAGTATAATAAAATCCGAAACAAAGTTAATAAAATACTAGAAAATAAACGTAATAAATATTATATAAAGCATATCAACAATAATTTAAGAAACCCGATTTTTTTTTATTCTATAATAAACGAAATGTTAGGTAGGGTCTCACTATCAATAGATACTGCGATAATCAAAGCTTTTGAAGCGCAGGGAATCAACAGCAAAGATATAGCTGATAACTTTGCTAACAGCTCTGACAGAGCAGTAAAGGATATCATCCCTAATTGCAGTGTGCAACTATCTGATTCTAATAGCTCAAATAACCTGGTGGATGCCAGTATTTTCTTTAAGAAGGCTACGTCTAAATGTGTGTACAAAATTATTAAAAAGCTAAATACTAATAAAGCTCCTGGGGCAGATAGCATCCAAGTTTCTAATCTAAAGATAGCCAATGAGCAAATATCTACTTCTATTGCTGATCTGGTTAATTGTATTGTTGTAACGGGGCTGTACCCAGACAGCCTAAAGGTTGGATTTGTTCGACCCGTTTACAAGAAAGGAAAACGGGATGACTACTCTAACTATCGCCCAAGTACATTGCTTTCCTCTATAGATAAAATAGTTGAAAAATATGTATGTCAACAAATCCAAGAGTTTTGTAGAAAACATAATGTCATATATAATAAACAATTTGGATTTCAACCTGGTAAGAGTACTACGATTCTGCTGTCGGACTTCACTGATGAAGTCAACAGATGTCTCAACGAAAAGAAACAGGTATTGGCTCTTTTCATAGACTTTTCTCGTGCTTTTGACACATTGGATCTTAAACAGTTAGTCCAAAGACTCCATAGGTTTGGAGTACGTGGACCACTATTGGCTTGGTGTGAAAACTATTTTAAAAGCAGAACCTTTTCTGTTAAAATTGAAAACACCCATAGTGAGCCGAAAACTGTAACTGAAGGCACAGCACAGGGTTCCGTTCTGGGTCCCCTTCACTTTTGGCATATGTAAACGACATGAACAACTGTCTCTCCCACAGTATCTGTTATCAGTTCGCGGACGATACCCGTCTTTGGATAGCTGATAAGGATCCCTAGATTGCGCTTACGTTTTTGCAGTCTGATTTTAATGCACTTGCAAGATTTTGTCACGATGCTGGGCTGGTACTTAACGCCGATAAAACAAAACTCCTTATTATTAAGTCACCACATATAAAACATACACCCTTGCAGAACCTCGTAGCGCATGACCATGATTGCTTGCATGCTGGGAACTTATCTAGCTGTACATGTCCGACCATTGACACAGTCAATAAGCATATACATATCTCGGCCTTATAATAGATGATAAGTTTAATTGGGGATATCATATTGAGAGCATATTTTGTAGTAAATTAAGGCAAGTTCTGGCGAATATATCATTAAAGAACCGTATACCTTGCAAAATTTAACTGATGATGTACAACGCTCTTGCTGAATCATATATACAGTATGGGCGTACCTACAAAACTTACCTTGATTCAATCTATAGACTTCAATTAGGATTCTTAAAAATGTAGTATCAACCAATATAAAAAAACAATTTACATGACAATGACATATACCTTCTTAAACACTGGAAGATTTTACCTGTACACACCCAAGTAAAATTTGTGCTGTAGTATTATTGCCTAGCTTCAAATGAATAATCATTTGAAGCGAGGCAATAATACTACATTAATGAATTACAATATTCCTTAATAGTGTTGTCGTGATGCAATAGGCTATTTGACTTGTTTTGAAAAACCTTCACATATTAAATAATTAATGGTGTATAGGAACCCTAAAAATATTTATTAGCATTTTGTAAGAATATTTCGTTTTGAAAATCATTATAAAATATAAGGATTATTTAATCTGTCAAAAACGCTTTATGCCGCAATATAAAAAATACAAATTATTTATTTCACATAATTTCTGTTACATATATGTTTTTGTGGTACACCAGGGAGAGTAAATGGATGACAAATAGCTTAAAAATATGTTGGATGCTTATCGCCACCTTGTTATACAAACATCCACGTAAGTAACAATACAGGAGAAGCAATCTGTAGGATCCACATTAGGAAGCCCTGTGTCGTGGGTACTTACTTGGTGAAAACAGCTTGCAACAAGTTTGTGAGTTCGTGAGTTATATTGTATTCTACTAAAATAGGAATATACTTAATCTATAACTATATATATGGTGTCGATTCATTTGAGTGACGTCAACCTTTTGTAAACAAGTAGGAAATTCGATAGGATACGATAAATTTGATAGATGATTAGCGTCTCGCATAGATAGAACTGTCACTCGTTTTGCTTACCTAAGACTGACGTCACAGTAAAGAAAGTCAATGAAAACCGTTTTTGGTTCCCAGCACACACCAAATTAATTTTATTTTGGTTTTTTTGGTAAAATATTCAATATTTTTTGTGTTTTAATGCTAATTCCTTTTAAAAGCTTTAAACTACGCGGATAACTAAAAATAACTCTTTTTCATCGTGTCAAACAGCATATTGCAATAGAATAATGTGTGTGTCAGGACCAGTACGGCAACTACGTGGTCCAGCACGTGCTGGAGCACGGCGCGGCGGAGGACCGCTCGCGGCTGGTGGCGGGCGTGCGCGGCAAGGTGCTGCAGCTGTCGCAGCACAAGTTCGCGTCCAACGTCGTGGAGAAGTGCGTCACGCACGCCACGCGCAACGAGCGCGCGCTGCTCATCGACGAGCTCTGCGGCTTCAACGACAAGTCAGTAGCTAGCGCACCCGCCACCTCACTCAGCCTCCACCTCACTCAGCCGCCACCTCACTCAGCCGCCACCTCACTCAGCCGCCACCTCACTCAGCCTCCACCTCACTCAGCCTCCACCTCACTCAGCCGCCACCTCACTCACCCGCCGCCACCTCACTCAGCCTCCACCTCCCTCAGCCGCCACCTCTCTCAGCCTCCACCTCACTCAGCCGCCACCTCACTCACCCGCCACCTCACTCAGCCGCCACCTCACTCAGCCGCCACCTCACTCGGCCGCCACCTCACTGAGCCGCCACCTCACTCAGCCGCCACCTCACTCAGCCGCCACCTCACTGAGCCGCCACCTCACTCAGCCGCCACCTCACTCAGCCTCCACCTCACTCAGCCTCCACCTCACTCAGCCGCCACCTCACTCACCCGCTACCTCACTCAGCCTCCACCTCCCTCAGCCGCCACCTCTCTCAGCCTCCACCTCACTCAGCCGCCACCTCACTCACCCGCCACCTCACTCAGCCGCCACCTCACTCGGCCGCCACCTCACTGAGCCGCCACCTCACTCACCCGCCACCTCTCTCAGCCTCCACCTCACTCAGCCGCCACCTCACTCACCCGCCACCTCACTCAGCCGCCACCTCACTCGGCCGCCACCTCACTGAGCCGCCACCTCACTCACCCGCAACCTCACTCAGCCGCCACCTCACTCAGCCTCCACCTCACTCAGCCGCCACCTCACTCACCCGCCACCTCACTCAGCCTCCACCTCACTCAGCCGCCACCTCACTCAGCCCGCCACCTCACTCAGCCGCCACCTCACTCAGCCGCCACCTCACTCAGCCGCCACCTCACTGAGCCACCACCTCACTGAGCCGCCACCTCACTCACCCGCAACCTCACTCAGCCGCCATCTCACTCAGCCTCCACCTCACTCAGCCGCCACCTCACTCAGCCGCCACCTCACTCAGCCGCCATCTCACTGAGCCGCCACCTCACTCTCCCGCAACCTCACTCACCCGCCACCTCACTCACCCGCCACCACACTCAGCCGCCACCTCACTCAGCCGCCGCCTCACTGAGCCGCTACCTCACTCACCCGCAACCTCACTCAGCCGCCACCTCACTCAGCCGCCACCTCACTCAGCCGCCACCTCACTCAGCCGCCACCTCACTGAGCCGCCACCTCACTGAGCCGCCACCTCACTGAGCCGCAACCTCACTCAGCCGCCACCTCACTCTCACCACCGCACTCACCAAACCACTAACCACCACAGGGTCAATTGTGCTTAATACTGCTCAAATGTAACAGCCCTTTCTTATGGGGGTATTATGAAATTCTTACTGCCACACTCAGAGTCGTTGACTACTTAAGGTGACGGGTAGGGCACACTAGCGACGCTAATCGATTTTAATTTTTAGCTACTAAACCGGATACATTTTAAACAATTTCGGGATTACAACCTCTCGGCACTTATACAATAGCATAAGTACCGCATTTGTAAATAACCATTCACAAATGCGGACCCAACGCGAAAAATTGATTCACGCTTAAGTGGCCGCTTTTGGCGGTAATCAATTGTTCGCGTACAAAAACGGAACCAACATTTTTGTATGGTCATTTAATAAATAGTAGAAGTGTTTGCCCGGAGGATGTAACCCCGAAATTGTTTAAAAATAGATCCGGTTTAGTAGCTAACAATCAAAAACGAATGGTGTCGCTAGTTAGGGCTATCCGTCTCCTTAAGAAGAATATTGCCCCTATTTGGATACGCATAAAGACTACCGATACTAAAGTTAATGAACATTAGCTTAAATATACTCTGAGTGCGGCCATTAGCTTTTGATATTTTTAAAGCATTTTATTTTTTCAATTCATTTTAAGGAGACGGGTAGGGTACACTAAGGACGCCATTTGATTTGAATTGTTAGCAACTGAACCGATTATCTGTTTGACAATTTCGAAGCTGCAACCTCTCGTAATACACATTTTATTTAATACTTATACTTAACTTTTGGGTCTACCTTTGTGCTCGAAATTTTAATTACCGCCAAAAATGGCCACTTTTGTGGTGAATCCAAATTTCTAGTGAAAAAACAGATCAAAAAGTAGTACACAATTATTAAATAAATAAAATAAATATTTGCTTAGAGACTCCCGCTCCGAAATTGTTAAAAATAGATCCGGTTTAGTAGCTAACAATTTAAATCGATTGGTGTCGCTAGTTAGGGCTACCCGTCGCCTTAATACTGCTCAAACTTATAAGTGTGTTATTTTTCTAACAGCTGTACTCTACAACAAAAAACCTTTTTTTTAAATTCGTACGAGATAACACAAAATTAAATGTAACTTTAATCAGTTCAGCTGTCGGTCTGTAAAATTGAGCGTAGTCGTGCATTTTTCAGTGCTCTGCACGTAATGATGAAGGACCAGTACGCCAACTACGTGGTGCAGAAGATGATCGACGTGGCCGAGCCCACGCAGCGCAAGGTGCTGATGCACAAGATCCGGCCGCACATCGGCTCGCTGCGCAAGTACACCTACGGCAAGCACATCATCGCCAAGCTCGAGAAGTTCTTCATGAAGGCGCCGGAGCTGGGGCCCATCGGCCCGCCGCCGCCCAACCCTGTCCTGTAGTCTGTGTAAAGTATTAACGTCCGCGATGTAGGCTGATGCGACGGCGCGGGTATCCCCGCCTATTATAAATTTTGTGAATATTTGCGAATTGTACATTTGTAACTATAGAGCTCGTCGCTTCGCCGCCCGCCGCTCGCCGCGCCCGCGCCCGCGGCCGAGCGCGGCCGAGCGCGGCGCGTACAGTCGCGCGCGCGAGCGCCGCGCGGCGGCGGCCGCCTGTACATACGTAGCGGCAGACTGATGTACAGAACGATACGATATACTGTATACTGTAACAATAGTTGTACAGCGTCGACGCCGAATCGGTGCTCGGCCGTCGCGTCACCGCGGCGTAGCGTTTATTGCGTTTCTAGCTGGTAAGTGTTCTAGTATTATTCGTTGTTCGTATGAATCTATGTATAAATATTTGAACGTCTCTCATTCTCGTGTAATTTATAAATCGAAGGAATGCTAGTGGTCTCACGGACACGCGCGATTCCGTAATTTAGCTCGTTGTAGATTTACTATTAGCTGGGCTAGGGGACCTTGAATCTTCAAAAGTGATGAAGAAATGCCGCAGGCAGTTCTAGACAATCGGCACTATAGTCGTGATTTATATTATTATTTTGTACTATTCTTCAAGTCAAGCTCTCGTTTAAGTTTAAACCGGCTTTAAAATCGTACATAGTTTATCGAATATTGTTTAGTGCCGGAATGTATAGTTTGTCGATTATAATTTTGTGAAAATGATATTTTTGTATATTTTTATGTAATTAAGTTATTTAGTTAATGAGCCTCCGACGGAGTTCGGGGCGAGCGCTTATCGAGTGGGCGATGCTTATGTTGTAGCGCGTTGACGCCTAGGTTATAGTGATGATTGTAAAGTCCTGTACTGATAGTTGTAGTCCCGAGGTCTACCTTGCCGGTTGCACGTCACAAGCGTAGCTGCTCCTCATTCCCCCTGTGTAATTAATTTTTATAGGAAGCGTAGTTTCCTACGACACCTCAAATTTTTTACGTCTAGATGTAATTGAAAATAAAATTATTGTATATGGCTGTACAAAAACGTTAACAAAATGATTTGTAAAACCTGTATGTGATGGAATAAGGCGAGGCGTCAAGAGCGGCGAGGTCTGACTGATCGCCGCTCCGGCCGCCCCGCCTTGTAGGTTGTACTAGATAACATTTATATGATGATCCATCTATTTAGACATTAATTATAATAAAGCATTTCTGTAATAATATTACAAAGTATCTGTCGTTTCATTCATAATTAGTATTTTACCTAAACCCGCAGCGGTACCCATACTTCTTTCATCCACACATAACCCTCTTGTAGCAGTAGTCCGGTTGATCGGTTGACCAAACTATCGCAACTTTTCAGTTGCAATAATTCGGTTTCAACTGAGCACCAAACTATTAATAGGTACCCAATTAGTAGTAACAGTTCCGCAAGCAAAATATATATTACAAGACTGCCCCCGCGGCGTTAATCACGCTGTTATAGTCTTTATTACAAGTCTTTATATTAACCCGCGTTACTACCCCTTAGGGGTTGAAAGTTCAAGTCAAAACCCGTGCCCAAACATCAATTTCATGTGTCTTATTTATTTCATTTCACCCCTTAAAATTTATACTTATATGTAATGTTTTTGGAAAATTACCCTTTTATTTTCCAAAAACATTACATATAAGTATAAATTTTCACATTCCTTTTGATGTTAGGAATGTGAAAATTTATACTTATCTTCTTGACTATCGCACAAACTTCAATCCTTTTTTTCACCCGCTTTAGGGTTGAATTTACAAAAACGTAAAATAAATTGTTTTTAATTTAATATTAGGAGCCCAAATAATGATTTTCTACATTTTTTCATTAAAATTGCTAAACCCCCATGCTACCGCATTTCTCCCCCTGTAAGGGCGATTTTCCAAAAACTTTTGTTAAATTATTTTTAGTTTCCAATTATTAGTCTAAATACAATTTTTTACATTCCTAACATCGAAGATGGCGAACTTCTAACCCCCATAAGGGTTGAATATTTAAATATCCCATCTTAGTGCTTACTTTCACTAATAAAGGAACCCCTTACCTAAATTTCAAGTTTCTAGGGTCAGTAGTTTGGGTAGTCACTTACGGCTGCACTCGGAGACGATTTATGCTAATTTTCATTATCTTGAGTATCGGTAGTCTTTATGCGGATCAAAATAAGTGTCAATATTTTTTCATAAGTAGCCAAATAAGTTAATCAACGAATCTGAGTGTGGCAGTTAGTCAAACAGGTTCTCCTTTATGTTATTTGAAGTGAATAAAGTGTTACAAATATTTCTTATGTGCGTGTCCATTGAATTTAGAAAAAAAAGATGTTTATCATTTAGTAAAATGTCTAAAACAATTGTCAATCCGATCATACAATTTGTAAAATAATAAAATCGAAGATAAATAGTTAAAAGTAGGCTCACTCAGTCATCACAGGAGGTTTTAGTTAGATCTCCGTATATAATAAGTTTACAAATACCATATAAGGTTCCCTTTTTTGTGAAAACTCTTTCAAGCTTGGGGTTTTCTTTTAAGACTGTCATTGATCCCTTTTAAAAAATTGCAAATAATCCTTGAGCTCACTCAATCCTCAAGCTAATTTAACCCCTGATATTCCTCGAACTAACTTCATAAGCGCATTTAATCATATGCCTATGAAATTTCGAGGATCTCCGTCATTACTTTGGACAAACATTTTCTAACAACAGTATGAATGAAGAGTACTTTTATGCTATGATATGCACGTTATCCATCCGTACTCGTATAATTTGAATACTCTTATGATGTCGTGACGTTAATGTACATCCTAATATTCGTGTATCGAAATGTTAGAAATGTAGAACGTAAAGTCTGTCAAAAACAAAATTGAAAACATTGAATACTCAAAAGATTAAAAATAAGAGTACGTATTACTCATCTAAAATACGTAAAACTTCAGATTAGAGTTTAGGTACTTTTCTTTACACCAAGATATTGTATTGTTGGTGACAATCCTTAGATACAGTTGAATATTATGTATTTGGTCATCTAAACACAACACAAAAAGTAATAGGAATTGTGTCGTTAAGGTGACGACGGGTAGGGCACACTAGCGACGACAATCGATTTTAATTTGTAGCTACCAAACCGGATTTATTTTAAACAATTTCGGGGTTGTGTGTTAATCCCCTGACAGTCGCGTTACATACGTCCACGGCAAGCGTGGCAGGGCTCCCCGTAGTTTTTCTTCTGTGAGTACTATTGTGTACTTGTGACTTCACTGGTCCATGGGCGACGGCAATCGCTTACCATCAGGTGATCCGTCTGCTCGTCTACCACCTATCACACAAACAAACTAATAAAAAAATACGTATCTAATATTTACTTCCATTTTTTACTATCAAAATTTAATTTAAACATGACTACCAATACTATGTGACCCTCTTGGCGCTAAAGTTGGATCCGCCCTTGTCAACGGGCGTGCATTACCCCAGCCAGAAAGTGTGGATTTTCGTAATTTGGAGTATGCAGATAATTAGATAAGAATTTGAAATAAATGAAATGCGAATTTAATAATTTGAATTATTGAAATAATTTGTTTTTAAGTTATTTCGTAAGAACAGTTCTGGCTGGCGTAACGTTACCCCAGCCTGGCGTAACGTTAGATGTTTTCTTATTAATGATTATTTTGGAATAAAAACTATCTACATAATTAGAAATGAATTTGAAATAAATTAAATGCCAATTAAGAAATTTGAAATACCTTTGTTTTTTAGTTATTCAAAATCCTGCTGGCGTAACGTTTGGCCGATAGCTGGATCTCTGAAATGGTAAGATGTGGTTTTGTAATTTTTTATACACGACGTCTTGCTGAATTTGAAATGCAAAAAAACTACAAAAATTGCATCGTTTTGGAGATATTTGAGTAAATAGAAATACGCTTTACCTATTAAAGCCCTAACTCTTCCAATTGGAGGTGTAACGACTTGGTTTAAACGTTGTTTTGTAGGTCTTGACTGCCTTTTAATGATACTGAGATTTTGTTTATGTCCTGTAAGTAATAACAAATTGCAATATACTTTAGAAAAAGAACTCGATGTTTACAAAACATTGTTGTTTTCATCCAATACATCGATGTACAGTTTTGATGTATCGAATCGATAAAAACATCGATGTTTTCTCAAAGTGGATACCCCTTAGTGACAAGTCAAAAAAGCTCATTATTAAATGAACGAATGCGACGATGTCTTATATCAATCTTATACACATTCATTCGAGATTCTGAACATCTATCTGAAAGATGATAGCATAGGCAACGTGACTAATTTCTTTTCTAGAGGATTCAGAGCCATGCTGACTAGACTAGCAAGCAACTCTATGCTGTGCGGGGTGCGGGCGGATGTTTTCCGCTGTCGTGCCGCGCTCGACGCTCTCTTTCCATCTTGCTGTGTTGCAGTTGCAATGAAGTCGTTTCGCTCATGCGCCATCCGTTCGTTCTTGCAGTGAACGATGGCCGACAGTGTATAAGAAGTGTCTGTGTGCGTAATTTGAGGGCTGCCATATAAATAATAATTTACCTAGTGTTTAAATGTCGCAAACATTGATGTGCGATCGATTTTTAGCTTAGTATACCTATTTTGTTTATAGGTAAGTACGTATAAATAACCTTACAGCCAAGTATCTACCTCAATATAGAAAAAAGATATTTAAAAAATACCTACTAAAGACATTTGGTATAAAGGCCGGACTGATACATAGTTTACTACCAGTGCGGATAAAGAATGGGATCAGAAATGGCGGCGCATCTATTCACTTCTCGCTCGCACACTATTTGCGTCTATACTCGCACCCCACGAGTGCGAGTATAGACGCAAATAGTGTGCGAGCGAGAAGTGAATAGATGTGCCGCCATTTCTGATCCCATTCTTTATCTGCACAGGTTGTACGTAAATGCACCAAGTAGGTACTTCATAAATATAATAATAGTTATTTAAATCAGATCATATTACTACTAAAAGAAGTTTTTATTTTAAAATCAAACACTTTTGTTTGAGTCTGTACTTAAATTTAAACAATGTTATATTGTGAGTTTTGGTAGGTTAGCGCACAGTATGGAACGGCCGCTTTTTTGTGACCATCTAAACTTGGTCGGATTATCATACACACCACACTTATTTTGTATTTTTCTTAATTTTCTCATTAATTACCAAATTTCAAAAGCTGAAATTTTGCAGGATATATAATTGAAAAGTTTGTTTAATTATTGGTATAAGATTCAGTGACCACATTTACAATAATACTCAGTTAATCGGTTGGTTAATATGAAGCTACGCATTGTGGTCGCAATGATTTTAATTTACTGATATCTTTGTTATTACTCACAGGACATAAACAAAATCTCAGTATCATTAAAAGGCAGTCAAGACCTAGCTATCGGTCCAGCGATCCAGATCAGAGATCCAGCTATCGGCCAAACGTCATGTACGCCAGCCGGATTTTGAATAACTAAAAAACTAAAGGTATTTCAAATTTTTAAATTGGCATTTCATTTATTTCAAATTCATTTCTAATTATGTGGATAGTTTTTATTCGAAAATAATCATTAATAAGAAAACATCTGGCTGGGGTAACGTTACGCCAGCCAGAACAGTTTTTACGAAATAACTTAAAAACTATAGGTAAGTATATCAAATTTTTAAATTCGCATTTTATTTATTTCAAATTCTTATCTAATTATCTGCATACTCAAAATTACGAAAATCCACACTTTCTGGCTGGGGTAATGCACGCTGGCAATGGCGGGGAATAAATATCAAGAACGACGTTACGAGCGTGGGTACGTAACAAGTGGGAACGAGTAAAAATAACCGCCATTTACCTACATACCTACCCACATATAGGAATCAGATTACCAATAAGTAGGTACCTACTACATGTGCGGATAAAGAATGGGATCAGAAATGGCGGCGCATCTATTCACTTCTCGCTCGCACACTATTTGCGTCTATACTCGCACTCGCGAGTGCGAGTGTAGACGCAGACAGAGTGCCTACTAGAGTACCTACGCCGAGCGCGATGGTGATTAATTTAGACGCGAGTGCGGATCAACACATACCCTGTGGTTGGGTAAAATACTTTATTTACCCATTTGTCAGTCTATCCGCCACACTCAAGAGTCGTTGATTAACCAAGTTGGGTACTTAAGAAAAAATATTGACACTTATTTTGATACGCTTATACACTACCGATACTAAAGTTAATGAACATTAGCTTAAATGACATCTCTTGAGTGCGGCCGTATGACTTTTTAATGTATGCTTAGGCATATGTTAAATTAAGTTACTTATCAGCAGTACATAGTTACATTTTGTATTATTTATATAACTATTTTCTTGTTTCAATGAATAAGAAATAACTTAAATGCTCATAAAAGGCAAACATAGTTTTTGAATAGGTATAAACAATATGATAATGTTATCCTTTATTCACTCCAGTCTAGATAATTTGGCAATATATAAGAAAAAGTTTAAACAACCCAATGACAAAAATTATACCTATAGGTACGTATTTTCGATTCCAGGGTGGACAAACAGGAATTAAAATGGCTTATCTGTCCCCCTTATACTGATAGGGGGGCAGATAAAACATTCAGGAAATGAATTAAGTTCGAACTGTCTCCTCTTCACTTGCAGGGGGACAGATGAAACTTTTTTGTCCTATCCTTGACCCGTGGGGTCACTGATCGGATTTTTTCCTGTTGGAGAGTATAACCACACGACCATTTTGTAGAGGGCCCATCGACCATTAGAGTCCATACAGATCCAGCGCTGGCGTGTTGTATAAGAGCCGCATGTCCTCCTGGAAGTGAATGGGCCGCATAATCAATGGGTCACATTTTTGCAACCCCGTAGTAAAAGCAGCATTGACCCTTGTAAATAAATACATGAGTTGTTTAGTAGTAAGCCAAGTTAATTTGTGATTTATGCACATTTTAGAATTGCAATTATTGCCTGAGACGGTTTTTAATGACCAATGCCGTTCATGCAAATAACATCTCAATGAATGAAAGGGTCAGTGGGTATAAAATAAGTAGAACCGTAATAATTTATGAACCATATCGCTTTGTTTTTATTCCAAAGAGAATAATATTAAAGTAAACCTTTGAAGATAACAGGCAGAAATATGTGATCGTTTGAGATTTGTGTACGGTGTAATTTATTTATCATCTTCTTTTTCCTTGTTTTCCTTGGACTTGGGCTTAACGCTACGCTCGCGGTCTCGCGAGCGGTCCCTCTCGCGCGAGCGGTCGCGCTCACGCTCACGCTCGCGGTCACGCGACCTCTCCCGCTCGCGCGAGCGATCGCGCGGCCGCGGCGACCGCGAGCGCGATTTGTGGCGCCGTGACCGTGACCGCGATCGCTCCCTTCTGTATGATCTGTAACACAAATATTCAATAGAGTACCTATAATATATTGTAATCGTTCAATATTTAAGTATTAAATGTTCCTACTTCAGTACTACGACATCCTCAAGATGGAATAGTATTGACTAAAATTCCCTGAATTGATATTTAGCCAAATGTATTTGACAGTGTGGCTGTGGCCTACATCACAGAAAAATAATGTTATATACTTTTATTCCCTATAAAATATCGTCAGCCCATTTAAGTCCCCACTGCTGGAGCACGGGCCTACCTCAATCACATGAGGGGTAATTGACATACTCACCACGCTTGGCAGACGGGTTGGCGAGGGTTTTGATAAAAATGCAGAGTTTTCCTTCTTTGGGTGCTGATGATCATGCCAGCAGCTTTACCTTAGTCGCCTTTTACGACACCTCGGTAAGAGTGAGGGTGGCCTATTCTACTCTGCCGGGGACCACATTTTCATTATGGAAAACAACAGCTTATTACAAATTACTTACTTTTCCCTAATCCTATCAGGTTTGATAGATCGCGAGCGGTCCCGCTCCCGGTCCCTCTCCCGGTCTCTGTCCTCCTGTACAAAGTGAAACGACTACATTTAGTGCAGACTGGTCTACGGTGAAATCACATTAGTAAATATTACATACTAGTACTAATAGTTTCGAGTTATTGTGGTAGTAGATGAAATAAAAACGAATTATATGACACACGGTATACACGATGTCGCATGGAAGTAATATTATTACTATACTTAAATCGTGCATGGTGGTCTTAGGCTGACGGGTAGGGCACACTAGCGAGGCCAATTGATTTTAATTGTTCGCTACTAAACCAGATCTTGTTTAAACAACTTCGGGGTTTCAGTCTCTCGGCAAACACCTATAGTATTTATTTAATACTTATAGTTAACTATTTGGTCTGTTTTTGCACTCGAATTTTGAATTACCGCCAAAAACGGCCTCTTTTGGCGTGAATAATTTTTTCGAGTACAAAAGCAGATCCAATATTTGTGCACGGTTATTAAATAAGTATAAGAGTTTGGCAAGAGACTGAAGCCCCGAAATTGTTTAAAATAGACTTGGTAACGTAGCTAAAAATTAAAATCAATTGGCATCGCTAGTGTGCCCTACCCGTCGCCTTAAGCAAAGCAAAGATGTACGTTAACGATACTATCGGATACCTAAAATAAAAACTGAATCCAATATGAAAGCTTGGGATGATTTCGGATAAGGGGGAAGAAAATGTGACTTGATAAGACAAGGTTGTGATGAAAGTTAAAGGCCCAAAAGGCACAAAACGAATACATGTATGATTATAGGTACCTCATCCCTCCTGTCGCGGTCGCGGCGGTCCCGCTCGTCGCGCTCGCGCATGCGGTCTCGCTCGCGGTCGCGCTCGCGGTCCCGGTCGCGCTCGCGGTCGCGCTCGTGCAGGTGCGGCGGCAGGTGGCGGTAGGGCGGCGCGTACGACGGCGCGGGCAGCATGTGCGCCGCGGGCATGAGCGGCGGCGGCGGGCCCATGCCGGGCGGCGGGCCCATGCCCACGGGCCCCATAGGCCCCGGCGTCAGCTCCTTGATCTCGCTCGGCGCCCACCCGCCCGGCTCCGGGTGCCCTGGTCGCGACCGAATACTTATATAGTAGGCCGTATGCGATAAACCGTCTTTTAAACCTTGGTTTAGTCCTACTAGGCATGGAAAAAAAAATATATAGATAACTGTCTTTTTTCGTCCTAATGCCGAAAAAACGTCAACACGTCTGATTAATATAATAAGAGTGTTCAATCTATGTGGTTCATGGGCATAGGACATTTTTGGTTTATTTCTTCTCGATTTTAAGTTTGAGTAGAAACATATTATCATACATACGTCAAAAAGTTCGCGGAATGGAGGGGTTGGAGGGTGTAGCTTTTCTCGTCCAGGTACTAGTTAAGCAACTCATTAACACTATATATAACAAGTTTGAACCTAATCGGGACGTTAACTTTTTAGTTATCGGCCTGTAAACAACTTAATCGGGAAGAAGTCGCCCAGTATGGAGAAATTTGAAAATCGCGCCATCATTAATTTCCTTACCAAGCGAGGAAAATCCTCATCAAGCAAGAGAAATCCGTAAAATCTTAGACAAATTTTCAAGAGCTGTTAGCGGTTTACGCGGACTCTGCCCCTAGTAAGACCATGGTCTACAAGTGGCATGGTCATTTCTAATAAGGAAGAGAGTCTATTGAAGATGATCCCCGTTCGGAACGGTCAATTGAGGCAACCACGCCGGAAATCATCGAAAAAGTAGAAAAACTTGTTTTAGAAGATGCCAGACTGAAGAAGAAACAGCTCGCAGCTATAGTCAGAGTATCCGAATCAAGTATTTTAAACATCCTACATCATCATCTTGGGATGATTAAGGTCAGTGCAAGATAGGTCCCGAGAATGCTTACGCCACTTCAAAAACGCGAGCGTGTCGAGTGTTCTCGCCAGTTTTTGGAGCTCTGTGGAGAGAACAAGGAAGAAGTTGTGGCCCGAATTGTAACTGGAGATGAAACCTGGGTTCACTAAGTACTATGAACCTGAATCAAAGCAAGAATAGAATGCATGGCATTAAAAAGGCACACCTCATCCAAAGAAGTTTAAGGTGTCACAATCGTTCGGAAAAAGCACGGAGACTATTTGTTGGGATACAGAGGGTATTCTATAAAGAACGTGGGGTTTCTATAACGGGACAATACTACGCTTCTTTACTACAGAGATTGAAGGAAACCATTAAGGAAAAAAGAAGAGGACAACTGTCAAAAGGTGTGCTCCTCTTGCAAGACAACGCACTCGTTCACACGTGCCATGTTGCGACGGCTGCCATTCATCGGTGCGGCTTCGAACAGCTGAACCATCTGCCCTACAGTCCAGACTTGGCCCCTAGTGACTTTGATTTATTTCCGAAAATGTAGAAAGAGCTACCTACCTACATAGAAAAAAAGTTTGACGACGATGAAGAAGTCAAGTCTGCAATTTCGGCATATTTTGACACTAAGGAAAAATGATTTTTTTTCGATGGTATAAACAAGTTATTTGATAGATCCGAAAAATTTATTATGGTTAAGGCAGAATATATTGAAAAGGAAAAATAGTATGTTGTTTCATTTCTACCTCTTTCCTCCTCATTCTGCGAACTTTTTGACCTCCCCTCGTATCTTTAACATTATTATCATGTATTTTATTGTCATTAAAAATAATCAGAAAAAACAGTGATGCTTTGGGGATAGCCACGGTTTTGCATAAACTGAAAAGTATGGCAGATAGTCAGCCGGTACCTACCGTATTTTATTTTTGTGCAATAAAGAATATATATCTATCTATCGATAGAGGAAAGAAAGAATCTATCGTTGAATATTGAAAACAGTGGCTAAATTATGATGACGCATAGTACTAATTTAGTGGAAAAGGGCGGACGGTTATAGTCTGACCTTATCTACCATTATCGAATTTAGTTGTATGGGTGCTGTTCCTTTTGGCAACATTTTAGTTGAAGTGGAACGGTAAGTAAGAGAGAAGTAAACACAAAACATACACAAACGAACTTCTGTTACGAATACGTATTCTGTTAAGGTGACGGGTAGGGCACACTAGCGACGCCAATCGATTTTAATTTTTAGCTACAAAACCGGATCTATTTAAAACAATTTCGAGTTACTACCTCTCGGCAAACACCTATTCTATTTATTTAATACTTAAAGTTAACTGTTTCGTCTGCTTTTGCACTCGAATTTTGGATTACCGCCTAAAGCGGTCACTTTTGGCGTGAATCAAATTTTTCGCGTACAAAAACGAACCCAACATTTGTGCATGGTTATTTAATAAGAAGTATAAGTGTTTGCCATGAGGTTGTAACCCCGAAATTGTTTAAAATAGATCCGGTTTAGTAGCTAGAAATTAAAGCGACATCAATCGATTTAAAATGTTAGCTACTAAACCGGATCTAATTTAAACAATTTCGGAGCGGGAAATTTCAAAAAATAGTATAAATGTTTGCTTACAGACGTAAGCAAGACGTAATAGTTGTGCTGTACTACTTTTTATCTGTTTTTGCACTCTAAATTTGGATTAACGCTGTAATTGGCCGTTTTTAGGTAATTCAAATTTCGAGTTCAAAAGCAGACCCAAAAGTTAGTATAAGTATTAAATAAATAGTATAAGGTGTTTTCCGAGAGGCTGCAGCTTCGAAATTGTTAAAAAGATATTACAACTTAAATCAATTGGCATCGCTAGTGTGCCCTACCCGTCACCTTAAGTTAATTCAATGCATAAATCAGCATTATAGAAGAACTATTTGTTAGAGGAACACACAAAGCAATGTTGTTACGATGATAAACTTTGCTACCTAACCATTTTAATTGGCAAAATTGACAACATTAAGTTGGAAAAATGTCTTCGTTTTGATTATTAAAATATAAAATAGAGTTAAAAACATTCAATACATGTTTTTTTTATTTTTGATAAATTCAATTTTTAATGTGAAAAATAATAATTTTAAAATCTGCTTATTGTATAACGACTTAAGTACCATTACAGGACGAACAGTTGTAATTTCTCTGCTTCTTGTTTGCCAAAAAAAAATCAATATCCAGCTCAAGTCAGTCAACTAATCCAAACGAGCCACCTGAAAAAGTCCCGCGGCAAAACATGGAACTAACATTTAAGATTCTTTATATCTTTAAACATAAAGCTCAAATTTGAATGCTTGTGGCGACGTAAGCGCGGGTTTTCACGAGGATTCTTTCGTGGCATAATATGGCCTCGTCGAAATGTCATCTGCCATCTGTTATGTATTCTTTCTAGCGTATTTACATACTAACGTTCAGAAATAAATAAAATAAAAAGTAGTGGTAAAAGGAATATAGGCTATTAATCCTATAATATTATTTTTTGACATGTCGTAATGTTGATAGTAATAAATACCGAGAGAAGTATAAATCATGTTCAGAAAGCCTAAAAACATGAATGGAGTTCTAATTTTTATATCATTTTTTCGATGTAATGTTGTCAATTTAATTAAGGAAGGTTAATAAGTAAAGCCCCGTAAGAATGATACAAATTGCATGTTTGGACGAACGGAAACTTTATCCCATGTCATAATGTTCGTTTCAACTACATGTTTCCCCAGCTATGATATTGAAAAATGAAATCGAATAAAATGTATACGGAGTGACTTACGGCTTCCTGATTTCACACTACGGGAACCTAAATTATGGAAAGTATTAATTACGATACAATATATATATATAGTATTTATTTATCTGGGTGTTCTTTTCTGATCGATCATTGACAAACATGGTTTTAATGTTTTAGAATTATGTGGAGCTGCAGTGGTGGTTATATTCTTTGATTTATGTACAACCTGTGCGGATAAAGAATGGGATCAGAAATGGCGGCGCACCTATTCACTTCTCGCTCGCACACCCACGAGTGCGAGTATAGACGCAAATAGTGTGCGAGCGGGAAGTGAATAGATGCGCCGCCATTTCTGATCCCATTCTTTATCCGCACAGGTTGTAAATCAAATCCAATCGTCATGTCATGGTTTTTGTAAGAACTGTCAAAGAAATATCGTTCGTAGATTCGTATAAACAGCAGTCGATACGATGTTACTTATAGTAGGCCTCGACACGATTATTGGCACGATGTATTGTTTATCGTTTGGCGTAGTAGACCCCCTGTCCTATAGTACGCCATCTTGCGGATATTTCACTCACGTCCATCGCTTTACGTTGAAACGCAATTCACGACCAAATCTTATCACCGTCCGTTTCACGCGATGCGAGTCTATATGGATGTTACAGGACATTGCTGTTCGTTTAGCCTTTCATTGTTCTAGTGCCGCACCGCAACGTTTGGTCTAGCTAAGAGAGAAAGTGATAATTTACAGTGAAGGTACTGTTACACATACTTAATTTCATTGCTTAAAGCATGCTACTTAGAAGCATGTGTGGACGGACGTCCTACTAATGAGCATGCTAATTTTTAGCATGCTCAAAAACCGCACGTTGGTCGTTTTTTGAGCATGCTACCTGCAGTGCGGGTGGAAGGGGGAGTGTAAGGGAGTGCTTTAGAACGTGTAAACAGGTTTGCTTATTTTTAAGCATGCTAAAAATGAGCATGTGTAACAGAGGCTTAAGGTGACGGGTAGGGCACACTAGCGGACGTCATGTGATTTAAATTGTTAGCATCTAAACCGCATATCTTTTTAACAATTTCGAAGTACGAGCATCTCGAAAAGAGCTTATACTATTTATTCAATACTTACTAACTTTCTGGTCTGCTTCCTACTCGAGGTTCGAGTGCAAAAACAAATCAAAAAGTTAATAAATCTTTCCGAAAGGCTCGAACCTCGAAATTGTTAAAAAGATATCCGGTTTAGTGGCTATCAATTTAAATTTATTGGCGTCGCTAGTTAGGGCCACCCGTCGCCTTAAGGATTGAATCATAATAGACTTGACGGGTGGAGACTGACCGTGGCGGTTGGCCCAGGGCTCGTCGTAGGCGGCGGGCGGCGGCGCGTAGTAGTGGTCGGGCGGCGGCGCGAAGTACTCGCCCGGCGCGCCCGGCTCGCGCCCGTGCCCGCCGCGCCCGTACTCGCGCCGCTCCGCCGTCATCACCTGACCCCACACGCCCACACATCAACATCATAATCCTTACTAATATTATAAAGGCGAAAGTTTGTTTGGATGGATGTATGGATGGATGTTTGTTCCTCTTTCACGCAAAAACTACTAAACGGATTTTAATGAAACTTTACAGTAATGTAGCTTATAGATCAGAATAACACATAGGCTATAATTTATAAAGATATCTATAAGACCTTGCTTTTATTCGAATTACACGCAGACGAAGTCGCGGGCAAAAGCTAGTATTATATATTTAACCACATCACATCCGGCTTGAAGGACCAAATATAAAGCACCCTCGGATATCTGGCAGGGAAACGGTTGATATTAAAAACCAATTCCGTCTTGACTTGTTGAGTTTTATTTTTGAACTACCAAAGCTAGGCAGGCACCCCGAGGTCATTGTCCTGGTGACACGTTTTGCTTGCGCGATACAAAAATGCATCGTGCCATCTAACGGAGCAACAACGAATCGCCTGCTTATTTACTTTTTACCACATTGATCTGACTCCGAGATAGGCAGCTTACAGATATTAGAACCAAGAGCGAAATTACAAATATGTACAGCGAAATTACAAATATGTACTAATACAATACATTTAAAAAACCCAGACCAATATAAACAGACAATGTTCATGCACACAAATGTTTGTACTGTGCGGGGATCGAACCCTTACACCAGAGGCAGCGTGGAGGCGCATTCACTACCACTGATCCAAACAGGATTCAAATAAGATAACTTCACACGACACACAAAATTCGGATGTCAAAAGTGTAACACTACACCTTAAAAACACCTTGTATTATTAATTATTATAATTTAAGGCTAATAAATATGTACTGTAAGGTATACACCGAAGCCGTCGCCGGCTCCGACGAAATGTACCCGGCGAGTTAGTGTATAGAAAAATCTATTTATTTAATGTTTAACATACTTGAATAGTGTTTTCACGAGCTTGATAATTATTTGACATAGGTGGAGGCATGCCCTCATCTTGTCTCACAGGACCTGAAAATAAAAATGCGATACTGAATTTGTAATTTATTTGGAATGTGTATTTCTCTGCAGATGAGAAAGAATACAATAAATTATAACCTGTGACCTTCCCTTCGGATGTATAGTCACTCAGGTACCATTGTATGCCACTACTTTAAAATTATTGTGTGTTTTAGTTAATAAGTTAATTTCTTTGTTATTACCACTTAAAACACCTGCATACAGCGAGACTTACATCTGCACAACGTAATTCATAAAATAAAAAATATGCGACATAAAAAAAAGAAGTGATGGTTCTAAATGAATAAAATTTACTTTTGTTAAATTTTTGGGTACAGAGTTCTTCAATCAATCGACTCTCACTCAACCTTAACACCTTCGTTCCAATTTCAATTGGGGAAAGACAGATTGTGGTAATGTGATGTGTGGCTGTCTGTGCGACCAAATAATGTATGTGGGTCGCGGTTACCTGGCGGGCGCCGCATGTCGGGCGGCGGCGGGCGCGGCGGGCCGGCGTGCAGCCCCACGCCCGCTTCGTTCACGCGCATGCGCCGCTGCCGGTCACAGTACGCGCTCCACGTTACTTCATTGAATCCATAGTTAAAATAATCTAAAATAATGAGAATACATCTTAATAGTGGCTTTTAGTTCCACTTAGGCCTACGCTTGATAGAGGATTGACAAAAGTGAGCAGTGTCCCAACTATCACTAACCTGATAACCCTATACCTATATTAATTAAAAGTAAATTGATTCATACTCATACTTTGGGAATATTTAACAAGTCAAAGGAGAAAATGAGTGAAACTCCGAGGTTACACCCCTGATGTTTAAATGCCATAATTTGGCATAGCCAAAAAAAGTTTTTGTTAGTTAATTGAAAATGTTGATTTTTGAACTCCTTATAAACCAAGGATATTGACCCTACAGCTTTGGTGCCATAGTAAAATACACTCAGGGGGACAAGTTAAACAAAATACAG
The DNA here is from genome assembly GCA_019059595.1 of Marasmia exigua. Taxonomy (NCBI): domain Eukaryota; kingdom Metazoa; phylum Arthropoda; class Insecta; order Lepidoptera; family Crambidae; genus Marasmia; species Marasmia exigua. Next base: position 28,167,375 of record CM032464.1, on the reverse strand, counting down.
CAAAAAAAATCTGGCCAGCACCTCGACCAAAAGTACTTTTAGAGGTACTTACACAATTGGAGGTGTTTCACATGTGGAAAAAAGATTTAAATATGCTTTCCTCTGGAAAATTTTTTTTTTTCAATCCAATACATCATAAAACACACACTGCCTGAGTTCTTTTAATGAGTATAAACGAACTTAAGGGTGTAATTGATATAATTAACCTATTTTGGATAATGCATAAATAAAATATACCAACCAGATATGTCTGCTCCAGGTTTATTCCAAGGCTTGTCTTCAATAGTGTCTATGTTAAACTCTAATGCTGGTACTCCATTAATGCTCCCAGGGCCATCAAGGTCCTCCAGTGTCACCTTGCCCCCAGCTGTCCCACTTTGCCTTGGCTTGTCTCCACTAGGTACTAAACCTACTCCTCTCTATCAATAGAAAATTACAATCACTTAAAACAGTTCTTAGCTTTACAACAAATAGAAGTAATCACAAGCTTTCTTTAATATAATATGTGCGCATGCTTTCCTAAATATTTCATTTATATTGACTGCATTACTAGCATTACAATCTTGGTTCCAGTGATGACCTCGCAAAATTAACTCAATCATTGCACTACATGTTGCAGTATCAGCTTTTCTTCTAATATTTTCATCGTGCTAAAATTTTCCCATCACCCAATTCTTGACATCATTCGGATAGAATAGAAGCATTCACTGGTGTAAAAACAGGAAAATGGCCTAAGATCAACCTAAGACTAACCATTTTAATAATGTTATCAGAGAAATAAACTATACCCAAAACTGGATTTCAAGACCAAAAAAGCTACTACAATATTGCCACTGCAATAAAATGATTGGACAATAGTATATACCTATTTTCTAAAAACATATGCTGACATAATATATTTATTGGTAATTTTAATTCCATAATTTAAAGAAGTAATTTTATTGACTTATTTTCCCATTAATACAAGACGCTTTATTAAAAACGTAATCATCCGTAATGTTTGGTGTAAGGTCCCATCCAATATCTAACAGGACCTAAGTCAACCTCACATGCACGTGGCGCACCCTGCTGCACAACAGACGAGGCTGTGGCGTTCCCCACCAACCCGCACTGGGCCAGCGTGGTGGGTGTAGGCCCCAACCCCCCACCTATGATGATTTATAACATCAAGGCAAGGCCCCAAGTGCCCGGCGGTACCGGAGGCCGAGCCGGCGGTGACGGAAGCGGGCGAGGCGCCGGGACCAGGGGTGCCAAGAATCCCCGGGTGGCAAATACCAACCGTCAAACAACCTTGGCCCTGGCAACGTACAACACATGCACACTGCGGACCGAAGAGAAGCTGCTGGAACTAGAGGAAGAATTAAGCAGAATTCGCTGGATTATCGTAGCATTATCCGAAGTCCGACGACAGGGCGAGGATACGATGATCCTTAAATCCGGGAATCTGCTTTATTTCCGGGAGGGCGAAGATCTGTCCAAAGGTGGAGTCGTGTTTATTGTCCACAAGTCCCTCGTGAACAACACTGTACAAATCGGAAGTGTGACGAATAGGGTGGCGTACCTTACACTCAGAATTACCAAACGGTAATACAGGTTTACGCCCCGACCTCAACACACCCCGACGAGGAAATGGAAGTAATGTATGAGGATATCTCTCGGGCAATACATACTTCCAACACTCACTACATTGTTGTCAAGGGAGATTTCAACGCAAGGCTAGGCAAAAAGGGCGATGAGGAGTCGAAAGTGGGGAAATTTGAATCAGGAATCCGGAACCACCAAGGTCAAATGCTAGCCGAGTATAGGAGGGACTCTACATGATGAACTCCTTCTTTAATTTAAAAAACGGCTGCATCGTAAGTGGACCTGGGAAAGTCCGGATGGCGTTATAAAAAATGATATTGACTTCATCATGTCTACCAAGACCCGGATATTCAATGATGTCTCAGTAATCAATTCGCTGAACACTGGAAGTGATCACCGAATGGTAAGAGGCACTTTGAATCTACACGTTACATCCGAAAGGTATCGATGATGAAATCTACGCTCCGCCCTGTAGCCATCCAGATTGAAAAACCCCGAAATCTTTCAACTCGAATTGGAAAATCGCTTCGATTGCCTAGAGAGCTGCTCAGATGTGGACAAATATAATGACAGGCTCGTAGAAGCTGTCCTTATGACGGGTGCAAAGGTCTTCAGACCCAGCCGTACGAAAAAAGCCAGTAAAATCTCAGAGCCAACTCTAAAGTTAATGGAGGAAAGGCGGAAAATGGTTCTGCAAACCTCTGATGAAGCTCGTCAACGACGGCAGCTCAGCAAGCGCATCTCCAAGTACCTGACCCGGGACATACGCCGATTTAATACGGAACGCATTAAAGAGGCTATAGAGCGGAACAAAGGCTCCAAAGTCTTCGCTAGAGATCTGGCTATTGAAGAGAGCTTGTTGACCAAGCTAAAAACAGAGGATGGCAGAATCGTCACGTCACGCCCAGAGCTTTTAGCCGACATCGAAAACTTTTATGGACAGTTTTATGCGACATCACGCGCACCTGTCATTCAGGCCGTCGAGCGAAGAGCCAAATTAACCCGGCACTATACCGAAGATATCCCGGACGTCAGCCTATACGAGATTAGCATAGCTCTCAAACAGCTTAAGAGCGGTAAGGCACCGGGTGATGATGGAGTCACAGCAGAGCTTCTGAAAGCAGGCAGAGTTGAAAAGCCTTTGAGGGGCTTTTAGGACCTGTCCTAAAAGCCCCTCAGAGGCTTTTCAACTCCATTATCCTCGAGGGAAAGACACCCAAAGCGTGGCACTCTGGCGTGGTAAGGCTTTTTTTCAAAAAGGGTGGTGAATCCCAATTGAAGAATTACAGGCCTATCACGCTGTTGAGCCACATATATAAGCTGTTTTCGAGAGTTATGACGAATCGTCTCGTACGCAGGTTCGACGACTTCCAGCCTCCCGAACAAGCCGGATTCCAGAAAGGTTTTAGCACTATAGACCACATACATACGCTGCGGCAGGTTATACAGAAAACCGAAGAGTATAATCTGCCATTATGTCTAAGCATAGCGTTTGTGGACTATGAGAAAGCCTTCGACTCTGTCGAGACCTGGGCCGTGCTACAGTCTCTCCAAGGGTGCCGAATAGACTACCGATACATACAAGTGTTGCAGTAATTTGTACGGAAACGCCACAATGTCAGTCCGTCTTCAGGACCAGGAATCAAAACCCATACCTCTCCAGCGAGGTGTAAGACAGGATGACGTCATATCACTGAAACTGTTCTCTGTTGGAGGACGTGTTTAAACTTCTGAACTGGGATGGACTTGGCATCAATATAAATGGCGAGTACATGACGCACCTTCGATTCGTAGATGATATCGTAGTCATGGCTGAGACCTTGGAAGACTTAGGCACAATGCTTGACGACCTCAGTAGAGTCTCCCAACAAGTGAGTCTGAAAATGAACATGGACAAGGCGAAAATCATGTTGAATTCCCATGTCGAACCCACTCTTGTAAAGGTTGGAAGCTCTACACTGGAAGTTGTAGACGAGTACATCTACCTCGGACAAAAAGTCCAATTTGGTAAGTCTAACTTCCAGAAAGAGGTCGATCGACGAATCCAACTCGGCTGGGCAGCGTTCGGGAAGCTACGCAGCATATTTTCGGCCCATCTACCGAAGACGAAATCAAGACGAAAGTCTTCAATGGGTGTGTGTTGCCAGTGATGACATACGGAACCGAAACGTGGCCGCTTACAATGGGCCGATTAAGGAGGGTCAAAGTCACCCGGAGAGCAATGGAGAGGGCTATGCTCGGAGTCTCCCTGCGTGATCGTATCAGAAATAATGAGATCCGCAGGAGAACTAAGGTCACAGACATAGCCCAAAGGATTGCATGCCTCAAGTGGCAATGGGCAGGGCACATAGCGAGGAGAACAGACGGCCTCGGGGGGGTCCTCGAATGGAGGCCACGTACAGGAAGTCGCAGCCGTGGCAGGCTCCCCACAAGGTGGACCGACGATCTGATGAAGATCCATTGGATTCGGGCGGCACAGGTCCGATCTGTGTGGAGAACACTGGGGGAGGCCTATGTCCAGCAGTGGACGTCTATTCGCTGAAATGATGATGAATGTTTGGTAGAAAAGCTGGTATTGAGCTTGTGTCACTTTAGGTGCTAAATAACATTTGGTCATCATCAGCCCATTTAAGTCCCCACTGCTGGGGCACGGGCCTCCCTCAATCACATGAGGGGTAATTGCCATACTCACCACACTTGGCAGACGGGTTGGCGAGGGTTTAGATATAAATGCAGTTTTCCTTCTCTGGGTGCTGATGATCATGCCAGCAGCTTTACCTTAGTCGCTTTTTACGACACCTCGGTAAGAGTGAGGGTGGCCTATTCTACTCTGCCAGGGACCACATGGCTAACTAAATAACATTTGGTACAACATTTGAACTTACATGTTGTTGTTTCATGCTGTGAGTGCAGCAAAGAGATATTAATATAAGAATCTTTAAATTACATCGTTTTTAACAATGCTATTGTGTGTTGTTGAATGAGTTGTCACGTGAATAACTTGCAAGGACCTATGAGAGTCTTAAAACCTGCAATTCCGTTAAAGCTAGTCTCGGCAGAATCAGTAGGCTGATAAAACGCTAAACATCCCCATTATATTGAGTAACTGAGACTTTGACTGATTTCAACTGTTGACTTTGTCAAAATATCACTTGACAATTTTTTGGTAAGAGTTATTTCGCTTAATAACGCCTAAAATCTAAAACATGTGCAAAAATGGACGAATTAATTACAGGAGTGGTGGAATTTTTTTAAACAATTGACCGACTCAGATTTCATAGTCTGATATTAGTGGCAGTGAAGATGAAGATTATACAGAACAATTAATTAAAAAATGGTTTTATTTAACTTTTCCATACTGTCTTAATAATATGCCTCACTTTCGTGGGTGTTCATGGGTAATTCAATTTGTTTAAGTTCTTTAAAGTAAGATTTTGTCGATGTAAGTTGAGTTGAAAATAAAGTTGTAATTAAGTTTCTATTTTTTTGAGAAAATCCTTATCATGAATTGGGCCAGCCTATACTAAGAAAAGAAGCATATAACGAAAAGGTTGGCAAAACCTGAAAACTTGATTTGACAATGACATAAGTGATGTTGATAGATTTGACAGTGACATATTTAAAATATTGATGAAGTACATTATACTCAGTCTCTTTAATCACTTGAAATTGGCAGAGTTGTCTCGTAAGAGCAACAGCAAGCCATAAAAAAAAAAAAAAAAAACATTATACTCGAATCTGGAATTCAAGACCAAAAAAACTATGACAGAGTTTTTTTGGTCTTGAATTCCAGATTCGAGTATAATGTACTTCATCAATATTTTCAAAAAATCAACCATTGTGTATCAGAATTTAAGTAAAGATGCATGTCGACATTATGGTAAAATAAAATAAAAAAAATAGAAAAATAGAAAATCCCACTGAGTTGCACAAAAAATTTAAGAAGTAGGTATCTGATCAATAATTGCTTATACTCACTAAATGAATATTTTACTGTGTAATAGAGTAAACATACTTCACTGAGTTAATTATAATTAACTAGTATGTAGATACTCAATTCAGTAATTCATAACTTATTTAATTTAATCTAAATTACATAAAATTATATTATGTATTGTATACCATTTTGCTTTACCCTTACAGGGTTATGTGAGGCCTTAATTAGTTATAAGACCAAATAGTACCACATTATGTAATAAATAAATATGAATATGGTGATATGCCGACATTGCTGGTCTATGAAAAGCCATGAATAAAAAGTTTAAGTCTCAACGGTGCTCACTAAATAATGTAGGTAATAGTTAGATTGGTACCTTTATATTCAAACTCGCATAAGCCTGAGGGCCCGATTTGATTTCTCCAATGGTAACTTTTACGTCATCGCTATCATCCGAGTCGGAGTCGCCGTTCTCTTGGCTGTCCGCGTCCCCGTTGGCTTGATCCTGCTCGTCACGCGCTACGTCCGCAAAGTGCTCGTCGTTGAAGTGAGAGTCATCGTTATTCGCATCATTCTCATCCTGCTCCTTATCTTCGTCTCCTTCCTGGTAAAACAAACAAGTTACCTTCGTAGCTTCAACACTTTCTTGAGGTTAAGTTATCTAAATATATGCACCGATACTCACAGGGTTCTCTGCCTGAGACTGAGATTTTTCATTCGTTTCTGCATCATTATTCCCAGCTTGCTCTGCATTAGAGTCTCCGTACAACCAGCTATCATCATTTTCATCACCAGGAGCCGTATCAACAGCAGCGTCTGCCATTTTATTTAAAATACTACTATTTTATTTTAACGCGCGATTCCCAAAAGGAAGAAAAGTTGACAAGTGCGTTTTTTTTATTTTAACGTTCCATCCTTCCTATTTAAAAGTAGTGTTGTGACCAAATATTTGATTTATATCGATATTTTTATCCAAAAATGTAACTATCGATAGCTCACAAAACGTGTCATATTATATTATATGACACGTCTATAACAAGTCATAGCCACAGAACAATATTACTCATAAACTGGTCCATACAGTAAGGATTATCACTGGTCTTCTCTGAAAAACTGATTTTACTTGTGTGGAGAGGAGAAATCTCACCTATTTATGAATGAAAGTCAGGCTATCGTCAGCTGTTTCCTCGTGGTCCTACTATTTTGTCCTACCAGTAGGACCACGAGGAAAACCTATTCTTCGTGGTCCTACTATTTTGTGCTACTAAAAAATAGTACTATCGGTAATCTGCTTCCTGTATGTAAGTATGTAGGTAAATAGCGGTTATTTTCACTCGTTCCCACTTGCTACGTACCCACACACGTAACTATCACCGGTATGTACAGTGGCGGACAGGTCAAGCTATACAAAATTTCCTCAATCGATTTCGAACTCAATGTTTAACATTATAAGGTTTATAATCGAATGAAGAAATTTGACAGTTTTGTATAGTTTGATGTGTCCACCACTGTACCTATGAAGAAAGATCAATTTTTTTGTATCATGATGCTGTTTCCAACTTAACCATATCCTGGATCCTTCCTTAAGTATGTATCTTTTTTATGGGGCATGCATTTTTGTGGGTATCATAGAGATATAAGAGATTCAGTTATGCCATCAAGATCTATTAAAATTCAACTGATTCACCACTGTCGTTTCTATGAGTACCAGGCTGATATAAAGTACTAAGAGGTGAAAAGATGACCGCCAGAGATTTAATTAATTGATTATCAATAAATATACAACCTGTGCGGATAAAGAATGGGGTCAGAAATGGCGGCGCATCTATTCACTTCTCGCTCGCACACATATTTGCGTCTATACTCGCACTCGTGGGGTGCGAGTATAGACGAAAATAGTGTGCGACGGACGGACGATACGGCGCATGGGGGACAAACGTTTTCCGATACAGCTCCAGCGCTTGCACAACACATGTAGAAAAATTGCACTGCACACAAAAAAAAAATGTTTAATTCTCTGGACTGATCCTAGTTACGTATTTACATACAGGAGGGAGGCAGATTACCAATAGTAGGACCACAAGGAACAAGCCTTCCTTGTGTTCCTACTATTTTTTAGTAGGACAAAATAGTAGGACCATGAGGAACAGCTCCATCGTCTACTAAAGCTGTTTTGACATTTACACATAGAAAAAACGACTTATAATGCTCCATTGCCTGAAAATCCTTTTCTGATCTTGGTCGGTCTGTACCTTAATCTGAAGGTCAGGTGGTCCATATGCATGTCATGTCAAAAATACTCGCCAGTTTTGTTACTACATCCCGAGTATGGGCATGGACTAATATGGTATGGGTAAGAAATAAAATATGTATTTCCAAAACACTAGGATTTATCATATATTTAAGATTTTTAAATAAACACTGTCACATTTACATATCATTATCACACATAATAATTTAAAGTATTTTTTGTTATCAAGTATATTATTACAATATACATTGAAACAAAATAATGTTAAGCACCAGATAAAGCAATGTTAGTTGAAATTGTTAATCTAACCCATTTCTTCTCCTGGGGAAAAGTTTCTCCTCAACTTGTTCCACTTTCTGGGCAACACTTGCCAGCTGCTCAGATGCATTAGACGCAGCAGTGCCACATGTCTCTGCTAACTCTTGCACACCTTGGGCAACCTGCACAGATTGTGGATATTTCAATTTTGCTCTTTTGATTTAGAGAAGACAAAAACTGCTTTATACATGTTATGTGATGGATTGGGTGCAATAGTAATAATATCCCTGTTAAAAAAATTACTCCTGCTTCTACTAAATAATGTAATCGATTTTATTTACAAATTAACAAGACAAGTATTAAAAAGCTATAAAACTTTTGAATTTCTCTTGGCAATAACAATCGTAAATTTTTTAGGTACCAATTTTTACAAATTTTATTTACCATGTCTGCTTCATTCTTCACCTCTGCTGCAACAGCCTGCATCTGGTCTACAGTTGCCTGCATCTGAGGCACTTGTTGAATTGCTTCAGATTCCATCACAGGAGCAGCCTAAAAAAACATGTTTCTTAACAATCATGTCTGTTTTCAATATGTACATTTCTAATTTAGGCATTTCTTTTATTAAATGTATTTTTGCATAGTTTTGACATACATGTGATATTAATTAAAATGAATTTCTAATTTAGGTATTTCTTTTATTAAATGTATTTTTGCATAGTTTTGACATACATGTGATATTAATTAAAATGAAAATATATTAGATCTTATATTGAATGCAGTAACAATTTTCAAATCCTGTTATTTTGAAACTGATTTAAAACTAACCTGTTTACAGCGATGCATGCATTGACAATGGTGCCTGATGACCGGCTCAGCTGCTGCTACTTCCCTCATATGCATTTCATTTTGTTGTATCTGATATAAATTAAAATTTCGAAATGTTGATATCAATATTACCGGACAAATTATTAGAATAAAATTTTATAAGAAGGTTGCAGCATACTTACGTTTTCAAGCAAGTTTGGATCGGTATAGTTATTTAATTCAGTGGCTCTCTGCATTGCCTCCGTCAATTTCTCATGACCTGCAGTAGCATTGTTGATGCCTTGGGATGCATTTAACAGATTCGTCGTAACAGTATCTCCCTGTTGGCTGTCCACTGGCATGCTCGAAGCCAAGCCCAGTTTAGCTTCTAATTGTTCAATTCTATTTTGTAAAACTGATATGGGATCCATTGTAAAACGACTAGGTAGTGAAATAAAAAAGTTAAATAAACCAAGAAATGTTTCACCGAAATTAATGAATAATAATTAAGAACAAGACGTCTAACAAACAATAAATTAAAATACAAATGAATGTCGTAAAAATCGAACACGAATTCAATATTTTCAATTGTGCGGTGACACTGGGGATGACACAATAATTGACATTTATTTAGGCATTTATGACACATATTTAAAAAAAAACCTCCTAATGCCACGACTAGTTTTGCTACAAAATTATAAAGAAGTGAAGAAATAAGTGTGAAGCGTGCTTTATAAAAATAATGTCATCATAACAGTAGGTGCGGTACCTAATAAAAAAATATAGAAGATGGCTGTATAGGTTCTGTACCCTTCGCCTTTCCTACAAAGGAAGAATTAAACAAAAAAAAGCGCGGTGGTAATGACATTGACATTATAAATCAAAACATTTAGGTCATAGAGTAACTTATGTATACTAGTAGCTAGAGGCATCCATCAGTCGGCTAGCCAGTGCTAGCGCCATCTAGAGGAAAATGACCTATACTCAATGGCTATGTACGACCACCTTCGAGAATCAGTCAGGAGGGCAGACGATTAAAATAATATGAGAAATAATTCTATTTGCGTTACACACTGTTATTTTTTTATCGTTTATATCCCGAAAATCTCATAATAGGTATCTTGAATGAAGACCGTTTAGTATGTCAGATCAAGAAAATAAGCGAAAAAATATCAGCTATTCCAATTTCCATATTTCTAAAGCTACATCTGCTTTTTACTTACAAGCTTCATCTAATGAAAACCGCTGAACTAATTTTCCCATACTAAAAGGTACACCTAAGGAAAAAAGTACTATATGACTCGGTCTTAGGTTGTCATCTACAATCTGTGATACCAAAGAGTAGTATGTATTATTGTGATCATATTGTGATACTCTGTGAGATTGTCCAATGTGTTGTCCAAGTGTGATTCATTTATTGCTGTATTTTGTTGTAAAATGTATTTGAAATAATTGATTTAAAAACAACGCGGCTCGTAGTCAAATAAAATGGACGAGGAATTAGGGCTCACTGAAGAAGATTTCACATTACCTCCTGTAAAGTATGAATGTAAGAATATTCAATTACTGGTACATTGCGAAAATTATAATTACCTGTTTTAATTTTGCGCCTAAACATAAATTTAATATTTTTTTCAGATCTAGATCACACAGCAGACGTACAGTTAGTATATCCCATTTTATGTTAATTATGAGTATTTCCATGCTCTATGAAGCTGAATATTTTAAATCTTAGTTTGTGAATAATGTTGATGTTTTACTCGTATGTAAATAAGTAGGTACATAATAAAATTATAATAATACCATTTATTTGTGTATTTATTGTACAAATATAAATATTTTTCACATCACATACATTGATCTGACTCTGAAAAAGGTAGCTCAAGCACCTGTGTTATGAATGTGAGAACCAACTGTGGAATTACTAATATATACAGATAATACTTTTCTTTTGTAAATACATACTTATAATACATACAGACGAATACAAAACAGACATGTTCATGCAAACAAATGTTTGTACAGTGCAGGGATTGAACCTGCAGCCCTTGCACCAGAGGCAGCGTTCACTACCAGGAATCCAAAATAGTCTTACATAATATTATATACTTACTATTAAGTTAATCAACTTCTGGTACTTTTTCAGGTTACATGCATGGGGCAACAGTTTAAAAGAAGCTTTCGAACAATGTGGCATGGCTATGTTTGGTTACATGACTGAAATGGACTACGTACAGATAAAAGAAGTGCATTCAATAGAGGCTAATGCTGATGATATGATGGGGCTGCTTTATCACTTCCTCGATGAATTACTGTTCCTTTTTTCTGTTGAACCATTCCTGATATGCAAGAAATTAGTTATAACAGAATTTAATACAGAAGAGTTTAGGATTGTCTGTAAGTGTTATGGAGAAGAGTTCCAGCTGGGTAAACATCCACAGGGCACAGAAGTGAAAGCCATAACATACTCCGCCATGCAGATCATAGATGAACCTAAAGACAACAAGTTTGAAGTGTTTGTTATCATTGATATATAAATTTAATATTTGTAAGATATAATAATATTGTTATAACCACTCGATGTTATCATTTTGGTTATGAGTGACCATAATATTTTCATATTATGCATAATCATAATATCCTCCAACCAATTTCTTATTATAGTGCTCAAGTGAATCCACGAATACAAGTGCACTCTCTATTCCTTTGCCCTCATATTCCAATAGGAACACCAGTGTGATACGACCGGAGGGATCGGGCGCAGGACCAACGGCTTAACGTGCTTTCCGAGGCACAAGACCGCCAACTACCAGACTCCAGGATGATACTGAATTTCTTAACAGAAAAATTCCAGTACAAATTATGGCCCGACCTGGGATCGAACCCCGGACCACATGCGCAGCCGTCGCTTTAAGTGCGACGCATTACCCACTGCGCCAACGAGACTGCGACGCTTTACCCACTGCGCCAACAAGGCAATGTTTTTCACTTTTAAAACTATATGATTGATTACTTTTTGTCTCAAAAATTCTTAAGGCCCTTTAACAGTTCAGTGGCGCCAGCAACAGATTTTTAATGATTGTAATGATAGTAGAATATCATAAGACAAATGAAAAATTTATATAAGTATTAAAAAGTACTCTGTGAAATTGATCAAGATAGGTATAAAACAAAGGATTTGCTAAATTATAAAAAGTTGCCACTTAAATCTTGCTAGAGTCTGCTGCGCCACCAAAAAAGTCCCGTGGAAAGCGAGTTAAGGTGACGGGTAGGGCACACTAGCGACGCCAATCGATTTTAAATTTAAGCTACTAAACTGTATCTATTTAAACAATTTCGGGATCCCAACCTCTCGGCAACCACTTATACTATTTATTAAATAACCATGCACAAACGTTGAGTCCGTTTTTGTATGCGAAAAATTGATTCACGCCAAACAAAAGTGGCTGCTTTTGGACGTAATCAATATTTCGCGTACGCGTTTGCCGAAAGATTGTAACCCGGAAATTGTTTAAAATAGATCCTAACCGGGTCTATTTAAAAATTAAAATCCATTAGCGTCGCTAGTGTACCCTACCCGTCACCTTAAGTCACCATCAACATTCAAATTCGAGCTTTATGTTCATAGACCCACGGTATCTCAAATGTTAGTTCCGCGTTTTTTCGCGGGACTTCTTTCGTACTTACTCTTTACTCTAGAGATGATTGCCATGCATGAATGAAGTGTTGAAAAAGAGCCCAATTCTCTTGGCTTGGAGCCCAAGTCTCGTGCTCGTGACATTTATTTTCATAAGGACATATTTCACTAAAACATAGTTTTTTTGTACGGTTTTTAGGTGACACCGCCATGTTTTCATATGGAGAATTGAGCGCCACCACGAACGCAGTACTTTCTCGGGATATTCGATTCCGGGACGAGAATTGAGCACGAGAATATTAGGATTTTCGGTATAAAACATTGCAGATGTCGGATGAAAACCATACAAAAAAACAATGTTTTTGCGATATAAATCGCATGGATGACCAAACAACACAGTCCCTAGAATTATTGGGCTTCTGATGGCGTTCTGGTGTTTGAGACTTCTGTCCTTCCTTTCTGTTTTTCTTCGTTCGTTACTCAGTACAAATAAATACAGACTATTTCCACTGGGATTGGTCATAGTCAAAGTTAAAGCATTTATTGCATTTCATGAATGTGATACCAGTATTTTATTTTAGTTTAAGTAGTAAGAAGATTGGTTGATAGAAGTACGTAATATAAATCTGATTTTCGATGAATGAAACCATAGCAGATGTCGCATGAAAACCATTATAAAATATATTTTCGATTAATATACAAGCACGAGAGTTGGGCTCCCTGTCTATTCAATTTTATTAACCCCTGTTAACTAAAGCGGAGTTATAAAGCAGTTTTTATTGTTTTTTGTGTCGCACGTCAAAATTAGCCTTAGGCAATTTAAATTGTCTAAGGTTTTAGCTAATAATATACGTTTTAAAGCCCTTAGATTTTAGCCTACCCTATGTAGGTTTCAATAATAGGTAATATTGTTTTAAGTATCTATTTTGGACAGGATTATCATCAAGAAAGTTATAGTATAACGCACTATAACCTTCTTGGAGCCCAATTCTCCGGCATGTTACATTTATTTTCATACGACTTATATAACTAAAACATAGTTTTTTTGTATGGTTTTCAAGTGATATCCGCCATGTTTTTATATCCAGGTTATTATATCGATCGATATCAACAAATTCAAAGATAATTGTCTATTATTAGTAATAGAGTTATAGAGTAGCTTGATTGTTTATGGTGCTCGTCTTCCGCTAACAGTTCGCGGTTTCATTTACTTCCGTTTCCGGACGCTGAAACTTAATCGATTGTTTTTAATACATACCTAAAGTAAAAAATATTTAAATCCCAAGAAACATTAAATATTACCGCCGAAGCTTATTTTATGAAACATTCCTTTTATATTGTTGAAATGATTGTACGCAAGACAATGTGAATGTTTATTCCTTGAAGTTTTACGAAGCTTCCATATTTAATTATAATTTACGTACGTTTTATTTCATCTAAATAAAATAAAGATATCTTGTGCCGTGGACTTTTTCCCACTTAAAGAACTTTGGAATCTATTCTACGGAATTCCCGATCAATCCCGATACTTGCGAATATTTAGACCTGTAGCTCTGTTCTCTTCCCTTCCATTGCAGTACCTAATATATTTATGTAAGTAGCAAGGATTATTAAACACTTAGGTACCTAGTCAGCCACATCAAGTCACTTCACATAATTGAAAGAAATATGTACCTAATCAATCATACACATGGCCCTTTTTATGTCCACTGTTTGTAGGCTACCTAAATAAAAAAAAATCTTTAAAGGCATTATTAAGGATGAAGGAGACACACTTTTTCACTTTTTAGCTATGTAGTGTCTAGTCCTAGTTCTCTTGATACCTATTCCAAATTAATAATCGATCGTACCTTTACATTTCTACTCGTGTAAAATGAAATAAACTAACTTAATCCTACATAAGTAGGTAATTTAAGTAGGAAAGTACTTGGTATCTAACGTAACGATTCAATCTTCTTTTCATATTAATCAACCTTGCACAAAGAAAATCTGAAAAACAAACATTTATTGGTGAAATCCTGCTTCTGACAAGAATATTATGGGCTGGGTATTCAACACCTTGTCTAAGTTTGAATGTAGCTGGAAGCTTTTCACATAGTTTATAAATATTTCCTTTTTACGACATTATAAAACCACTGCATTCATGCGTGTCATATGGATGGTACCTAAGTATTTTATTTTTATCAAAATTCTGCTGTTACTTTATTTCGTAAACCTATACTTACGATGTAAAACATATTCTGGAGATAATAGATCGTGAGAAAAGAAACGTTTATAAGAAAAACAGTCAAGACCTATACATAATAAAGATATAATTTTAATAAGCTAGTTAAATATCAACCCTCGTACGTTTAAACTGTTTAACAAGAAAAAAATAATAAAGTGTAATAGGAAGTGTATGTACGAATATTAAAAAGTAAAATGTGATGTAACGTTTTCCCCAGCATACTTACTCAACTGAATATTTATAATTTAATTGATTTAAATAAAATAATATGTACCGGAATAATAGGTACATAGGTAACATAGTTGTTTGTAGATCGAGTAGGTATCTAGACTGGACACAGTTTATTGAAATTGTTTTCAATCAGTTCCGCAATTCAATATTGATTTCAAAGCATCTCTCACCAATTACGTACATAAATAACATTATTTTCCTTTAAATTCTTGTTACAAAATCAAAAGGTTTCGTTTACCAGAATCAACCAGAATTTAAAAAAAGCATGCTCGTTACCTACATAAAACACCTCAAAAAGCATCAACGCCGAGGTTTCTCTACCCAAACCGGTTGTTCAACGAAAATGTAAAAATTCGTTATATTTTTTATGGCTTCTTGAACGAGGGGCGGATTTGGATAGCGGCAGGCGGTGGCGTCCGCTAGGGGTTGATCGCTGGGTCGCTTCGCGCTTGCGCACGTAGTTCGCGCCACAGCTACGTCGCTTGCAAGCCAGATGTTCTGAAAAGCTTCCTGTCGCCGTTCCATTGCTCTGCATTTTATCTAATTAGTTATTGTAAAATGTGCACTAGGACCGTTTTATTATTTTATTTAACTAGTGAAACAATCGGTGACTATATTAAAATGTGTATTGTATAAACTGTGTGTTGAATCGAAAAATTATCGAGCGTCTCAATGTCCACGAGTTCACTCCTCGGGACCAACAAAGCGGCGGACATTTTATTTTGAGTACTCGATAATGTAGCGTTTGCGTCGAAAACATTAATGTCGTTTTATGGTTATAAGTTCGCATATCGTTCGCTCACACCTTTCGTAAGTATTGTAATTCCTTATTGTGTATTTATTACAGAATCTTTGTGTGTACAACATAGTTTGTGAAGCGGTTATGTCGACGAATTACCGCTAGATCGTCGATATTTTTGAGAAAATGTCGTAGAAAAAAGTGACGTAAGCATTGCTGGACAGCTGCAGGTTTTGCTACGGACCTTTTGCATTGCATATAGTTCAATAAACGTGTTATCGACCCACACCGCTTCGGAGGCTTCCCAACTGCGATTTCCGCGCGCGCGGCGCCCCTAACCTCTTCACTAATTAAATTGAGATCCTTGCCATTAACACTTTTGCAGTAAAGGTAGATTTTAATTTGTATTTAATGTTATTGGTGTTGGTTAACAGCGATGCCGAGGGGGGTGAAGCGAGGGTCGGCGGAGGGCGAGGCAGAGGTGGTGGTGCGCGCTGGGGCGTCTCCATCGCACACCACGCTACTGGATGACAGCCCAAGTCAGCCTATCAGCTATCACCTACTCGATCACGGCTATGGCGCCACTCCACAGCACCAGATCAGGCGCGAGGCGCTTTCCGCACCGCCGAAGACGTCAGAAGTAAGTTATTACATACTTCTATTAGACTTAACTCCAGACTGATGACTGGCGAGACTGAGTGCTATTATCATCACATTTGCGATGTTGATAGCATTGATCTTCATATTTGCAGTCTGGAGTTCACATTATTAGATTACACAGTTTTTTCAAGATTCTGCAAATTGGAATAGTTAGTTGAAATCATATTAAACTTAATCAACATTCCTTTTTTAATCTCCAAGTGGTTGTTGCTGAACCTTGTCTCTGGGTAAAATATCTCTCCCATATATCCAATAGCTTGTTGCAGTGATAACCATGAGCTGCAGTCTACTAGTGCAAGTCCAGTCAATAATAGTTCATTAAAAACACTGCGAAGTTACTCACATTTCCAAGGTTTGTTAAATACCAAACACAAATAAAATGCCTGCAGATTTATATGGCATTCAAGATGTTTTTCTAGTTTCATTGTGATCTACAATTAGAAATATTTTAAGAGAATGAGATGAACTTTATTACATTCAATTGTGAGATAGGGGATGTGACCATGACTTGTTATGTTGATGTCAGTAACTGGTTAAAAATATAATATGTATGTATTATGTTATATGATGTTGTGTAATGAAATTTGAATATATTTGAAAATAAATTTGAATAATATTTGACTCAAAAGGATTTGATATGGTACATGTTATGCAGTTTGATGATGGCATTGTAGTATTCAACTTGATATTTAATAGGTTATTTGTAGTTTTAGATTTTAGATACTCGTACATATACACAGTATGTCCTATCCTGATATATATAGAAATAAATACTGAGAAAAGCGATATTAACTATGTACTGATTAAGAAGATATTTAAATTAAAAGTTAATTATCATCATCACTGTAATGAAATCCCTTGCGATATTTATTTCCAATTCCAATGATTGGTGTTTTCTTAGTTTCTTTCCAGTAAAAGTTAGTTGAAAACTACACATATAATATGTACCTAGTCGGACAACCATAGTTATAGTCAACAAGTGCTTTAATTTTAGAATTATTACAGGATTATTAGGCGGGGTCATAGACCTCTTCAGGTCGTTGACCTGATTATTATTAAATAATGTGCTTGTTTGACTCTTTTAAAGAATCAGCAATTTTCCTGACATTAAAATGATCAAACCTAATCAGTTGGTATTATTTTGTGCTAAGATGTTTATTATTACTTTAAAAGTGCTATAAAAATTAAAAGTAAATTAAAAGTTATATTAACCTAGATATTTGGAGGGAAACAGTTGTACTACAGCATATTTTTAAGTGACAACTAGAGCAACTATGTAGCTAGTTTTCATTTTATTTCTAAATATTTTGTATTTTTAAGGTATTTAACAGAATATATGCAGAAATTTCTTTAGTCCCTCGCGGCGAAAGTTTCGGTTTGCAGTTAGTTACCACTAATTATTTTTTGCATGTTTGCTTTAAACATGGGTGTTTTCAACCGACTTTCAAAAAAAAGGAGGAGGTCAATTCGTCATGTATATATATATATTTTTTTGGGTTATGAAAGTATCATTACGATACTGTTAAAATTTGTAAAAAACAGAATAGATTAATAGGGATAAAGATAATGTACAAGTTCAAACCCTTGCATAACGGAACACACGATAAAATGGGAATGTATAACGCCAGGTTAAGAATTATTTGATGTCGGTAGATGTGCTAATTTCGAGCCGCGTGCACCCGCGTGCAGCGCGCTCCGTGAAACACGCCCCTTGGTTTCGCGAAGGGTGGTTTTAGCCTGGGGTCCCTACGCGGAATGTGCCAAAATCGATAAAATTCTTACTCGCCCGTCATACTGCGGCCATAGATGGCCCTCGGAATTTAATCCCACAGCTCTTTGAAGAGTAATGTTTGAATCTTGAACATTTGTGATACATGAGACAGTTGACTATTTATTTGTTTATGTTTTCGTACATTCTTGAGCAGAAAAATTGTTGAAAATGTTACGGTTACGTTATGTTTAATTGTGTTGCTTTAATAACACCATTTCGATTCCGAAGCTGGCTTATGTTGTCTTAGCCGCAACTTGTACGCAACGGCGTCGTGTGGGTCCAGTTGTAAAGTTCAGAAATTAACGAAAGGGCCATTATGGATTAAACAAGTTTACAAATAGTTTGAGATGAATGTAGCTGTATTTTTTATCAATCCCGACGCAACGCAAAGAGGCGGTAAACATTGGCACCCTCCTGTCTCTCTGTCTGTCTGTTTTTGGCGCAGCACCTATCTCTTGAAACGCAGACACGTATTATGAGAAAGTTTTTTCGAGCGTAAATAAATCTTTCATGGTTATCTTACAAACTCTAACCTTTGCAGTAGATAAAATATATAAAATTCGTTTATTTCAGGCAACATTTATTCATAGAGTTGTTAGTAGTACAGAAAATACTTATAATATAATATATTTATGTTAGTACTGATACTTAATTTCGAAACATACAATTTAAATTATTATAAAAGAGACAGAATGTGCTAAGACTGACCAAAGAATTAAGTTTCCGTGGCCACTCTCTCCGCTCCTGTCACTTCCACAGTGCAGGGTGAGATGGGTACATAACTGTAGGGTATTGCTTATAGGAACCGCGTTACTTCGGTGCACCCTGTAATCCGGGCAGGCAAGAGGTCGCAACCAGAGACGGATTTGAAGATTTCCCACCCCTGCGCTATCCAGAATTTTCTCCCCCACTATTGACGTGCGTGGGTAAAGGCGAGATTTTGCCGTCCTCTGAATTCTGCAACCAGGGGCTATAGCCCGATGTAAATCCAGGCCTCGTCGCAATCGCAACGTGTCATGGCCAATGGCCGTGAAGCCATTAATTTAATAATCATCATCTCAGCGTGTGATTCCCAGTTGCCAGTTATTGTATTAGACTCGCAGTGTGTCCAGGGATCTTCAAATACCCACGTATTTGTGGGCGCAGTTCTGTGGGCCACCCCACAGAACTGCCGTTTACATAGACAGCGATGGTAGCTCAGTAGAGCGATGGTAGTTCAGTAGAGCGATCGTAGCTCAGTAGAGAGATGGCAGGTCACTCGAGCGATGGTAGCTCGGTAGGGCGATGGTAGTTCAGTAAAGAAATGGCAAGTCACTCGAGCGATGGTAGCTCAGTAGAGCGATGGTAGCTCACTCGAGCGATGGTAGCTCAGTAGGGCGATGGTAGTTCAGTAGAGAGATGGCAGGTCACTCGAGCGATGGTAGCTCAGTAGAGCGATCGTAGCTCAGTAAAGAGATGGCATGTCAGTCGAGCGACGGTGGCTCAGTAGAGCGATCGTAGCTCAGTAGAGCGATCGTAGCTCAGTAGAGAGATGGTAGCTCAGTAGGGCGATGGTAGTTCAGTAGAGAGATGGCAGGTCACTCGAGCGATGGTAGCTGAGTAGAGCGATCGTAGCTCAGTAGAGAGATGGCAGGTCTGTGTAGCGATGGTGGCTCAGTAGAACGATCGTAGCTCAGTAGAGCGATCGTAGCTCAGTAGAGAGATGGTAGCGCAGTAGGGCGATGGTAGTTCAGTAGAGAGATAGATTTTTTTTTATCACATGCATTTTAAATGTCTTGATAAATTTTTCATTTATTGTCTTAATTTCATCATTACAATCAGTAAAAAACCGGTGGTGGCTCCAGTTCTCAATGACATCAGCTCTTAACAAAGTAAAATGAAGAGTCTTGACATTGTAATACAAATTATAGATAAACGTTTGAATGTTCGTCTGTGTTAAGGTGACGGGTAGGGCACACTAGCGACGCCAATCGATTTTAATTTTTAGCTACCTACTAAACTAAATAAGACAATCGGTGCAGGATAATAATAGCAGATAAATTTACTCAGCAACAACCAACAACCAAACAAAGATTTCAAGCCTATGATAATCTCAATGTTGTTGCCTGCATTATCCAATAGCAATCGTGTATTCAAGTAAACATTTGTTAAGGTGACGGGTAGCGCACACTAACGACGCCAATCGATTTTAATTTTTAGCTACTAAACCAAAAGTGGCCACTTTTGGCGTGAATCAATTTTTCGCGTACAAAAACGGACCCAACATTTGTGCATGGTTATTTAATAAATAGTATAAGTGTTTGCCAAGAGGTTGTAACCCCGAACCTGTTTAAAATAGATCCGGTTTAGTAACTAAAAATTAAAATCAATTGGCGTCGCTAGTGTGCCCTACCCGTCGCCTTAAAGTTGGCGGTAGTTAATTATCTTTTGTCAATGTGTCGGTAGTTTAAAAAATCATTTTATTCTCACTTGAGGGTAAGTTGTTTACATTGTTCTAAAACATTAACACTATGCCCTCAGTAGTTTAATGTATAACGGCGTTCAAAGTTATCTCGAAAGCAAAATTATTATGGCAAGACTGATTTACTCTATTTTGGGCTCCTATTCAAGTGAGGCTGGGATTGTAATTAGTGTAAACTATGAATTGAAAACTATGGTGCACATTAAAGGTCAGTTAGTTTTATTGGTATATAAATAAATAAAACGGTTTCTATTATAAAAAATATATTGAATTTAATGTACTGATATTTACTAACTTTTTAAAGTTTGAACTGTGTTACGCTTTAAAGTACATATACAATTTATTTCCATATTATAGCTGGGACTATTAGCTCAATTTAGACAAGCAATATTTTTGCGGTGATCGCCAGTTTTATAGTAGTGTTTTTTTGTAATGGCGCCTCAATAAAAAGTATCGATTTATTAAATACTAATGAAGATCTAATGGAAATGTTATTTATATCTCTAGATCCTGTAAAATCTCACTTCAGAATTTTACCTTTAAAACAAAAACCTATTCCAATCGAAGTATTAAATCTTTTTTATGTTATAAATATACCTTCAATGCATTTATACTGTTTAAAAAAAATGTATCCCTCAAAATGTTTAAAATTGGTCACTGTACGGCGATGTGACATAATAATTTCAGCAGAGACAATGATCTTGTTTCGTACTTACTTTTTAGAGTGTTTTTTTTTGCAGTCGGGTTTTAGTTTTTTAACTTTATTTTTATATAGAACTGATTAGTTAACTTGTCACAGAAATATTTTTCAACTTTAAAACCAAACATTATTCATAACTTCTACAAACGAATACCTACCATCATCATCATCATCATCAGCCCATTTAAGTCCCCACTGCTGGGGCACGGGCCTCCCTCAATCACATGAGGGGTAATTGCCATACTCACCACGCTTGGCAGACGGGTTGGCGACCTACCATACCTACCATACGCTTTGATAAATGTTTTTTTGAGTATTATTGGCCTGAAGTCTGAAACGTAATATAAGGAAATAGGATTTTCACTACAAAACGATTATATGTATTGATCACGCATTCCCGACACGAAAAAATGGCGATTTTGTTGTGTCATCATCATGATTCCTATTTTGGTTTAGTTAGGAAGAGTGAAACGAATATATTTTTCCTTCCGGAGCGAACTAGCGAATCTATTTTTATTTCCTTCTGTCATAATATAATAATAAACCATTTGTTAAACGCAGTTATAATGATTGTCACGTTTCATTTTAAGAGCCCTTTTACGCCAGTTTTTACAAAATAAAATTTATTATTTGCTTTATTTTTATTTATTTAGTTTCATCACGTTAAAGATGATTGTGACATGGTGGTGCTTTTGTCTAAGTGGTGGTGTGTGTAAAATAAGCTTGAAAATTCGCACATACTTTTTTGTTCTAAATGTCTTGATCAATTTTTAATTTATTGTCTTAATTTCGTTACTCGATAAAATACTACATATCTGTAAAAAGGCTCTTATGGGAGGTAAAAGTCAAATGAAGCTTTAAAAATATAGTGATCGACACTGTCGTCTTTCGTCTTAATAGGACTTTTGTATATTATGAAGTACCTATGTATTAAAAATAACTGACCAACAAGTGTAGCTGGTAGTTAGCTACATGTGTTAATAGTTGTCGAGTGGCGTTCACCCGGCGAACCCGGCTGCGGGTGGCGACATGTGGCTTCGACGCTGTGGGGTCACGTGGCCAGGTACAACACTTCCTGTCCGTACACTTGCATTGCACATTTCACCGCCATTAATGTCCCATCAGACAAACGGTTGCGAAGGATCTTCCAATTATCATCTATGTATTAAAATTCGCGAACTCTCGAGATTACGGTTAATTTAATTTACAACAATATAAAAGTATATTATGCAGTAGCTTCCGTTACCGGTCGAGGAATGCACGAAGGGCCAAATTGATTATGTTAATATCAAATGCAGTTTACGTAAGGGATATCTGCGATGTTTTAGTAACTCGGATGTCAAACTAAAAGGAACATCTGCTCTGATTTACTCAACGCCCGGGGTTACACATGCGCACAAAGACGCGCGGACCCACAACCCGGCAAATTAACAATAGTCTACAGTTTACTAGTAATAATATCACAAAATTTGAGATAAGAAATTGCCATTCTTTTGCCAGAGGTCCCTTCCGAGAGCTCGGCTGCTTTTATGTTGATTCTAATTTATGTCATGTATTGTTGGTACCGGGTACCCTCCCCACACACTTCCTTTAGGGGCTCTGGCCCGCGCTGGATGTTGAAATTGAATTTGTTGCATCGGTTTATTGAAAATGCCTCGGCTCTCTTCTCCGACGCTTAGATAACTTTGTTTTAGAAACTAAAACTAAATGTTGTTTTATGTGCGTGAGTGTGTTTGTGGTGCTGTGGGTTAATTAGTTTCGATGTAGCTACGTGATCCTAGTTGCAGGGGATTGATGCAGCGATGACTTACATTGTGTTGAGAGTGAGTGGATAATTTTATCACTTAAAGCAGTAAGTGCAACTGATATAACTATTTTTGTTACACCTCCTCATGAGTTATTTTTGTGTCATTCTCGTACAAACAGGTGATAACCCTGGAATTTTGTTATTGCTAAAGGTAATTTATCTTCTAAGTTGTGATAGGTCACGATAATAACGAGTGATGACGTCGGTATTTGTCTTTCTTCAATGATGTTTCTCTGATCTTTAGTTGTGATAAGCAATTGTGGTACCTAATATATCTATCTATCTAGAATCTAGATAGATATATTCTGTATTGCACAGAAACAAAATACAGGTATGGTACAACAACATACAGTAAACTACAATGGGGTCATATCGCTTGAAGCATACATAAATGTTGAAGTACTTCAAGTAACTATCCTTGTTTCTAAATTTATGATGTTATTCATATTATATCACACAGGAGCTAGATGAGTAAATTAATTTAGGAATGTTACCATTTTGAAATAGCTAAGATGTGTTTTTGTGTATGGCGACAGGCATCCGTTTATATTGATTTGCCCTCGCCAGGTAAACAACCGTATCAATTTTGTTCCATAGAATTTGGCTCCAAGGCTACCTGGACCATTTAAAATTTCATATAAGTTTTGTTTTTATATTATACAATATAGTAATATTGTGATAAGAATTAAGATAAGGATAATAAGAAGATAAAGCTTAGTCTAGAATCTGTAGAGTTTACATAGAATAACACTTTTAAAGTATTCTATAAGTTTTTGATTGATTTGTTCTAGATTTAATGTTGGACCAGAAATTCAAAGTTATGTTCCCAATGTGTTATACATCATAGTACCAACTTGTTATTTATTATACCGAAATGTTAGATAAATACTTCTATAAAATTTCTAAACTTTTAGAACATGTATGTGTAGACAGGTATGATGCACGTAATCTCGTACATTCACAACATGAATGTGAGTTTCGCTTTTTACTTGCGTTAATTACATACTAACATTTTAGGCAGCATGCACAAACAAAATTAACGTGCTTTGTAAAAAAAATCGTATGGCGAAGAGAGTAAAAAAAAGGTAATTTTCTCCTTGGGTTTCGTGTATGGTATTTTATCTATCGCATTAGTAACTCGCACGGGAAATAATCTTCCTTATCATTTAGGTCGCAACGTGTTTCTTCATTCATACAAATTTATTCATTTTCTCTACGATCACTTTAAGGGTTTTATGTTAGTAACAGAACTTCATATGCTTAGATACACAGCACGAATTGCACATACAATGTTTACAATGTGTAATTCAGTCAGTAGTCACATAACAACAATACAGGATGTATTTGTGAACATTTACATACATACTAAACTCGGTGATAGTGCTTAATAGTATAAATGAAATAACCAAAAAAGATCCCGACGAATTAAGGATCTTCTCCTTTTTAAGTCGGTTAAAAAGTCACAATAAATGGATCATTATAAATTTTTGGCGTATAGCAACCTTTTGCAATTTATTCTTAAGTAAATAATGCACTTAATTTTTTTTTTAAATCGACCATTGTCGAATTTACATGCACGTTGGTTGTCGTAACTTATGTTTTTTTATGTGATAGGTGGCAGACGAGCAGACGGATCACCTGATGGTAAGCAATTGCCGCCGTCCATGGACACCCGCGACACCAGTGGAGTCACAAGTGCGCTGCCAACCTTTAAATCTCTTTATACCTTTGTATTTTGATTTATTTACTTATATACTGTGACGTTAGTCTGATTAACAACTCCATACCGTGTAAAAAGTAACATATTAGCCTGATCAAAGTTTGAAAAGTTTGACCCTATATAATATGCCAGCTCAATAATTTTAATTATGGGATGCCCGGTGATGGTATAATATTATATTGACATCTAGTCTTACGAAAGTCGGTTTTTTAATGGACGAGTACCAGAATTTTGGCGCTATGTATTTTATATTTTAATGATGTGTATGATGTATTTCTGTAACAGTAACAGAAAATAATACAAACAAAATAAAATATTAATTTTAGGAATTTGATGAAAATTCTGACATATTGGCTCAACTCCGTTTCAAAATTATTACAATTATTTAACATTGTTTGCGTGGATATTCAGACAAAATCATCCAGATTATGTATACATACGTTGCAAATGTTTCAACGGTCGTTTAAAATTATTTTATTTATACTTGACTGTGCTTGTACTTGAAACAATAAAATCTTGTGAATGGACTTAGTATTCCGTAATTATATAATGTTAAATGACGTTCATCTCATCATATTCTGAATCTTTAACCAATGATGATCTGTACGTCTTTGACTCTCGAACAAAACAGTAATGTTTTCGCGACAAAGGCATCGTGGTGGATGTTGTTTAGAGCGTAACCTAATCTAACCAACAGTAAAACCTCCAGACTGATGGAAACCCTTAGAAGAACGGGAAAAGAGATATTAAATAAAAAACTTTTCTTTCTTCCTAGGCGGTGAAACGAAGGTTGAACCTGAGCGAGAGCAGCTCAGGCAGCCAGGGCCACGTGGTACCTATGAAGGCGGACTTCAAGACGCCCAAGCAGAAGCGAGTCAAGGTGCTGACGCCCTACAGCCGACCGTCCAGTTCTATGAAGAAGTACACCGAACGTTCCAGGTACATTTCTTGAAGAAAGGTAATTTTCTCGGCCAATGAATCGTTCAATGTATGTTTATGGTGTGTACGTGTCGTAGATGATTCTAAATGGAGGGTCCTATGTTCTTGGGTTCTTTGTTTAAAGTTCTCTTTAGTAAAAATACCTTTTACCCGCAGTATAGGACAGGATATTGTACCTGTTTTAACAGATATGCTTTCTGGCTTACTTGTCGAATTATTACAGTTAAAATATTTACGCTTTGTCTCGTAGGCACCTATATCGACGATAAGCAACAGCCTATACTACCAACAGGATCGATAAAACGGCAGTATTTTTATAGGCAACGTGTCCTTTGTTCCAGGTTTGACACATCATTAGGTTTACTCACGAAAAAATTCGTTGCACTCCTCAAGTCGTCGCCCAACGGAGTGCTCGACCTGAACGTAGCGGCGGAACGCTTATCGGTCCAAAAACGTCGCATTTACGACATCACTAACGTTCTAGAGGGTATAGGTATATTAGAGAAGAGGTCGAAAAACAACATACAATGGAAATACGGTGAGTCATTTGTTGATATCACAGTTAATGTTTAGATATTTTACTATTATTATATTTTGTAATTAACCACTTAATTATTGAAGTATGGTTTACAAGATCATCAGTAAAAGGGTCATTATTATGCGTAGGCAGGGTCACGTCGTAACGTATGCTTATACATTGACACTAAATATACGAAATGGCGTAGTATGCGCTATCTCTGGTGGCAGGGGCGCGTTTATTTTTTGCCAAATTCCATCAGGCATAGTTTTTCTGTAGAGTGTCATCATTATAATATGATGAATAATAAATTACTTGTCATAGAAGTAGGGCTGCCATTTTATTTTAAATACCTATTAAAAAAACCGGCCAAGTGCGAGTCGGGCTCGCGCACAAAGGGTTCCGTAGCAGCAAATATAATAAACTTATTATGTCAATTTATACACCTGGTGAATGGAGCCTAAACTCTCCCGATATTTTGCCTCAGCCATCGTTTTCAGTGTAAGCACAATAACTTAACCAAAATTACAGTTAAATCAACCTATCTCAAAAACTATAAGAGATACTTTGATCAAACCAAAAATCGTTGAAAGAGTTAATTAGCATGCATCACCTCTATTTTTTTTAGAATTTTATACCCCGTAGTTATAAAAATAGAGGGGGGGGGACATACTTTTTACGACTTTGAGAGCTGATATCTCAAAAACCGTTCACTTTAAGAAAAATGTTTTTTAGAAAACTTTATATCATTTTAAAAGACCTTTCCATTGATACCCCACACGGGTATGTACATCGAAAAAAAAAATTTCATCCCTCAGTTACATGTATGGGGGGCCCCACCCCCAATTCTTTTTTTTACTATTTAGTGTCATATTTTTGTAGCGGTTCATACAACACATATTCCCATCAAATTTCATCACTGTAGTACTTATAGTTTCCGAGTAAATCGGCTGTGACAGACGGACAGACGGACAGACGGACAGACGGACATGACGAAACTATAAGGGTTCCGTTTTTGCCATTTTGGCTACGGAACCCTAAAAATGAGATCTTAAATGACCGCGTTAAAGCTGCAAGTTGCACAAAAGGCCGTCTAAGTATAGGCGCATTTATTAAAATCTTTATTTAATGAGCTTATTTACTGAGTGAACATATCGCTCTATTACAAATCTTTAATACAGCCAAGTGGCATCTTAGCCGTTTGGGCCTTAGATTTAATCAAAATAGCGGAAAATAGGTGACTCGTCTATACCGCGTGGACCGCTTAAATTAGGTGCCAGGCGCCTAATTGAACGCAGACGCATATGTCACAGTCTGACAAGAGGTCGTGTCACCTTAAATATTCATTAATTGTTTTAAGTGGGATAAAGGCTATCAAAATGCCTACGTGCGATTTAACTCGCTGTACAAATAATTATAAAAAATTATACTTCATTAAAAATAGGAGGTTATAAATTCTTCGGGACCATTTTTTATGCACGTTCCCCCACATAGGTACGTACCTACTGGAAGATGACTAGATCATTTTGTATTTTTTTTTAAAAGAGTATGGTACCCAGGTCATCCCATTCTTAGCATGTCATGATCTGACGATGGGAGCCTATAATAATCGAGGGCAACACTGAGATTTTATAGACTCAAGTGAAACAAATTGTCCCCATTCGAAGAAAAGTCAACTTTGTGTAAGTAAGTAAAACATTAAATAATAATTTATAATAGTAGTCAATTTGGGTAACTTTGAATTACCTTGTAACTATGAATAAAACTGGTTTAAAGATTTTTATTTTATTCCTTGGAATTCCTATACAATTTAAAACGGTATCTACGTTGAATGGATGATCGACCTTTAAATACCGTTTTAAAATGTATAGGAATTCCAAGGAATAAAATAAAAAATCTTTAAACCAGTTTTATTCAAAGTTACAAGATAATTCAAAGTTACCTAAATTGACTGTACCAACAATACATTTATAATAATTGCGACTGTTATAAAAATAAATGATTTAGAAGTTAGTTATTTTTGTTGACCCTACTTTCTCCTTTTGACATGACGCGTAGCGCGTTTGATGACTCCCTCAAGCGTATATCAAAACAAATAGGTCCATTTTCAGTTGTCTAATTGAAGGGACGTGGCGTATCTTCCGCTATTTTGATTTAATCTTAAGTTTGGGCGTATAGAACGTGCACATCGAGAGTGCTGCCAACTGGTGCTATAGATTTGAATTTTATTTGCTCTGTTAGTCAATATTAGTGCTGCCACCTACAGTTACTGCACGCACAAAATAAAGAGACACAGAAAGTCGGATCTAGCTGACATTGATATCGAAAAGTTCGTCGACCTATGCATTAGCAGTACATCGTATCGTGTCTCTCGCGCACACCTTCCTTATAGTCGGTATCTGTCATTTGTGCCGAATCATGCTGAGATCATTGTGCTGTTTAGCTTGCGATGTATACAGCTATTTATTTAAAACTTTATTGCACAAAACGAGGCGAACTTAATGCCCTGAGGTATTATCTACCATTCAACCTTTGGGTCATGCAGGAAGGACAATGGTGCGGCAAAAGGAGATCTTATGTTATTATTGCAATTACATTAAATAACATATATAACATACATATATAATTCAGTTTTATTCTGCATAGCAAAATAAAAGTATTATCTATATATTTGGAATTCCGCTGTTAGTTCTGATATCCGTAACACAGGTTTTGAGCCACCTATCTCGGAGTCAGATCAATGTATGTGATGTGAAATATTTAATTATTTATTTATTTATTTATACCTATTTTTAATTATATATAATAAAAAGCTAACGATCTGTGTCTATTTATTTTGTGCAGCACGTTCCATATAGGCGCTTTTGTATTTAATATTTATCAAGCAACGCATACATTTATAAAAATGTGTTTCTGCCCAACTGTGCAACGGTTCGTCTGCAGAACTCTCGTTGACATAGCGTTACTTATATTAGAATAGGCAGGGAGTGGTAACGTAGCGTAAAGCTACTGTTACACATGCTCATTTGTAGCATGCTTTTTAAACATGCTAAATACGAGCATGCTTTTTAAACATGCTAAATACGAGCATGCTTAAGGAACTGTCCACATTTGCTATCAATATGCATGCTTTTACCATATTTTAGCATGCTTAAAAATAAGTAAACCTGTTTACACGTGCTAAAGCACTCCACACTCTATGTATTATAAGTATGTATTTACAAAAGAAAAGTATTACATGCATATATTTGTAATCAGGGTTTGAAGTGATAATTATCATTGATAATTATCTTTGATAATTATCAAGATAAATATTGGTTGATAAATATCTTGATAAGTATAATCGAAAATATTTGCCATTTGTTATTCAGATACAGAAAACCCCCGTCCAGTTAACGCAGTTGAGGTTGATGAAGATGATATTCCACTCATCAATTTATTTTAATTAAATAAGTACAAGTATTATCGTTGTAAAAGTATTATATAATTAGTTGATTAACTGCTCGTATTTTGGTTTGCAAGTTATTATACACGAAATTATAAAAATAAAAAAATAAAAGTTGACCTTGGTTGTAAAATGTCTCTAATTTATTTAAATCACTTGATTCTAACGTAAAATATTGATATGTAATATCAGTTAAAAAAGTATTACTAGGCTTATGTCTGTTTGATAATTATCGGATAATTATCTGATAATTATCTTGATAATTATCTCGATAATTATCAAAGGACATATTTATCTTGATAATTTCAAACCGTGTTTGTAACTCCACTGTTGGTTCTGATATTCGTAACACAGGTGCTTGAGCTACCCTATCTCGGAGTCAGATCAATGTATGTGATGTTGTGAAATATATTTATTTATTTATTGATAGCAAATGTGGACAGTTCCTTAAGCATGCTTAAAAAGCATGCTACGTATGAGCATGTGTAACAGTAGCTTGACGTTTGGGCGTAGGTGTCGGCGGCGGGTCGTCAAGCGCGCACGCCCAGGCGCTGGGGCCTGGTGCGACAGGGGCGGCAGGGGCGGCAGGGGCGGCGGGGGCGGTGGGGGCGGACGAGTCGCGCGCGCGTCGGCTGCGGCGCGACGTGCGCGCGCTGGCGCTGCGCGAGGCGCGGGTGGCGCGCGCCGTGCAGCACGCCGAGACAGCGCTCAGCCGCCTCTCCGCCGACCACGGCGCGCTCGCCTACATCACCTACGCGGACCTCCGCTCCATCAGGGACTTCAGGAATCAGACGGTCATACCGATCAAGGCGCCGCCCGACACCAGGCTCAGTGTCAGTACTCCCAAACTACTTTTTTTTATTGCTAACTAGCTTTCGCCCGCGGCGTTGCCCACGTTGTTGGTTTATCCAACAGGAACCTGTTGTTTTTCGGGATAAAAATTATCCTATGTACTTTTTTATGTGATAGGTGGCAGACGAGCAGACGGATCACCTGATGGTAAGCGATTGCCACCGCCCTATGGACTACCCGCGACACCAGTGGAGTCACAAGTGCGTTACCAAGTTTTAAACCCCCCTTTCCCCCGGATTGGGCCTCCGGTACCCTCACTCACGCAGCTTTTCTGTGAGGCCGTGGTATCGGCCCATTCATGCCGAAGCGAGGCTTTCCCACGGTCCTCCCCTGGTTCTAAGCTACCTCTTCACCAACTTATAGTCAAAACGGTTGAGTCGTTCTTGAGTTATATATAAATATATTTACACTATTTATACACGAATTTCTTTTATAAATATAGATTAATTATAGGCAAACTAAAAGGACTCTGAATGATTTCGACGACGAATGACAAGGACGTATGGAAGAACAAGATATACTGCGTCCGACCTCAGATAACGTCGGAACAGGCCGGGATGATGATGACAGGCAGACTCGAATGCGGCTCATTCTGGTGGTAATTGGTAGCCGCCGCTCTTAGATATCTACAATGCCGGTTCACAGTTACGATCGGTGGCAAACAAGCGAGAGACTTGGCAGCGTAAGCGGTTACCCTTAGAAATTCAACAGGACTTGCATACGCGTTGACCCTTAGCACTCCCTTTTTCTGAACCATCTTGAACAGTCTCTAGGGAACATCTCTATTTTTTCGACGACGCGATGCGATGGAAAATATCCGGTCAATTCAGTTGAAGAATCTTAGGACATGCTGAACCAAATGTAAGAATTCAGTCGCATCGCTGTCCCAGTGTAACTTTGCCTATATTGTTCCTTTATGGATGTTGCCTGCAATCATAGGATAGGTTTTCGTTTTAGAATTTTTCGTTAGAACTACATCTAGTGACTTAACTAATTATGTATGCATGTTAAAATGTCGCAAGGTAAGAGTCGGATTGTATAACATTTCGCGGGTGGCGCGGTAATGCCGGGTTGTTTGCGTTGTGTCGGCGACGTCACATGGCTGCGTCGCGCTCAGTACGCATGCGCCGAGTTTCCCGCCTTGAAAGCCGACGCTTCCACCCCACGACGTTTATCATCTTGGAATCATTCTTTAAGTTCATATCCAGTATGGCTTAAAGCGTATCTTAAATTTGGGTTTTTGTAGATTAGAATCTAATCAAGCTTCAGTAAAATGCTCCAAGTTGGAACAACCTGATTGTCAGATATTTTTTATTTTTAAACAGTGATTGGTATTACAGGCGAAGAGATTTTATTGGATGATTTTTTGCTTACAGGTGCCCCACCCAGATGAGAAAGGCTATATGATCCACCTGAAGTCGATGTCTGGTGAGATCGAAGTCTTCCTCTGTCCCAAGGAGCGGCCGCCTTCTCCACCTCCTTGTAAGTTATTTCAACGAATTAAGCTATTTTATCAATCTTGAATGAAATATGGTATCAATAATTTGTCTCAATAAGGCTTGGCGTAACAAGTAGGTATAGTGTCTGAAGCGATAGACACAGTCTACATAAATGGAAAGTGCAGACAGAAGCAAGTTGTCTAATTTTTCGTCTATCTATATCTATAATATTCATAAAGAGGTAAATTTTATAGACAAAAATAAGGTATCCCAAAAAGACGAAACATTTGGGCGATGTAATTGACACCTAGTGCCATCTATTGGCGCAGTTAGGAACTAATACAGAAAAGTAACCGGGTTTCGCAAAATCAGGTCCCGAAATAAAGTGAGGGCAGGCTATTTATTATATATTAATAAAATAAACGTCGATGTAGCTGTTGTCGATGGCATAATGCTCGAGTCAATTCAAAGTGAGGATTGCTTTATAGATCAAACAAATGGGATGCTAAGACGGCTCTGTTCGGGTGAATGCATCTGGCCTAGACTACTTGATTTACGTCAAGCACAAAATCGATTTTGACAAAACGCCAACTTGTCTAGTTGTTGTTTGCAAAAATTCTAGCGAACAGTTAATTACGCTAAAAATATCGTCTTATTTCTAAGTATTACAGTATTTATGTTTATCTTCTTTAAAAACTCATGAATTAATGGAGACACATAGTTTCTATGACGCGCCATAACTCTCTTGATTGATAAACAGTAATCGTCATATCATATTTTATTTTTATTAATAGTTACTTACGATTAAATTCATACTTAAAGGTGAGAATTAAGTTTTTTTTTGGTATAAGTACAAGATCAGGATGGAAATACAAATTAATTGATGTTTACTTTTCAGCGTCGGGGCTCCTGCCGTCGGATCCTTTGTTAGAAGACAACAAGGCTCTGCTGGCTCCGCTAATAGCGCAGCTGCAGTCTCTCCCATCCAGCGCCGTCACGGCTAGCTTCACGTGAGTCCAGCGTTCACGTTTATATGTCAAGAGGTGTTTCGCAATCGAGGCGATGGAGGAGACAGCATCGTATTTTTTGTGACAAGTGGCAAACAAACACCAGTGGAGTCATAGGTGCACTGTCTACCTCAACCTTTTCCCCTTCTTTCACCTAATTGAGCCTCCGGTACCCTCATTTACTCGGCGAAACAGCGTACGCCAACGCCTACGCTGTGTTTCGCCGATAGAACCTCGCAGAAAACCAGCATAAAGGTTGCTTTATGCTGGTTTTCTGTGAGGTTATCACTCGCCCCAATTATTATTTTTTTTTTATATGAGAGGTGGCAGGTATGCCTATGCCAGTTATGCCCTATAATGGCTCTCCCACGGTTATTAATGCCTTTCCCCGAGAATGGAATCCTCACACTCATATTTTTGGCCTGTCACCGGGAAGACTGAAAGTTGCATTAACGGTAGAGGTCTAGCCACTAAATGAGGCCGTCCGCTGACGTCAGGCCACCGTCGCGGGCGCTCGGAGTAGGTTTTAGTATGCGCCGTGTTCCAAGTATTCCACAAAACACCCGCAGCACAGCAGCGGGGCCATTAAGGTGACGGGTAAGGCACACTAGCGACGCCAATCGATTTTAATTTTTAGCTACTAAACCGGATTAATATTAAACAATTTCGGGGTTACAACCTCTCGGCAAACACTTATACTATTTATTAAATAACCATGCACAAATGTTGGGTCCGTTTTTGTACGCGAAAAATTGATTCACGTTAAAAGTGGCCGCTTTTGGCATGAATCAATTTTTCGGGTACGCGTTGGAGCAAACATTTTTGCATGGTTATTAAATTAATAGTATAAATGTTTGCCTAGAGGTTGTAACCCCGAAATTCCAAAGATCAAGAGCTCCCCCATCAGCTCCATTTTCGGGTTTATCCTGGAACTGGAGCTACATGAGGTGCTGTAAATAGGTTACGGGGCTGCCACAATAGATCATCGACTGGTCGCAGTGGCTATGAGACGCAGGGCTCACCCCATTTCTATCAAATAATAAAAAAAACCCCGAAATTGTTTGAAATTGATCCGGTTTAGTAGCTAAAAATGACCTACCCGTCACCTTTTTAAGTATCTTATCTTATCTTATCTTATCTTATCTTATCTTATCTGTTAGGGGCCATTTTCATGGGGCACGTCGACCCTAAGGGATCTTTTGTACCTCCCCTTTCTTTTGCGCTCTTACTCACGAAAGATTCGTTTCATCAGCATCACGATGTCTTTCGGATTGAAGTGCCTGTAGTCTCCTGGTTTAGGATAAGCGTTACCTAGAAGACACATTCTGCCTCTGGCTAGTGAGTCGCATTCACATAAAAGATGTTCTATGGTTTCCGTCTCCTCCTTGCATGCTCTGCAGTCGCTGTTCGATGTCATGTTCATCTTCATCAGCATTTTGTTCGTTGCATAATGCCCTGTTAACGCTCCTATGAGCATCCTTGTCTGTTGTCTATTGCCTCCGAGAATATACCTTTTTAAGTAACTTAAAACAATTTTTACTAAGAAAGATCTGTGGTGCTTGCAGGACGCCCATCAAACGCGAGCCCGTGGACCCGCACGAGCACACGTCGCGGAGCCTGGTGGTGTGCTCGCCCTGCGTCACCGACCCCACGCTGCCGCTCGCGCCCGCGCTGCCCGCCGCGCCCGCGCCGCTCGCGACTCTACCGCCCCTCTCGCAGCCGCCGCAGCAGCACACGCCCGACAGTGAGTGACACCTTGCCTTTTCCCTTCATTTGGGCTCGTCGCGACTCTACCGCCCCTCTCGCAGCCGCCGCAGCAGCACACGCCCGATAGTGAGTGACACCTTGCCTTTTCCCTTCATTTGGGCTCGTCGCGACTCTACCGCCCCTCTCGCAGCCGCCGCAGCAGCACACGCCCGATAGTGAGTGACACCTTGCCTTTTCCCTTCATTTGGGCTCGTCGCGACTCTACCGCCCCTCTCGCAGCCGCCGCAGCAGCACACGCCCGATAGTGAGTGACACCTTGCCTTTTCCCTTCATTTGGGCTCGTCGCGACTCTACCGCCCCTCTCGCAGCCGCCGCAGCAGCACACGCCCGATAGTGAGTGACACCTTGCCTTTTCCCTTCATTTGGGCTCGTCGCGACTCTACCGCCCCTCTCGCAGCCGCCGCAGCAGCACACGCCCGATAGTGAGTGACACCTTGCCTTTTCCCTTCATTTGGGCTCGTCGCGACTCTACCGCCCCTCTCGCAGCCGCCGCAGCAGCACACGCCCGATAGTGAGTGACTCCTTGCCTTTTCCCTTCATTTGGGCTCGCCAGTAGAGCTAACATGCGCACCACGAGATAATAGGGTATTTGACTAAGCTCGAGATTTTACAAAATAAAAATATTTTATCAAAATATAGGTAAATACGTGCCAATAGCAAAAATTCTCAATTAAAAATATAACGTCTAGCTGGTTTTATGGTCATTCAAAGATTCATGGGCAAGTCCATTTTAAAAGTATGAAATTATTAAATAATAATTAAACCATTGAATAACCCATATAATTTACACCAACTATTATAATGGAACCATTGACATAAACGAAACATTTGATATAGCTACCATACAAAATTCAAATGAAATGCATACAAAATACTGTCGTGTGACGTCACATCTCAGTAGCCATTTGTATAGAGCGTTTTGGGTTTGCCCAAAATAATGTGATTTTAAAGTTGTGATATCTCAGGTAGTTTAAATGAGAATCAAGTGATTCTTTCAACGATGTTTCTATCATTGAGAGGTCTTTTGATTACAAAAATAAAAAAAAAAAGTCAAATACCGTATTTTGTCTACACTCGTATTCGCTAGTTGCTTCTCGCTCACCAGACTGAGCGATGAGCGGGATGCGGATGCGCTCGCACGGACGAGAATTTCATACATGCGCTCCGCGCCAAAATGTTGTCTACTCTCGTCCGTGCGAGCGCATCCTTCTATCCCGCTCATCGCTCAGTCTGGTGAGCGAGAAGCAACTAGCGAATACGAGTGTAGACAAAATTATCTCGTGGTGCGCATGTTAGCCCTACTGGATAGAGATCGCGCCACCAATGAAGTAATTTCGAAGACCACCCGTTTGGAACGGTGGTAGTGAACGCTGCCTTTGGTCCAACGGTTGCGTGTTCGATCCCCGCACACTACAAACATTTGTGTGCATGAGCATGTCTGTTTGTATTGGTCTGGGTGTTTCCTATATATTATAAGTATGTATTTACAAAAGAAAAGTATTATATGTATATATTTGTAATCCCACTGTTGATTCTAAAATATCCATAACACAGGTGCTTGAGCTACTACCTATCTCGGAGTCAGATCAATGTATGTGATGTTGTGAAATATTTATATTTATTTATAATTTCTGTCACATCACCATTAAAATTTGAGCCTTGTTATATGAATCAAACATTTCGGCGGGTAGGGCTAAACAAGCTGCGTGGGCTGATACAATTCAAAGGGTTTTAAATTAGTTCTAGTGGTTTTTAGTGTACAAATTTGTTGTTTATTTGTGCAGTGAAGTGCCGCAAAGTGATTCCTACTAAATAAGAATTGTTGGATTGTATCGTTTTTAACACTACTATTGTGTGTCAAGTGAGTTGTCTCGTGACAACTTGCTTAGACCTAATAAGAGTCTTAAATTTGCTATTGATTTTAGAGTGATATCCGCTGAATCCGTAGGTCGATAAAACGTAAAACACCGGCGTTTTATTGAGTGACTGTGACTTTGACTGACTTCGACTGTTGACTACCTACTTATTCTCAATAATTTACTTGACATTGGCAAATTATCTTCGGGTAGAGCCATATAAAAAAACAAAGATTTTAGTTCCATGTTTTGCTGCGGGACTTCTTTCGTGGCGCGGTCTGTAGTCTATCCTGGGTTGTTTGTGCGTCCAGCTGAGCCCGTTCCAGATCTTTTGATACGGATGTCCACCACGTAGCCAGGCGGCGCCCGCGACCTTTTTTCCTTTCCTGGGATACATACAAAAAATACTGCAAACTGCGCATACGCAATAGCTTAGCGGGGTAGACTAAGGTTAACGCCCTGTGATGACCTGTGCACCGACTAACAAAAAGATACCGCCTATTTCGGCGACGAGGGAAAATATGCACGTCTCTGATAGTTTCTTAAAATTAGTTGGGTTAGTAGCTCTAACCTGGATCAGAGGGTTACGACGGATGGCGATCGTTTGTAAAATATTTGTCAAATCGTGGATCATGGTGTGAGTGTGGATGTGAGCTACAAAGTAGTCTCGCTAGTGGAGTCGATTACGCGGTGTGATGTAATTCATGTAGCACTTAAATCATTTCTAATATACTAAGATAAGGATGTTAAAATTTATACACCAATCTGTATTTATTAACGCTCGCTTCGTTGTGACAGACGGCAGCGCGCGGGGGCGCCTGCGCAACGCGCTGATCGCGGACAGCGACGACTTCGCGCCCATCATGGGCGGCGGCCGCTTCCAGCTTCAGACCGAGGACCAGGAGTCGGGTAAGAGGCCTTATTCATTTTTAGCGCGTTTAACTGCGGTGAAAGAACGAGGGTTTTTATTAACGAAAAATCCGATATTTATTTAGGGCATGAGGTCCAACTGAAGTTGCCCTACGGTTATAAAATTATTGGCTAACTTGACTGTTTTCACGAAAAGATATGAAATGTGTTAAAATGGTTGCTTACAGGTTAAAAATAATAATACAATACGTGTTTTGTACGAAAGTAATTCGTGAATAGTTTTAATATTTGTAAAATAATGTTCGAGTTTATTTTTCTGAGGAATACAACAACCCAACAGGGGCGGCCATGATTGAGCATCCTATAACGTCGCATTACAATTCTTGTGTCATCTTGCTGTCATATTCGCCATATATTTTGTGCAATTAGGTTTTTTTGAGGAAAGTAATTATTGGGTGTACGTAAACGGTGGATTCGACCAATCTTTATCCTAAAATAAATCTATGGTATAGCACAGTTATATGCAGTGTAAAATAAAAATCCGTTCTAACTACTTGTCCAACAGCCTACACCTAATTCCAATGGTAAATCGTAAGACTCCCAATTTTGACAGAATTAGTATTATCCTATAAAAAAATTGGTAGGTAATTTAAAATGTCACAGCTGTTACGGATCAACCAAGATCAGAAGGCACTTCAGTGACATTGACAGGGGGGAGTATAGGATGCTTTTGAGAAACCTATTTTAATTGTTACGAAATTATAATAGTACAGACAGATGCTCTATATAATTTGTCTCACAAAAAAAAGGGAACATCCTCACTACGTTACAGCCAATAGACGCCTTCTGCTAGACATACAGTTATTTATTATACATGTCTTGGAACATTTAAATTCATAAATAATTTATTAATATTGAATATAAAATGTCTTTTTAAATAGTAGGTCCTTTAAATAGAAATATTTGGAGGAAAGTCTTGACTACACTGCTGACATTTGGTGATATTTTTAATCTGTTTTTCGTTAGTTCCCACTTTTGCCGAGTGCCAAATAATGGTGATCGGTGTATCTTGACTCTTGACATTACCTGTATAATCCTACTTAGCAAAAATATCCTGGTGGTACATTGTGAATCACAAAACAATACATATTGTTTTTGCCGGTTTATAATGTCATTCGTTCATTCACTCCCTAATCAAGGTATACCGGCTTTAGAAGTACACAAATTAAGTTTATTGCGAAAATAAAGTACCTAATAACTAAGTAAATTATCCTGCGGATATTTTATTCTCTTATAACTGTCAAGTTGGTCGAATCCGCCCTACACCTAGGTCCATTTTAAAATGTCTTTCTGAAAATTGTCTAACAGACAATTTGGCACATGTGGCAAAAATCATTTTTGAATCAGTTTTGACATTTTCCCCCAATGTCAATGTAAGGTGCCTTTTGATCATAGTTTTAAAGTGGATTGGTTATATTTTGACGTGTC
Organism: Marasmia exigua; assembly: GCA_019059595.1. Lineage (NCBI taxonomy): Eukaryota > Metazoa > Arthropoda > Insecta > Lepidoptera > Crambidae > Marasmia > Marasmia exigua. Next base: position 28,128,405 of record CM032464.1, on the reverse strand, counting down.
ATGGACGAAATTAAGTGCAATACAACCAATGGTGTCGAAGTTGGACCTCACGTTTATCCAGCTATAGGGTTTTCAATTTTGTAAAAACCTTAATTGACCAATCGGTAGTCATTTAATTATTAGGGCTGGTTTTCACCAAATCCAAAAATAGGATTTTTTTGACGAGAACTTTAAATAAATAATATTGAAGACACCATGCGACAAGCCGTGATAGCGATGAAGAGATGAATTCCACGCCTATCTTAAAGATTAGATGACCGTGTCTCTTGACAGAAATCGTTGCAAATCTGTTATGGAGGCTTTTGCCCTGCAGTGGAACAGTCAATTATTAAAAGCAATAAAGGCGAAGAGATGTGTCGACATGATTTTCTACCGAAGATATTAATAGATAATAATAAAATTTAAAAGATTTGCGCGTGTTATAAAATAAATTGGCCTTATTCGCTTATCATTTATCACAGTCCAATATTACTTTTATACACACTAATGTCATAATCTTCAAATTAAGAAATCAAAATGTAACAGACTTTTGACAGACTTTATAATATTAATTGCTTTAAAGGAAATTAAAAAGTTAGGGTGTTACATAATTATCTTTTTTTGTACTTTATGGAACAGCTCCCACTTAATGCAACAGGCAAATTTCTTAAATGACAATATTAGGCATATGTATAGACATAATTTATACTGCCTATAAAGTATCAAATTGACATTATAAAATACCTGCGAAACAACATGCGCGCGCAATGTTCGCACAGATGATTAAATGTGTTTAGCTTTCGTCGATTTAGCAGGATTTAGCGACATGTTTTACGTAAATAATTTTTGTTTGTCAAAAATGACTGAACTGATAGATTTTGAGGGGTGGTCTCCACTCAATATCTTAGAAAGTACATCGTTAGTTACATTCGTTAAATAAACCATAAATGCTACTCGAATTAGGTTTTTCAGGTATTTAAAGCTTCTCTAAAGTGACTGAAGATTATTAACATGGGTGTAGATAAAGTAGTGTATGAGACTGCACATAACTCGGTATTAAAACACTCGCGAATGCTATAAAAACCCGCCAAGGCCCGTCTTTTAAAAAATTTCAGGTTCATAAAATCCCACGAGGTATTAATTAACTCAATTAGTGAGGTTTTCCCTCAAATTGTGTCAATACCTCTTGGGATTCCTGGTGAAGAAGCAGCAGCAAAAAGGAAACTAAAAGTATTGAAGAGTGGAAAGTCGCGCTTTGTGGCTAGTACTCAGCCTGTGACTTGTGTGTTGCCAATCACATCACAGTCAGAGTTCTAGCTATGCGGCGGGACGCCTGCGTCTGCTGATGAAGACTTTGAAATTTTACATTTTATTTTTGATTTTCTTCTATACATATAAAACTTCTAAAAATAAGAAGCGCGTTCGCTAACAGTAATAGGTGTTCTGCTTATTGTAAATATTAATAATAATACTAGATTTCCGAATCCTCGTTCTAGTAGTGTTACCATAATTACGTACTGGACGTTCGATACTGTAAATATCTAGCTTATTATATCATTGTAAATACATAGGACACGGTACTTGGTTGTAAATATACTTATCTCTTGTTATTTAGCGAATTAGCGCTGTGTGTTTATAACTACTGATTTCTTTATGTGCCTTAAGCAATAGTTTGTTACGAAATGTTGATTTACGTCCCATTGACGACCCGTTTGGAACAGTGGTAGTGAACGCTGCCCTTGGTCCAAGGGTTGCGGGTTCGATCCCCGCACAGTACAAACATTTGTGTGCATGAACATATCTGTTTGTATTGGATTGGTTATTTTCTATGTATTATAAGTATATACTTACAAAAAAAAGTATTATATATTTGTAATCCCACTGTTTATTCCGATATCCGTAACACAGGTGCTTGAACTACCTATCTCGAAGTCAGATCAATGTATTTGATGTTGTGAAATATTTATTATTTATTATTCACAAAATATTTGAACGATTAGTATTTCTGATACTCTTGAGAAAATTAAGCACGTATTACATAATCATAGTTACTTTTTTAAAACTGGAAACTACCATTGGACATAGATCAAGGAAAGTAAATAATAAGAATAAATACTTACATCAGACTACCAGGAGTTATAACCTCAAATGAAAGATCTCAAACTGTTGTGTTAAAGAAAGCTCGTCATTAGCCAGTGTCGTTCGTGCATGCTTGTTCGCCACATTCTCATCATCACCAAAGCCTTGTCGAGAACTAACATGACTGGTTTGAGTGTTCCGTCTTAACTGGCTGTCAGATAATATCTTATATAGCCCTCCATTATGTCTCGCTTATTTACACACAAAACCTATTAGAATTCTTTTCATGGATATCGCGTGTTTTTATAGTTATTCACATGACAGCTTTTACGAATCTGCTAATTTACGTTAATTAGACTACTTCGTTAATAATATTTTAGCAGAAGACAAATCTGCTTGATCCAAATGACAAGTGTCACCGACAAGGAACAATGCATATTTTATATTCTCTTGAAAGTACATTTTCGACGCTCATGTCCTACATGAGCGTTGGCTTGAGTTAAGTTAGTTTAACTTGCATTGCTATGTATATTTATTACGCTTTTTTATTTTGACTAAGCGTTGTTTAGTATGAAAGCTAACGCATTAGCTACGCGAGCCAAGTTAAACTAAGTTGCCTATCTTTCGGTTTGCAATCTGAAATCCATTTAGGGCTGGCTTCGGAACATCTCGCGACACGTTGACTAATCTGTCGCAGAGACAGTGATTTGACGCCAGCTTTAAACACGCCTACATTTATCAAAATCACCAAATCATTAAATAAATCATGTGTTTACATAAGGGATGGTAAGGTACTTCACACTCACTCTGGCTATGCACTAAGTTAACCCACCTGTCTCATCACCGGTCGCGGCGGCGGAGGGCGGGGAGGGCGGGGAGGGCGGCGAGGCCGGCGCCGCGAGCTTGGGTCCCGTGCGGCTCCAGTGCCTCGTGTAGCACCATGGGATTCAGCTCACGGCGTGCGCCACTAACAGCAACTCATCTACTAATACACGTAACGACCCATCGGCTGCAGCTCTCATATTGTCTAACTTGCGTTTTGCACTAACTAGCGCTGTGGGGGATTGTCTCATGGACTTCGAAGCTGTTTTACTTCTACGGTATAGGGTAGTCATCTACCATTGGTTTGGGATTACGTTAAGCTTTCAGCTAGTTTTCCTATGTACAGTCGTGATTTTTTTATTTACTCTGAATCTTGTTGTCAATTTCCTTGATTATAAAATCAAGTAACTTCACAATTTCGTATTTTTACAGAAGTTTGAGACCATTCTCCATATATCATTGGTGGGGATAGATATTGCAATAACAAATTTAAAATGAATCTATCATCGCCAATAATTGCTAGATTTATTGTATAAAATCTACAAATTTATATATTTTTGTTATTTTATTGATGTATATTTTAAACTCCTGACACAACAAAAAAGTGTTATAAAGTTTTCAGCTGTGTGTTTCTTTGTGTGTGCGCGTTTCTTTAACTGTTTAGGCATAGTGACTCCTTCTATACGGATCCTCCGATGTTGATTCTTTAGTTTGAAAGGTGAGCGGAAGCGTCTTTAGCAATAGTTTGTCAGCCATCAAAACAGTTTCTGGCGGTTCAAAGGGTGAAAAGCGACTCGTTTTAAATTCTAGTATTATGTAACTTAATAATGGTACCCCTGATTTGAAATCTCATCGGAAATCAATCAAATCCTGAGTGGAATATCCTTATTAATTTAAAGTAGAGGTTTTTAACTCATTAATATGGTCTCAATGCAAAGGTTATAGATATTTGATAGATAGCTGATGATTGGGGGTTGTCTAAATTTTTATGTAGACATTTATTCATTAATACTGTTTGAAAGTGTGATTAAAAACTAAGCAAGCTTTTAAAAAAGTAGTTCTAATTAACAATGACGAAGACTAATAAATATTTTTTTAGAAAAACTTGCATTTGTAGCCTAGTTAAAAAAGAATTGAGTTTGGTACTTACATACATATAGATCCTTAATTAATTACGCTTGCTAAAACATTTTGCGTCTTTCGCCTTCGCCTTCGCCTCGCCTGTAAAAAGATATCTGCTTACATGAATGGTTCGTTTCGTCTCTGTACAGAACTTGCAGGTGTAATCGTTGGTGGAGGACGCCATCTGCATTGTAATGTGTATTCATGTATTCGACTTGTGCTTGCATTATACGTTTCAGTCAAATACCTAATGTAAATACATAGTGTTCGAAGAATAGAGTCAAATGTTTCTAGTTGCTCCTTTCTTTGTTTGATTAAAATAACGCCCGGTCACAGTTTTTGTCGATCGACTTGAGGTTAAATACAATTATTTATTTTGATTTGCGTATTGTCAAGATTTTCTGTATTCGTGAATCAATCAATGTATATTATTAGGGTATTACGGTGCGTAAATAATAAGATATATTTGTTCAAAAGTTTGACTTGTATCATGTCATTCGTTATGATTAAATTATTTATTTATTTAGTACATATACCTACGCCGTTATTTTTTTTCGCTTTTTTGTTGATGTAACATGCTAAATGGACTTCATTTACGATACCTTTTATGAGGGTTTAGGGATGTAAACGATAAAAAGATAACGGTGTTGTATACTACAAAATTGTAATTTGTGTCATCGTGTGTAATAAAACAAGTAATTTTAACTATTTTGTTCTGTTTAGATTATTTGGATTACCCTTTTTTAAATGTGTTTGTTTATGACTTGTTACGATGATGATGAATAGTAAATAAGTTTATTTTTTTACCAAAATTATGATTTAAGAAATTATTATGTAATTGATCTTTTAAATATAATTAAAAGACGATATCTATCTACCTTGGCCCGAGGATAAATGTATGAAAACCTAGAACGCTAAATACCGGTTTAAATTTGATTGAAATTGATTATTGTTTAGATATTTTAAAAACTTCCCGAAATACATTTCAGAATCACGCTTTTATACTTGACGAAAAACGCCTTATATTAAAACTTTTAAGCGTTTTTCTATGCGTACCACATAAGCATTGTATGGACCGATATATAAAATATTGCTTGTGGGGACCAACTTACACAACAAATCCAAATGATAAGCAATTTTTTTAATAAATGTATACTTTAAAAATGGAGTTGTCTGTTCAAATTTGGTTGATGTGATCATTAAGAAAGATACACGAAATATTCATATTGGAATGTACATTGGCAATAATATCACATAATACATATAATTGTATGATCGTCACGCCTATTGATTTCAATTGACACTTGTAAAAAATAAACTAAAAATATAAATAATTTGACTTTCTTGACTTAGTCTTATGTCCCCTAGGTGGGGCAAAGGGCGCCCACTGTGCTCCGCCATCTCAGAGAGATCTTTACTTCTACTACAAAATGAATGACGTGTATTGAGTTTGCGCGTGTGTTACGTTTGCAGAGCCGCTGGAGCTCGAGCCGTTCCTGGCGCTGGAGCCGCCCATGTCGGCCACGGACTACGGCTTCTGCCTCGACCACGACGAGGGCCTGTCGGAACTGTTCGACTTCGAGTTCTAGTGTCTGTGCGCGAGTGCGTGAGCCGCAGGGATATTGTCACACAAGGTGTCTCGAAACCAGCCCGCTGTGCCAGGTCGGCACTTCGCGTTTATTTCATGATCGTGACCTTAAACTTTAGCAGTTCCTGTTACTTCGATGAAGCGCGGTTTGTTTCGGGTTTGCGATTGAGGTAAGAAAAGTCGTAAGAGGTACGAAATGTAAGACTTAACATGTTATGGCGACTGTTTCAGTTCACTCATACAGGCGTGATTAAATTTCTTTAAAGAAATTCTCATTCAGTTCTATTTGGGTTTGAACAAATTTGAGTTAAGTGAATGTAAATGTCGCCAGTAACGACCAAGCCGATAAGTAATTTTATAGTTACAGCTGTAGGAATATGCACTAAAGATATAATTAAAAGGCTTTGTCCTCATCTGGTTTTCGACACCAGACTTCATCCCACGTTTATTCATCATTATATTGGGTTTTGGTTTTAAATTTTACATATGCTCACTTAAAAAGTACGAGGTTACAATAGTAATATAAAATAATACAGTGAAACCACTTAAAAGTACTTAATAAATAATAATAAAGTATAAAAAGTCTTTATAGAGGCGGAATAATGAACAAATTGTTGTTTTTCGGTGTGCTCATCTTTAGTGCATTTTCTTTTCTATTCATTGTGAATTGAAGTTCACTGGTTAAAGTTACTTAAAACAATAGACATTTCGTCAGTCACAGATAAGAAGTAAACAAATATCTCATTTCATTTGGATTCTTTTTAACGTGTAATGTTAAAGATATAATTTACGATTTATTTGTAAATGTGTTCAGAATCATATTAGTTACCTGAGGTAAAGGTATGGTTTTTAACGAATGTAATATCACCCTGAATTTTCAAACTTGAATCTATTGTGTATTTATTTACATTCAGTACTGGTACTGAACTTTTATATGTTAAGTTATCATAAAGTCGCATATACTTCTGGTAAATTGGGTTTGTACATGCACAATCCCAGAAGATGTAATCTACGTAATCGGCACTAAGTATGTATTTATTAAAAGTTCCACCTCCGAGGGATGATATGGAGTTGGCAGCGGCAGCGCGGTGGGCGAGGGGTGGCGGGCGCGGTGTACATAGTCGCTCAAGGCCGGGCGCTCGCGCCGCCCTTGTATATATTAACATGTAATGAACGGTGATATCTTAGCGGCCTTCGATTTTACTTGTAAAGCTAGTTCTAGTGTACCGTTTGTCAGACATTCATGCCATTGAGGGCTATTATTTGCGATTGTAGCGTTCCGTTCGTCACACTAATTTGCCAAATATTTAGTCGATACCTGAGTTTGACGTATTTAAGTTTTATTGTGGGATCGTTTAGTTAACTTTGTAAATAGTTCCAGACGGGACGGAGATGTCGCGAACGCATGTATATTTTATTTCGATGATTTGATTTGTAAGTACAAAATGACAGGATATCTACTCCGTTGCAGTGTTTTCAGATGATTCGACAAAACGTCCATTTGAAATCGTCTACATATTTAAGTGTACACAGGTGCGGGCGTGCGTCAGGCGAGCGGAGCTGCTTACTTGCTTCCCTCCGAGATGATTCGTTCGTATGACGGATGCCGTGCGCTACATAGGCAATATTTTAGAATTCTGGTTGTAAGAAATATCTCTATATGAATAAACACAAGTTATCTGGACTCACTGCCATATTGTAAAGTACATTGTTTCACGTTTAACCGTCCGCGCGCCTCGGTTCCGTCACATCGTATAGTGTACAGCACAAAATGTCATTGTAAAAACCTATTAATAAGAGCATATCAAGATAATTTTAATGTTAGTGTTAATTTGGTGGTGTTCGGGAGTGGTGCGAGTGAGAGGCGCGGAGTCTCGGGGGCTGTGGACACTGCTCGCGCGACCACGCGCCGCGGTGACGTCACCGCGCAGCTGTCTGCAGCGCGTGGTGACGTCACACCGTGCGGCTGTCTACTGCACGTGGTGACGTCGCACCGTGCTTTCACCTCTGGTCTGCCTTATTTTTTAAAGTTGTGACCTCTTTGAATAGACTCGTTTAGTGAAGAGTGACCAGTGTCCACAGAACCACCCTCGATTGCAATAAACCCTTAATATAGATATATTTTTATTTCAAACTTGAGTTTGCTTAACAATAACAAAAGATTCTGCAAGCAGAATTGATTACGCACACAATATATTGCGAAGCATTCTAAAAAGTAATTTTTTCGAAATTATATGTTGTAAGGAATCCGTTGGACGCTATAAATCGCGAAACTTTCCGCTAGACCTCCCAAAATAGTATTAATTTCATCTTTATTTATTACCCTCTTGCATTTTATTTTGTGAGAGCGTACCGTTTTTGGTAACATATTATTTTATACAGCATACGTCACATTTTAGCTGATTACTTACTACCGAATGAAATGGAATCTGTGAATGAATTTATAGACGCAGTTTTGTTTCGATAACGTTAACAATTAAGTTGTAATATTTGAGTTTGATAGTACTTTATTATTATTTTGTTTTAGTTCTTGTAATAGTCCCTGAAGTTGGTTCTATTTCGATGAAATAGAGGTAATTTTGGGAATGTTAGATAATCAAAATTGTTAAAAAAAATATCGAATGACAGCCGATAAGCGTGAGAATAGAATGGAGACGTCACACACTAGCAATGTTCCGGAGCAGTCCGCGAGCCAAGTTGCGGCGCCACGTTGCGCTCGCGGCCATTGCCGCGCGCGCCTGCCTTGTTTTGATCTCATGCTGAAAATTGCTGGTTAGTTGAGGCCTTCACTCTCAATGTAGATATTACTCGCTTATCTATATCGCCGCAGTTTTGCGTGTCGCTGAATTAAAAGACTGCAGTCAACATGTAAAAAGTGTGGCCTGCAATAATAACTAATTTAATTTGCTATGGTGTAAAATCTAACCAACCAAAAAAATTAATAGCAATATTAAAAAACAAAGGATTTTAACACAGCTGAGCTGCATAAAGAAACGGCTACAAAGCAGGCGGCATTTTTTTTAAGTTGTAAACGAAATTGTTTGTAACACAAAATCTGGGGCCAAACGTACGAGAAAAGGAAGTACAAATTAAACAAGAGTTTTCTCGTAATTTAGTTTAAGGTTTTACGCTACTTCAATTGTTGACATCGATCGATACTTTGTTTGTAACACCGGTAAAGACTGTACTTTCTGGTTTACGAATATGAGACTGTAAAAAGTATCCTTTCGATTGCTGGACTCCATAATCCGCGGGCATTGTGTCCTATTTATTTATTTGTCTTGTCAACTGGTTCTGATGCGTCTACATTGAAGGCAGGGAAGGTACAGTCAAAGAACGAAAAGGTTCGTCAGTTTTCAAATTGATTCGTTTGATATGCTATGAGCACTTATTTATTACCTTTCGTAAATTTGTCACAGTAATACCTGTTGCACAGAAAATTATTCTTAGATTTTATGCTATGCTAACATTGATTCAATTTGATTTAAAGAAGGTTGGCATATCTTTTTAAAACGATATTATAACTGATTCTTGCCGTGTAAGCGAAATTTAGCTTATGGTAACGAACCTTTTTGTTCTCTGTACTGTACTTAGCACTATTTTTATACTTATTGTGTCCATATTATGTGAAGAATCGAATTTTAAAGTGGAACAAACTATAATCACAGAAATACCTGAATGTTATAATTGAAAATCCATCCTGTAAATGTTTCACTTTACAATTATCTAATTTTCAATGTAGTTTCATAATTTAATTTCATTTTTCATAGTGTTGATATGTTTTTGATTGAAATAAGAGGAACATAGAGATCAGAGCAAATCAGATTTTCAGAAGCTGAAATTGCATATAAGTTAACATATGAAACACGAAATAACTCAAAATAAATAATATGTAAAATCGATAACGATTATTTATAATTTCGTCGAGCTACTATTTAGATCAGGTTTACATAAAATCCGACTTTATAAGTGCGTGTGAGCTATTATGGTTTCCTGTAAAGCAAATGTGGCGCTAAGTCCTACATAAAACGAGTTTCCAAACAGCTAAACCACACATACTCGAAGAGATTTATTCAATTTGGCGATTTTATTTAATGGACTTGAGCTTTAAAAGCCGTCGTGCTTTTTGTAATCCAAATTTTTTATGGTTGTTGTAACGATTTGTAGACTCGTAAGTGATGCCTGTTATTGAGTTATGATGCAGCGCCTCGTTGTTACGCTTACACAAAGCACACCTGCCAGCAGTGTACGTGCACGCGGACCGAGCCGGTCCCAAAGAACTAGGCTCAAATAGTAACGAATGAAACTTGCTCACGAATTTCGCCGCGCTCGTTAATACCTCTGCCCTTTTTCTTTTGGCCAGAACGAGCAAGTTGTCATATACTCTATTTGGGCTGGTAAGATTTATTCTACTGTTACGACAGTCCGAGTATAAGTTATTAATTACGTCACTGCGACGGTCCACAGGGTCCTAATGTAGTATTCAGACAATATTTGTTAATCTGGTGTTGTTGTTTTGCCGTGTGACATCTGATGCGGGTATCTCACAGATGGCGCTCCGGATCCGATGGACTCTCGGTTGTCTCTGTTCTACGTAATTATTTCGTTTTGTAGAAGACTCGGTTGCTTCTGGTGGCGTAGACTTGCCGCAAGCATTGTCAAGCAAAGGGTTGTATGCAGAAATTTTATATGTTACGAAACTCTCAGTGCTATAGTGAAAAATAAGACTTTTTGACGGCATGTTTTTGTGTAATACTATTACTGGTTTAAATATGAAAAATTGAAGGTGCAATGTTATTATGTATGTATTTAAGGAGTGCGAGGTACGAGGTGACGCGTGCGTTGTTGTTTGGTGAGCTCTGTTTGGTTTATATTCATTTGTGTTGGAAGACTGAGGTTGATTATTCCAGTTTCGACGAACGTGAGTTATTTGTTGATTGAATTTAAATATAAAGTCATATATATATAGTTAGGTTATATTTTTTAATAAATATAATATTGAGATATGTAATATAAACCTTTCTTTTATTTTCACCGCATTCCCCATAAATGAAAAGCTTTGTTATAAGTGACTAGTTTATTAAATGTATCAATAAAAAAGTATAAAGATGGCAAACAATTCAAAATATACATTTTGTACCTGCAAATATTTGCTGATGTACGCTTAAAAATATATATTTTTATACATTATGTACCCACTACAAACTCATAATATTAATAATAGTATGTACACTCGGCATCAAAAATATTTTAGCGTTCATACTTTCCAAAAACATTGAGCATTATTTTGATAAAAATGAACTTGACATTATTGTCGGATGTTGCTAAGTAACACTTGGAAACTGATCACTGAACGTGCTGATAGACAAGTAAAGGCCACAAACTAAGTAGAAGATACTGCAAACCTGCTGCGTGGAATCTACACTGGATGCATCGAATTTGAAAGAGTTCTCGTAGGTACCGCTGAGTTCATAAAATTCCTCTATTCCATGTAGTCTTACCAGTTGACTACTGGGAATTTCCTTCCCAATAGACTTACTAGTAGGACCATTTGTATTTTTGCTATTGCGTATTATATGAAAAAACAAATGAAAACCAAGTGACAAGCGAAACAAGAGAAAGATATGAAAACAAAAGAAAGCGACTATTTTCTTTTGTCTAGAATATATTGGTATCATTTGTTTTCCCGACAAGTAGGTAGAAGACCGCGCCACGAAAGAACTCCCGCGGGAAAACTCTGAATTTAAAAACTTACATGACAACTCTAATTTGCATGATGATGGCGACTGAAGCGCGCTTTTCACGGGAATTCTTTGGTGCCATTTGGTGCTACTTTCATCGCTTCTAAAATTTATAACTTGATTGGAGCGTTCGTATACGCTCCGAGCGCGTAGGTCATTCTTTAATGAAGTTATCGAGGGGGAAGCTGCTGAAGGACGTCGACCAGATGTCGGTGAAGGCGGTGCTGACCAGGTCGTTGATTAGCGGCCGGATGACTGCGAAGCCTGGCTTCCACGCTGCGTTGATAATCCGATCTAACATGCGCTCTGAGAATTCAATTTCAACGTTTATCTGTTATTTTATTATTTAAAATCGATCATTGGTGATATCTTGTTTCGGAGTTTAATTCCCTAGTTGCGTCCAAAGCTGTGGCTTCGGAGCCTAGGGCAGGTATACGCTTGGACCATGATCAAGTCTGGTAATTACAATGAAAACAACTGCCGTCTGGCCTTCGCAACCCTTACACAGGTGAACCAGCCCAACTGGATCAAGGTTAGACGTTAAGCCTCATCCATAGAATCATCTAAAATATTGTAGGTACCTATGTATCCTAGCGAAGCCTTACAGCATCTGTCATGGGGCCTTTGCTTTAAGTTTGTGTTTCGACGAGCAGGGCAATGGAGGCCAAATCCGGTGGAAGGGGAGTTAAAAGGTTGGCAGTGCACTTGTGGCGCCTCTGTTGTTATGGTCGAAGCAATCTCTTATCATCAGGTAAGATGTTTGAGCGCGGGGCCCCTAACTCCATTGCTACTCATCCTATATGGAAGGGCATATCCGCCACAGAGGTATCCACGAGTTTGAGAAACTATCCGAGACTTAGAATTTATTTGGATGCTACATACCGTGCTAAGGCTTCAGTGCGTTATAGTGTTAAGATTGCTGTTACCGTACCTAAAATTCCGTTGCCCCTGAGCAAGTTGCCAACGTGTATTTCCATGTCTCCGATGTGGTCAACCTCGACGTGCACGTCGACGCCTGCGCCGTTGCGCTTGATGCGCGTGGTCTGCGAGTAGTCGCGCAGCGTCAGGTTCCAGCGGCCGGTGCGTAGCACGCCCAGCCCGAACATGTCACCCTAGTAACAATAAATTCATACAACATCTCCTAGACCTGAAGCACTTCGTGTTACGGATATCAGACAATAGAGAGGAATTACAAATATTTATTTATTTATTACATGGCAAGCAAACAGCATTTAGAGAACAAGAGTAGTATAAATAATAGAATATAATATGCTTTGAACAGTTTTCACCAATAGTATTTTTATAATTCCAATTTGTTAAGTTGTTCGAAAAGTGCTGTTCAGAATATATTAGCGTAACGAAACGCACCTTCATTAAAAAAGAAGAAAAGCGCGGGAAACTTGGATTGACAGTTGATGATTTATTACTGCATATAAAAAAAAGTGTGCTTGGTGATTGTTAACGCAGAAAGATCGCAGGAATACCACACTTCGCAAGTATAATTACATAGTTTATTGTATATATTCATAAAATACACAGTAGGGTCTCATAGTACACATTACACAGCATCACATTGAAAACGACGGGCAGCGGTGAGTATTTTGGCAAATATTTATTGGGTGGAGAAATGAGATTAAAATGACAAGGTGAGGCTCGGATAGCCAATATTCCTTATCAAGTGCAATTATAAATTTTAATACTTATTACCAGTTAACAGAGAAAAAATACATAAAGGGGTTAAGATATAACAGTTTTTTTAAAAGCCATTCAAGCCACACAATAGAAAAAAAAACATTATTTATTATAAGTAGGTAAGTTTATTATCCTTCAAAATCTTTATGTTTATTAAGTGTTTAAAAAAGTTAGGTCTCACCGAAAAAAGGTCTGATTCTCCAGAATAGTTATAAATTTTTGAATACTCGATTGAAAAACGAATTTATAGTTTGTCAAGCACGCCTCTGCGTGTAGTTTTAGATAACCTCTCATTGAGTTAGTACGAGTTGGTAGTTGTATCCATAGAATAATAACTATTATTCTAAGGTTGTATCTTAACTTGTGACAAAAGCTCACTACAATCAATTCTGCTGATTATAAGGTTACCCATGGAGGAATGTTAGGTCTGCCACTTCTCTACGTAAGACTAGTGGTAACAGGTGACGATGTTTACAGTTAATAATGTAACTATGGTTTAGATTGATTTTATGCCTATAATTCACATCTTAGAAACTTTTTTGTATATTTTCAATTTTATTGATGTAAATTTCGTAATGGGGATTCCATACTTGACATGCATACTCAAATACGTACATATACCTACATTGAACCCGACATAAAGTTTGTGGTAGCCCTAATTGTATCAATGTACCCTGTGTCCATTAACTATAAACAATCACGCTTAGCTGTAAGCAAAATATTGTTTAAAAATAAGTTCAGTTTAATACAGAATTTTGACTTGAAAACACCTTTTCTTTAACCCTTTCTATTATTTATTACACCCAGACACTGAACAAACACAAGTGTCCATCCCACGAACGGTTGTCCAGGGTGGGAATCGTACCCGCGACTAGGGCGTATGAGGCAGGGTCACTACCAAGTGCGCCATCCGGCCAGTAAAACTATAAGAAGCACTTTAGGCAGGTCGCCTACTGGTAAGTCGAGGCACGGTTTAGTTTGATCTCCACGTAGACTTGGGCGCGGTGGCTATGCTTCCTTCTCGTTTTAATTCATGACATAAAATGACAAACTGGCGGCGGAATCGTGGCTCCGGCACACTTGAGCGCGGTGTTAACAAAGGTGTTAACCACTATTACTTACACAATTATCTGAACTCAATCGTGTTTTGTAGTAGAGTCCGCGGACACGGAAGAAGTCCCGTGAAAACCGCGCTTGAGTCGACGCCAACAATTTGAGCTTTATGCACATAGACACAGGAATCTCCTTAACACGATCTTGAGTTATTACCGGCACTAAAGCACATGCTAACTTGTTCCAACACGAAATGTTAAAGTGGCTGGAACGAGATTAGTTCCGGAACTATTCTTAGATCCCATTTTGCACGGGGTAACCTCATAGTTAGCTTTACCTTAAATTCGTAGTCTCCGTTGAGCCATTTTTCTGGAAAATATTGTGAGTAAATTATACGTTCATTGTCCCAGTCAGTTCTGAAAAGATAAAAACGAAAAGTGGTAAGATGAATTTAATTCCCATTCAATAACTTAAAATTGTTGTTAGGGAACAGGGCAATGTTGTTAGGGGGCAGGGCAGCATGGGGGAGTGCAACAATAGCACTTGTGCCTTTGACTTAAGGACGGTCCAAAGTCCAACAAGGATAATTCGACGTGACGCCTGGTGTACCTACCTACTTACGTGATTATTATCTCAATTTACTTATTTTTACACGAACGGTAGGTCTGCTGTTCCTACGTAAGTAACTAGCGATCCGCGCGAAGTGGGAGGTAGGTACGAGTAAGTTGTTCTTTACATATAGGTTTGGTGATGAAGAAATTGGACCACCCGTACTCGTAGACGTCGTGCAGCGTGAGTGTATATCCTAGCGCGGCGATGCTGCGCATCAGCTTCACCTCCCGCGCGGGGCGGGGGTATGTTATTCCTTACTTGTACTTGGTGACGGTGGAATTGGACCACCCGCGCTCATACACGTCGTGTAGCGTAAGCATATAGCCCAGCGCGGCGATGCTGCGCCTCTGCTTCACCTCTCGCGCGAAGTGCGGGTCGAAGGGCGCCACGCCCATCTCCGGGATGCCTGCACAGCACGAGACATTTTTGCTGCCGTTGACAGTTTAAGAGTTGTGATCTTATCAAAGTTCTGAGGTGCCTGGAGACTTGACTTGGTAGGTATGAGTGGACACTTTGGACATCTGCCCAATCAATGCCTAACAGTGGATAGGTACAGACAGCCACACATAAATGCATACAAATCAGTCAAATTTCTTCAACCGATTCTCACCTAAGTATACTAATAGTTTATTAGATATAGAAACTTTGTAACCATAAATCAGGCTGTTAGTGTTCCAAATAAAATAAAATTAAAATAAGTATGTCAATCACATTATAGTAACCATGATGTGTCGCTGTCTGTAGATCAGGACGTTAAACCTCGTGCTCACAACATTGAAATCGAAAAACATGACGGATATCGCATTAGATAACTATGTTACCTATATCTCACATGTATTTTTTATAAATGAAATATCACAAGCAGGATTGGCCTCCTGACTGCTAACAGAGACCATTGTGCTGTTGGAAGGCTTTAGAGGCAGTGCCGGATTTACTTAGCCACCCCGTAGCAGTAGGCAATTGAATTCCAAATAAGTAATACTTTGCCGTTTGACAAATACAGGACTGCTTGGAGAAGACCTTTGATTAGCAGTAGGATACCTAAGTTAGAAGTACCTACACACAGTAAGCTCGAGCCTAGGACCCGGGCTCGACCCGGCTCCATTGGTTATTAAGTATAGAGTGAAGAACTTCGATCATCATTATCATCATCATTTCAGCCAATAGACGTCCACTGCTGGACATAGGCCTCCCCCAATGTTCTCCACACAGATCGGTTCTGTGCCGCCCGCATCCAATGGATTCCTGCGACCTTCACCAGATTGTCGGTCCACGTTGGGGGGGCTGCCACGGCAGCCTCCAGTGTAGAGCTTCCAACCTTTACAAGAGTGGGTACGACATGGGAATTCGACATGATTGTCCATGTTCACTTTCAGATCCACTTGTTGGGAGACTCTACTGAGGTCGTCAAGCTTTGTGCCTAAGTCTTCCAAGGTCTCAGCCAGGACTACGATATCCTGAGCTATGCTATCTTCGGTGTAGTGCCGGGTTAATTTGGCTCTTCGCTCAACGGCCTGAATGACAGGTGCGCGTGATGTCGCGTAAAACTGTCCATAAAAGTTTTCGATGACGGCCAGAAGCTCTCGGCGTGACGTGACGTGACGATTCTGCCATCTTCTGTTTTCAGCTTGGTCAACAAGCTCTCTCCAATAGCCAGATCTCTAGCGAAGACTTTGGAGCCTTTGTTCCGCTCTATAGCCTTTTTAATACGTTCCGTATTAAATCGGAATATGTCCCGGGTCAGGCACTTGGAGATGCGCTTGCTGAGCTGCGTCGTTGACGAGCTTCATCAGAGGTTTGCAGAACCATTTTCCGCCTTACCTCCATTAGCTTTAGACTTGGCTTCAAGATTTTACTGGCTTTTTTCGTACGGCTGGGTCTGAAGACCTTTTGCACCCGCCGTAAGGACAGCTTCTACGAGCCTGTCATTATATTTGTCCACATCTGAGCAGCTCTCTAGGCAATCGAAGCGATTTTCCTGTTCGAGTTAAAAGCTTTGGGGGGTTTCAATTTGGATGGCTACAGGGTGGAGCGTAGATTTCATCAGTCGATACCTTTCGAATGTAACGTGTAGATTCAAAGTGCCTCTTACCATTCGGTGATCACTTCCAGTGTTCAGCGAATTGATCACTGAGACATCATTGAATGTCCGGGTCTTGGTAGACATGATGAAGTCTATCTCATTTTTTGCAACGCCATCCATTTCCCAGGTCCACTTACGATACCGCCGTTTTTTAAAGAAGGAGTTCATCATGGAGAGTTCCTCCCTCTCCATATTCTCGGCTAGCATTTGACTTCGGTGGTTCCGGATTGTCCCACTTTCGACTCCTCATCGCCCTTTTTGCCTAGCCTTGCGTTGAAATCTCCCATGACAAAGTGTAGTGAGTTTTGGAAGTATGTATTGCCCGACAGATATCCTCATACATTACTTCCACTTCCTCATCGGGGTGTGTCGAGGTCGGGGCGTAAACCTGTATTACCTTTAACGAATACCGTTTGGTAATTCTGAGTGTAAGGTACGCCACCCTATTCGACACACTTCCGATTTGTACAATGTTGTTCACGAGGGACTTGTGGACAATAAACCCGACTCCACCTTTGGACAGATCTTAAATCCCTCCCAGAAATAAAGCAGATTCCCGGATTTAAGGGTCATCGTATCCTCGCGCTGTCGTCGGACTTCGGATAATCCTACGATACTCCAGCGAATTCTGCTTAATTCTTCCTCTAGTTCCAGCAGCTTCTCTTCGGTCCGCAGTGTGCGTGTGTTGTACGTTGCCAGGGCCAAGGTTGTTTGACGATTGGTATTCACCACCCGGGGATTCTTGGCACCCCTGGTACCGGCGCCTCGCCCGCTTCCGTCATCGCCGGCTCGGCCTCCGGTACCGCCGAGCACTTGGGGCCTTGTCTTGATTTATTCTTATGTAAATAACACTTAAAAATCTCATCTCGCGTCCAGGCGGGACTCGAACCCACATCTTCCACAATCCGGGTGGATGTTCTACCAATTAGACCACAGAACGCGTTACTGCGCCGACGAAATTTGTAAGTGCTTAATCAACATGAGCTGTCGATAGTCTCATCAATATTCTGGGTATATTTACCTACAATATCCAGTGGAAATGTTATTACAAATCACCAGTTAAGACGAGACTGCTAAATCAATAGTTGATATTTTTTATAGCAATCTTTTGTAATTTATTCTTAGCAGTCTCATCTTCCCGGATTGTGGAAGATGTGGGTTCGAGTTCCGCCTGAACACGAGATGATTTTTTTAAGTTTGTTATTTACTTATCGATAGTTGACCTCGAAAATCATTCAGACTATCGATAGTACTGCTATTGGTCAAAACTATCGATACTATCGATAGACTATCGATGGTACCTACCTACTATTGATTTTACTTTAACTATCGGTAGTTTATCGATATATTATCGATAGTGGACTTTCGATAAGAAAGAAAGAAAGAAAGAAAAACATTTTATTGACCATCACAATAAATAATTTAACAATGAACATTCATTAGTAAACATAGATAAGGTAACATTGACACATTAATACTACAGACAAAGGTGAGTACGAGAACAGACGATAGGTAGGTAAATACACAGTTATATAAAATGAAAATATTCTAAATAAGTAGGCGTGTGTGAAGTGTGAGGTCAATCAGGTCCTGGCCTCAGCATGGTGCTGCCACGACAGAAATGCCGCGGCAGCGCTGGTATTCTGGCAGGACCTGTTGTGAGTGACGACCGTGTTAATGTGTAACCATAAATAAATAAATACTAATGTACATAAGTAAATGATAATGTGAGATAGAATTACTAGATAGAACGGAAGAAGATAGAATTATAACTTATTTATAAAAGCGACAGTGGCGCCATCGATTGTTTCATATCGTCAATGTTGACACGTTGACGAAATGATTAAAAAAAAAACAATTAAGAGAAAAAAAAATGACAGTTTGATCTAATCTATGGTTCTATTTGACATTAAGTGCAAAAAGTGCACTGCAAATATAATAAGCAACAGAAGGTACTTTGTACGTGACCTAAAAGAAATTTACTTACCCACTTTGAAATACGGCCGTAGCTTGTTGAAAGCTCTTTTCATACAGACGTCGAATTCCGGTGACTTCTTCTTACATTGAGAGAATATTCTTTCTGAAAATATTTAAATAATCTTAACAGTACATAAGTATTCCGGAATACAGGGTGGTATATCATTGGGCTCTGGAGGGAAAGTACCACAAATCCTTGAGTTAGCATGTTACTTCCTTTATTTTTTAAAAATACTTAAATAAAACTGCATTCGAAAACCTTCCGGTTCGATTTCCCGGCAAAATTAAAAAATAACATTAAATGCAGTTATGTTTCTTTAAAAAAAATAAGGAATGTTGCTAATTTAAGGATTTACTTAGGTACATTAAATCCTTAAATTAGCAACATTCCTTAATTTTTTAAACTTTCCCTACAGGGCCCAATGTTTTTTCCACACCTGAAATAAAATATAGATAAGTAGGTACATATAGTTATCGCAACACATTACATACAACATTGAGATAAAAAGACAAAATCTATGTAGGTAGGTAGGTACCTAAGTAAGTATAGGTCGGTACTTTACCTATATCTACAAGAAGGTAAAGGTAGAAAGGTGGTAATTTTTTTCCTAAATCTGTGGTGTTTCTCCAAATGTTTACTCGGTCATTCAAGAGATTTTATAAACGTGGATATTATCAAGTCCAATTGTGAAAGCGTAATTGACATTCCCAAATCACCCTATACTTAAGAGTAGTACTTAAGGTTGAAAACATGATTGGGTGAGACAGGCCGTACACAAGGCAACATCTAAAACTAATTTAGACTAACTCTACTTAATAATGTAGGTAGGGGAGACCGGGGCAAGATGAAGTTCGGGGCAGCACTGGAAGTAAGCTTGTTTGCGTGAATAGTAATCGTGTTCGGAACGGCGATAGCGCCATTTGCACGAACTTCACTCTCCGCTTTTGCGTCCCAGCAAAGCGAACAGGTTAGAACATGTTTTTGCGTTGCAGAGAGAAAAAAGTGATATTGCAAGTGTTTTTACGCAATAATTGATTCGAAAGCTCATGTACAGACATGTAAGTACCTGTGTTAATTATAGTAGTCCATAACATTAAATTCAAACCAGATTTTTCCGCCGGTAAAGTTTGAGGTTAGAATTACGACATCTTTTTTACCTACTTGTAGATTGGGGCAAGATGATCGGGGCATAATGGGATACTATCCCGTTTTGCCCCGCCTTCTCGATTTAATAGCAACATTTTCTATGTACTGATAATTTTGAAAAAATCCTACTTTAATCATGATCACAAATATTTATTCATTTATTTGTCTACAGATAAAATGGTTCGAAACTATAAAAGAAAAACAGATCGTGGCAAATGGAACGAAGAAGATATGAGAAGAGCATTAAATGCTGTTTTTACTGACAGAATGGGGCCTCGGATACATACAATGTACCGAAGTCGACCTTAGAACGACGAGTAAGAAAAGCTCGTGAAACTGTTAATGCCGATACTGTCTCC
Organism: Marasmia exigua; assembly: GCA_019059595.1. Classification (NCBI taxonomy): domain Eukaryota; kingdom Metazoa; phylum Arthropoda; class Insecta; order Lepidoptera; family Crambidae; genus Marasmia; species Marasmia exigua. The sequence goes on along the minus strand of CM032464.1, from coordinate 28,108,151 downwards.
CCGATGAAAAGCGTCCTCGTTTTGCCCCACAGCGTTTCCCATCTTACCCCAGTTATGGGGCAAAACGGGAAATTTGCCGAGTTTATGTTTTTATTATTTGCCAAAAAGTTCTGTGATTTTGCATGTTACAACGTTTAATTATAAGAGAGAAGTGTATAATGGTTACCTATTTTGTTAAAGAATGTTATTAAAGAATTTAATTTTACATGTAAGTATAACGAGTTTTGTCTTAGTTATCTCATCTTGCCCCGGTCTCCCCTACACTATAACAACTGGTAACACCTTTAATTTAAATCTTTCTACTTTGACCACGACTTTGCGATTAGTAACTTCACACAACCCAGGCTAAGCAAACACTTGTAACAACATAACAATAGAAAAAAAAACAACATAACACACAAACAAAAGAAAACAAAAGAGAGAAAAAAAATATAATACAATAACAAATAATCTTAATTCAATAAAATATAAAAATCAATTAAATAATAATAATTATACTAATAATGTAATTTCCATCCTTTTTTCATATAATGTATAAAAAGAACGGAGACCAATGCACCCTTTTTCCCTTATTTATATTTAAGAGTGAGCAAACGCGGAGCTCTAAACCAAAATGATATAAATACACAAAATAATTATAAACAAAAAAAGGCACATCATCTTAGCGTATAATTCCCGGTCACCTCCAAAGCTGTCACTCTGGAGCCCGGGGTACGCTTAGACCATAATTCAGGATTGGGGAGTCAGGTAATTACAGTATCTATTTATCATCCCGTTCCAACATACAATGTTAAAAGGGGCTGGCACGAATTTTGTTCCAGGGCTATCCTTTGTTCGCGATTTTTAAATAGGGGGCTGATGTTTTCTTATTCTTAATTACCAGAATTCCCGAATCCTGGATCATGGTCCAAATGTACCAGGGCTCAGAAGCGACAGCTTTGGACGCAACTGGGAATTTCACGCTAAGATGAGGAGGTAGGCAGCCGGTCTGTCTATATATTTTGCGACTCTAGTTCGGCACACGCAGAATGTTTGCGAGCCGTCCACATGCGCGGCCTTGGGCGACACTATGGATTTGCATCATGCCTCAGAGGTTTTCGCGGCCCTTGCTCAACGTCCATCATTGCGAAAACGCGTCATTTTTGTAGCGACGAGTAATATTCGCTCGATAATATCAGGATTTTGACATCTATATGGTTAAGTTTTTTGAGGTATACAGATTCGGTAATCCTTTTGTGAATAACCTTTATTTATTAAATTGCATACATGTTACAATTGCAGTCTTAAGGTGACGGGTAGGGCACACTAGCGACGCCAATCGATTTAAATTTTTAGCTACTAAACCGGATCTATTTTAAACAATTTCGGGGTTACAACCTCTCGGCAAACACTTATACTATTTATTAAATAACTATGCACAAAATGTTTACATCCCTTACACCCCGTATGACATGAGCTTTAGTGCGGTAATAACTTTAGATCGTGATTTGTAATAAGGCGGTTGGAGAATAATAAACTTTGGTTTCATTTGAATAAATCAAAGAACCCAATAAGTATTCTCACACAAATAACTGTTTGACATAAACATAATGGTTAATTTTATTATCAGTCGCTAAAATTATGTTCGGCAATATATACCTATAAATAGGTACAGACACCCACACGTCGCGTTACAACAATCTGTCTTAACGGACCAAATGTGTTAGACGTTAACATAGTTTTTAGCCCTCTACTTAATAATTGTTTATTTATATATTTATTAATTTATTTGGACAACCAACAAGGCGTACCTACACTACAACATTCTTAAGACTAACGCAGTAGGTAATTAAATTCTTAGTGGAAACTTAATTATAGGTTGCCACGGCATGCGAAGCGATACTATATTATATACTATCATCAAATCTCATTTAAATATATAAAAGAACATTATTTAGAAGAAACAAGTGTACATATGAGTTTATTTATGTTACACTTGTAAGAGGAACAAATCTGCAATAGTCACGACATACGGGCTGACTTTTCCAAATACAAATTCGTTTATTTCTTACACAAAAAAAAGTGGAAAAATAAACCCAAATTCTTACATAATCTATTATTACATAATAAGTCCTTATTTCTTCCCTCGCGAGACCTATTTGGAAAATTTGTCTACTCATTCACTCGCCCGAAAGAGGAATTAATACTAATACAATATCTTAAAATCTATGGAGATTTTAAGATATTGTGTATATCTGACCTAAACCTAAGAAACCTGGAACTAAGGTTTAACTCAGAACTAGCAGCTTACCAACGAATTGACTTTGGATTCGGTCTATAGACGAAAAATGCCCCAGATTAGATTTAAAAAATTTTGGTGAGAATAATTTAGTAACGTGTACGTCTGGCCAATTACGTTGAACATTAAAGTTAATTTGTTATTAAGATGAGAGTTGATTGAAGGAATTGGATAGATTTAGATACTTTAGTTTAGTAAATTTTATCCACAAATTGAATATCTGGTAAAACTTCGAATTCATAAATAGCAAAATAGCGTAGGTATTTATTTTGTTGCGAGTTGATTTTGTAGTGGCGTAACTGCGCGTAACACACGCTTGCTGGCAACAGGTAACCGGGTCACATTTATTTTTGAGTTGTTGACTAATTCACAATTTTGATTTAATTGTAACACTAGTTATGTACTTATATGCTACCCAGAACATGCTTGCGTCAATAAAGTAAACAATAAGTAAGTACCTACCTCATATGCATGATATGGTGACGTGAAACTAGCGTAGATATCTACCATCATCATCATCATCATTCATCTACAGTAAAGGAGTTTATTTTTTTATATGAGAGGTGGCAGACGAGCAGACGGATCACCTGATGGTAAGCAATTCCGCCGCCCATGGACACCCGCAATACTAGTGGAGTCACAAGTGCGCTGCCAACCTTTTCCCCTTACCCCCATTGGGCCTCCGGTTACCTCACTCACACGGCGGAACAGAGCGCAGGCGCTGCTTCACGCCGGTCTTCTGTGAGTTACGACTGTTGAGCGTGACTAATAATTTATTTAATTGAGAATTCCTTAAGGCGAAGGGTAGGGCGCACTAGCGACGCCAATTTATATATATTTTTGTTCTGTTCTTGTAGTCGAAGAATTAATTCACGTTAAAAATGCGTGAAGAATTAATTCACGTTATAAATCTATTTGCGGTAAACCAAATTTCAAGTGCAAAAGCAAATCAAAAAGACTTACGTAATACTTAAGTAATAAATAAATAGTTTGCTCCGAAATTATTTTAAACTACATAGTAGCCCGCCCTTTGCTTCGCTTCGGTAATTTAATTTGAAACAAAACATTTGGAAATTGTATTTTCCTATAGGAACTTAATTTGTAGTTAACCAATTCTGAGATTATAGGTAAGTAGGTAGGTATTTAACTGAGACTAAAAATGAGACTCGTCAACTCTTTCGTTTCCCCAATATTTTAAAATGGAGTTGAGACGTGTACATTAAAAAAGGCGGATCGCGATCAAATCAACGCTTTGACGACTGCTTTTCACAAAAATAATTATGTCTCCATCCTCCGTGAACTAAATGAGGTTACGGGTGCTATCACTTAGCATCAGGTGATCCTGCTGAAAAATGCTGAATATTTTAATTTAAATAAAAAGCCCAAAATCCCTCAACTTAAAAATGGAAAAGCCCCGGGAGAAGACGGAGTTACAACCGAGCTTCTGAAAGCAGCCGGCAAGCCGGTGCTGAAGGAACTTCGGCGTATATTTAACTTAGTTCTTTTCTCCGGGAGAACTCCTAGGGCGTGGCAGCGGCGCTTGGTCGTATTGTTCTTCAAGAAAAGCGACATAACTTTACTGAAGAACTATCGACCAATTTCACTCCTGAGTCACTTCTATAAGCTGTTCTCAAGAGTTATTTCGAATCGCCTTACACGAAGACTTGACGAAGCTCAACCTGCAGAGCAAGCCGGGTTCTGACGGAACTCCGTCCGGCTATAACTATAGCACCATAGATCATATTCACACAGTGAGAAGGGTTATACAGAAGACCAAAGAGTATAACCAGCCCCTGTGCATGGCGTTTGTGGACTATGAAAAAGCTTTTGACTCCGTCGAGACTCACGGCTGGACTAGTCCAGCTGGACTAGTCCAGCCGTGAGTGTCCACGTCTCGGCACCGTAAGTCATGACCGGACGCACTGGTCGAAGACTTTCGACTTAAGACTTTGAGGGATAGGTGACAAGAAGACTTGACGAAGTTTACTAAATGCTGCCCAGCCTAGCTGAATTCTTCTATTGGCTTCTCTCTCGAATTTGTTTCTGCCTAATTGGAGCGTTTGTCCTAGATAGACATATTCCTGAACAACAGTTTACAAAATAAGACAAATCACATTTAAATATTAGGCCAAAAAGTTATCCACAGAGTTCATAATGTTGAGTGCTTAATTTAATAGTCTAGACATACGATATTGGGTGACTCTTCGGGACAGTGTTCCTCCGGTTCATCCCAGTGGTCCAGTGTTCCTCGTCCAGCAGTGGACAAGTGTGGGTTGCTGATGATGATGATGATAAAAAAGCCCAATTTTCATGACTCTAGCTTTAAAAATAACCAAACTTCCATACGACGTCTTAACCTCCGTTCACCCTTTTTAGGGGGTTGAATATAAAATATGCTGAAAGTACTGATATTAATTTTGTATGAACAGAGCAAATACCAATTTTCACGACTCTAGCATTAAATATGACGAATCTCTCATGCAACTTTTCAACAACTATTTTACCCCGTTGAGGGTTGCAAAAAAAATTGGCCAAATCACTTTTCTTAAACTTGTATGATGAGCCTAAATACCAATTATCATGACTTTAAAAATGACTAATCTTCCATACAATTTTTGCCCGTTTAAATAAAAACTCAAACCGGTAATTTTTTTTTTTTTGTTAAAGTTAAGTATATAATTTTAAGTTTTTAATGAGCTTAATCCAAATTTTCAAATCTCTAACATCAAAAATGACAGACTTTCATACTAATATTAACCCCCCCCCCCCCTTTCATCCCTTTAGGGATGAATTTAAAAAAAAAAGCCCCTTAGTGCGCGCCTAAATAGTAAAAATTAAGTAATGTTTCAAATTGTATGATTTTTGGTCCAGTAGTTTCGGCTGTGCGTTGATAGATCAGTCAATCAGTCTGTCACCCGCCCTTTCCGGTTTCCTAGCTAACAATTTAAATCATTTGGCGTCGCTAGTGCGTCTTATCCGTTGGTGGCCAGGTCAGATCAGTTTGAAAAAAAATCATCAGTTTTAGGTCGCAGTTTTAGGGAAAATCTGTCCTTGGCCACCTTTACTTAGGAATGAGTCGGGGAGTAGGTAGCTACAGTAGGTACGTCTAAAGAAAACAATTATAATAAAACATTGGGCCTGTCGAGTATCCCTGCAATGGTAAGTTAATCATTAAAAAAGTAAATTTGGTTAAAATTGCACGCGATTACGCATAAATGGTGCCAGGTTTCGCCCTTTTGAGCCCAATACGCCTCCCTACTTGAGAGCGATGAGGAAAAACCGCTAAAGTTTAGTCGGTATGCCTCTGGCCGGTTTCTCTTTATCAGAATCCTTCGCTAGAGGAGAGCCCGACATAACTCTCCTCCCCAGTAGGAGGGTATGGCCTCCCCAATATAAGGCGCTGCCGAAAAGCGACGACGTCGGCCCATTGCGCTCCGGGCCGGCGGCATTCCCCAGCGTCAATAAAGGTACCTAAATTATGATTTTAAATATTGCGCAACATGAACCTTTTATTTTCAATCTCAAGATGTTTGACGAACACTCAATCTTGTTTAGACAACTGCAAAAAACATTGTTTGCTCTAAGATGCCTCAGTAGGCTTACCTCATCGAGAGATGCGGGGCGTATTATACCTAGCGGGTACCGTGGTTTGTTTTTGATAGGTATTCAGTACCTAAAGATCTTTAAACCTACCGAAATAAAACGCATAAATCTAAGTTATACTTAGTAAATGCAACGTGAAGTCAACTGGTAAATATAGACGTCCACGCCCTCCGCGCGAGGCTAGCTATGAAAACATGTCATTTTCAAGATTTAAGTAAATAGAATCAACATCTATTACATAGATTGATATCACTGGGTGATTTTTTTTTTTGCGCTGGCAACCCTAAGCGTCAAACGTCAAATCGCCAGCTGATAATATTAAAATTAATTTTATTATGTAATTCACTAAACTTTGTAACAAAATTAAGTCAATTACTGAGTTAAGTTGCCAAATAATTAGGATAAGTGTGCGCAAACCTGTAGCTTGGATAATTCCTGGAATTTCATACCGATAAATTGTTCGGAGGCAATCTGTCAAAGTGATTCGAACCTACAACGGACAAACCGGGGAATTGCATAACTGTATATTATTCTTTCGTTTATTGTTGTAATCACCGAAATAGCACAGTATAGGTAACAAACGTTTTTAAAGCTCTAATATTTTGGAAACAGGAAAGCGTCATAGAACCAAGAGCCATCGAGTGTGTCAAATGTAATATTATACGGAATAGATAGGACGGAACTGATAGGTTGGAAGCTCTACACTGGAAGTTGTAGACGAGTACATCTAAAAAGTCCAGCTTGGTAAGTCCAACTTCCAGAAAGAGGTCGATCGACGAATCCAACTCGGCTGGGCAGCGTTCGGGAAGCTACGCAGCATATTTTCAGGCCCATCTACCGCAGTGTCTCAAGACGAAAGTCTTCAATGCGTGTGTGTTGCCAGTGATGACATACGGAACCGAAACGATTAAGGAGGCTCAAAGTCACTCAGAGAGCAATGGAGAGGGCTATGCTCAGAGTCTCCCTGCGTGATCGTATCAGAAATGATGCGATCCGCAGGAGAACTAAGGCCACAGACATAGCCCAAAGGATTGCATGCCTCAAGTGGCAATGGGCAGGGCACATAGCGAGGAGAACAGACGGCCGTTGGGGCGGAAAGGTCCTCGAGTGGAGGCCACGTACAGGAAGTCGCAGCCGTAGCAGGCCCCCCACAAGGTGGACCGACGATCTGGTGAAGATCGCGGGAATCTATTGGATGCGGGCGGCAAAGGACCGATCTGTGTGGAGAACATTGGGGGAGGCATAGGCCTCCACTGCTGGACATAGGTCCAGCAGTGGACGTCGATTGGCTGAAATGATGATACGGAATAGAGAATGTGATAATCATGAAGCTAGTTATCTAAGCTTCATAGTGGTAATGGTCAACATTTAAATATATTATCATAATGCTACGGTATACTGACCTTCAGATATTGTAATAGGCTATAGGAGGGCTTGATCTCAATAAATTACCTAATCTGAAATGCGCGGCATTTGAGCTTAAAATAGAGTAATCCCAAACTGCCGGTTATTACTTAAAAGGTCAAATTATTTCAATCGTGCTCTCTATATACCTACATAGAGAGCACGATTGAACTTGGGGTGGTAAGGGCTTATCATGAACACTTCAGATATTTAATGTGGTCTTAGTTAGTTAGTTGGGTTCGATTCCCAGGTCGAGCAAAAAGTACCTATGTTTCGAATTTTCCGAACATAGCTCGGGTTTCGCGATCACCAATCCGCATTTGGCAAGGGTGCTGATTAAACTTTAATCCCTCATAGAAGCGATGACTTGATTTCGATGATTTGCCCTGCAGTGGGACAGTATATAGGCTGATACTTTACTTTACTTATTTGTGTTAGATTATTGATGTAAAGAACCCTTATATCTATCGGCCTGTAGTGCCACCTAAGACCTACAACATCAGCTGTGCCTTGACAATTTTTTATGGTAGGTATGAATGTGTAAAAATATATGCATGTGGAATTGAGATCCTTGGTTTGGTTTAGTCTTTTAGCCGTAGGGTAAAAGAACATATATATTTTTACACGTAGAATTACGGTTCCATTGATACTTATAAATAAAATCTTCGAACAAGTGACTTAAGTATATATGGATATTTATTTTATTAAACAAAGATTTAAATGAATTTTTTTTAACTTACGTATATCATTCATCTCATTTTCCGTTCTCGATGTTTGGAAACAACACAGCACTAAAACACTAACACTAAACACATAACTTATTAGATACATATTCCTATTCGTCCTCAAACGAAATGTCAAAAAATTCCAAGTATTTTGCAATCCTCTTAGTCAAAAAATTCCAAGTATTTTGCAATCCTCTTAGTCAAAAAATTCCAAGTATTTTGCTATCCTTTTGTTTTGTGAAGGATGTTCCGAAATTGTTGTGCCAGTCGAGGTTGAGTGCACAATGGTCCAGTGCGCGGACGCACGAAGCTCGGCGAAGGCTGAGAAAGTGCATTCCCCACCAACTGCGAGATGCTTACGACAGACCACTCTGCGAAATGATAATAGTATCTCGACAATCGCCACAGGAACTGGTAACAGACAGTGTTCGTGATTAACAAGATTATGTAAGGGTTACAACGGGTCAGATGCCGAAATGTTGATTAAAATACGCATCTGAGAATGCATATTTTTTAAAGAAAAGGACAGGAATTCATAAATGTCACTACTTTAAACCAACAGGCTATGTGAAATGGGATACGTTCAGTAGGATCTATAAAGTTTTGAGGGAACACATTAAGTTGTTTACACACAGAGCAGGTAATATAAAGATGTATATTCGTGTTATAACACGATACATTTTTCTATAGAAATCTTCAGGAGACCACACACGACAGCTATAATGTATATTTTTACGTCTTCGTATCTTAAGATACAGAGCTATACGAAAATAAACATTTATATTTCGATACATCGTATTACACCTCATATACAATACCTTTTCGTTTATTACTATACCAACATATCTTCTCTTCATAGGATGTTATAAAAGTTCCATGTATAGATCGACAGAGACTCACAGTGTGTGTTGCCACCTTAGCACAGCACTTCACAGCACTCAGCAGGCAGTCTGTTCCTCAGTGCGGACGTGTCGTCAAAACATAAAACATCTTCTTTAATTAGATAGATCATGGAATTCTGAAAACGTTGCTCTTGACTCCCGAAAATATTCACAAAATTTTCGGACACATAGGTATGTTAAACTCTCCGGCATTTTTCTTATGCTTTATATGATCTTCAATCCACATCGTTCTGTTTTTGGCAGATGTGGCAATGCGGGCATCAATATCATAATCCAAATCATCTTCTGATGAACTATCTAGTAAACTAATAGTAACTCGACGGGTCCATAGTTGTTGTTTTCTTCCAATCCTTGACAGTATAGTTGTGTCCTATTTTTTATCTCTTTGTTTTTATTGTAAATATAAGAACCCCTTAAAAGTGAAAACATCGGTGAAAGAATGGATTTGTTAGATTGGTAACTCTTCGAGATAGGACAATTTGAAAATCACTTAAAATAGACTTGCCCAAAACGTTCCATAAAAACAGCGACGCGAGGCGTGACGTCAACCCTCACTATGTAGTTTGTGCGCATCGCGAGATAGCTTTATTCGATAGCTATATGAAAGAGTGCGTTTATGAAAATGGTTTCTTAACAAAAGTTGCTATAAATTGAATAAGATATCGTAAGTATATAGCAATATATAAATATTTCGTGAATTTAAGACTTAAAATTTACTTACTTAACAAAAATAATACGTAAGGTTTCAAGCTGAAATTTTGTACATAGCTCCTTTTGACCGTTTTTTCTCAATGCTATTTAAAAAATCTGCCAATCTCTGACCTAGTACACAAGCCTATTATAACATTAAAAACAAGAACACCCTGTATAACACTTTAGTAGCTGAAAAGTGCGTCAAGCGGGACGTATACCATTAAAATGAAGCGAAAGACACATTACTTTACCTGTTATGTATGTGGTACGTTACGACAATGTAAAGCTATACATCCCGAGATGTAATGTCCATGTCAAGTGTCGAATAAATGATTTCTTATCTTATCTTATCTAATAAATATACATTATAGCTCCTGTGTGTGGTCTAGATTTAGCTGGGAGGGAGAAGAAGTTTTCTGTCTTTTTATGTTGGTCAGCAGGACTACTTAAGAGAGGATCTTTTGTCATGTGGATGTCGACCAGGACGGGTACTACTGGCCATGACTTTTTTAAATTTTATTGTACCCTGCGGCTCTACAATCCAGCGTGCCAGATCCAGATGCAGAAAGTATAGTTGACAGGAAGCCACCCTAACTTATTTTTATCCCATTGGAAAAATGTATCCCCTATTGAGAGCAAAGCATGGGCTATCCCTACGAGTAGGTTACATGTTTTTTTGTAGGGATCTGCTTTGGGAGAAGATCATCTGGTCTTCTAGAAAAAAACCTAGGCTAGAAAAAACTCACTCTAGGAACAAAACTGGGAGGTCCCAGTGAAGCGGTTTTCTCCTGTCTTAAACGAGTAAGCTAGCTAATGTTGACGCCACCTCATTGGGATGTACCTAGTAGTAGAATACGTCATTGTATCTACAATGACACGATTCAGACTTACATGGTTATTTAATCTATTATTACGTGATGAATTTATTAACCACACTAATTAAAAAACTTTTTGCAGTGGCGCTTGCAAAACACAAGATCGTGTTTTCGATCCACACCTGTACAAACTCTGGTGTGATGAACATATTCATTGTTTGTTGTGTCTGGGTGTAATTTAAGTTTTTCATTCCTCTGTTGTCTGATAAGTCGGTATAACGTAAGTGCTACTTAGTAAGGAATTAGGTCAAGGTAAGAGATGTTGTATGAATTTATTTATAATGAGAATAACATCGCCTAAGTTTTTGATGAGGCTGTGTGGAGATGAACTCCTCAGAAATATTGCACAACCTGAAACGCAACGGCTTGCATTGCGATATTGTGTTGCATAACAGCGCTTTAGTTGCAGCAACGATAGAGATGCAAATATCTCAATTATAACTAACATGTTCCTTTATTAGCGTTGTCGATACATATAGGTATATCTCATATAGATAAAAGAAAGTCGTGTTAGATATACTATTTATAAGTTATGAACGGCTGAACCGGTTAGACTGAAAATTGTTGGAGAGGTAGCTTAGAGTCAAGGGAAGGACATAGGATACTTTTTATCCCTTTCTTGTGGGATAAACCAAAATCTATTCATTGTTGTTTATCGTATCCACGGGCAACGCCGCAGGCGAAGGCTAGATATAGGTAAATCCTAGGTCAGTAGCCTCCAATCGATTCTTATTAGGTTCAATATCATCTAACGAAAGGCACATGGTAGTAATCCAAAGTGTGGTGTTCTGTTGGGTATCTACATTATTATAACTGACTTATTTTTATTTTTTTATGATATAGGGGGGCAGACGAGCAGGAGTATCACCTGATGGTAAGCGATTACCGCCGCCCATGGACACCTGCCACGTCAAAGAAGTCACAGGGCCGCTGCCAGCTTTTAAAAGGGAGTACGCTCTTTCCTTGAATGAAGGTTTGCAGGTCATATCGGTCCAGAAACACCACAGGCGATAGTTTATTCCACAGTTTGGTCGTTCGAGGTAGAAATTTTCTTGGGAATCGCACAGTTGAAGGCTGCCAACCATCTATATGATGGGCATGGAACTGTTGATGTCTTGATTTTAGGTACTAGCTGTTGGCCGCGACATCGTCTGCGTGAAATATGTAGTTTTATTAGGTAGCAGTCATTTCCCTATCGTAGCTGGGTGGACTTCCATGCCTCTCATCCCCCAAGTCATCACTAAACAGGAGCCCAATTCTCGGGCTTGTGATATAAACCATATAAAAAAACTATGTTTTAGTGATATATGTCATGAAAAAAAATATCACGAGCACGAGAATTGGGGTCCAGGTTGGAATATACTCATTTACCGAAAAGATAACAAGTGGTCATCTTAGGTTATAAGTTTTCAGTGACATAGATGGCGCCACCGTCACTGGTGTGTCAATAAAAAAGTGTACCCATAGTTTTGTTATTTATATTTTGACGAACGAAGTGGTAGTGAACGCTGCCTTTGGTCCAAGGGTTGCGGGTTGTCATGTCTGTTTGTATTGGTCTGGGTGTTTCCTATGTATTATAAGTATGTATTTACAAAAGAAAAGTATTATATGTATATATTTGTAATCCCACTGTTGATTCTAATATCCATAACACAGGTGCTTGAGCTACCTATCTCGGTGTCAGATCAATGTATGTGACGTTGTGTTATATACACGTATAGGTTTATCTTTGTTTTGTTTAGTTTTCTGTAAGATTCACTGACAGTTTAGTTGTTGTTGTTTGCATGTTTTATTATGAGGCGTCGCTCAAAGGTACAGCCTGAAAATCAGCGCTCCAGTTGTTGTAGCACATGCTGAGGCTGTACCTTGTTGGCCGCAACCTTATAATGTTTGGCCTTATTTCGATTTCTATGTAAATATGTGTTGTGGTCAATAAATGGTTTCTTATTCTTAATTCTCTTAGGCCCGATTCGAACAATCTTTATCCGTGGATAAATCTATAGTGTAACGTCAGTTTTGTGTGACAGCACTGTAATAATATCCTCCAACCGATTACAGCTACGGCGGCCAATCTCAACGATCAGCAGGATATATTATAGTGCTATTCCCTTACCCTCATATTCCGATGGGACACCAGCGTGACGCGAGGGATCGGGCGCAGGACCAACGGTTTAACGTGCTTTCCGAGGCACGGGGGTACAAGACCGCCATCTTCCAGACTTCGGGCTGACACTAAGAATTTCTTACCGAAAACTTCGGTGCAATTTTTTGGCCCGACCCCAGGGACCTCATGCGCAGCCGTCGCTTTAAAGTGCGACCCACTAACCACTGCGCCACCGAGGCAGTCAATACACTATACCGAGACAGCACTATACCGTGGATTTGGTCATACATAATAATATTACCTCATTAATTTATGTTATTGTGCTTTTTGTCAAGAACATTGGCGTATCGAGCAAAATGTACCCACCTAGAAGTTTGTATGTATGTACTTTAAATTAATATTTACTCAAATATAAATTTGTGTCAATAGTATTGACACAATACCACTTCATGTCTATGTAAGCATCTATGGCTGTTGGATCATAATCATTGAACGTTGCAACATGCGGGTATTATTCTAATGGCTGAGTGCCGACAACATAGAACATTAAAATGTTGCATAACGCCCAGCAGGCGAGATGTAAACAGTATTCGGACCGTATGAAGAAGTCGAGTACCTAACCATATTAATGTAGGGTATGGCTCTCTCTATATCGCAATCGTCACTAATAGGTTTTTTAATGTAATAGGTGGCAGACGAGCAGACGGATCTCCTGATGGTAAGCAATTGCCGTCGCCCATGAACTCCCGCGACACCAGTCACAAGTGCGCTGCCAACCTTTAAGCCCCCTTTCCCCCGGATAGGGCCTCCAGTACCCTCACTCGCGCAGCAAAACAGCGCAGCGCTGCTTCGACGCCGGTTTTCTGTGTGTACTTTTGTCTACAGACCTTGTATGACAGTAAAATCCTTATAGGTATACTGTGAGGATTTCTTCAGGGACTACAGAAGATGAAATGAAGAATATGCACGTTGATAAGTACGCCATCGCTATTGAAAATCAATGCAATTTTATTATTCTTTAACATTGTAGTAAAAATAAACAAATGACTACTACTAAACTAACACTAAATTCTATTCGTTATGTAACTTTTTTATCCATAATTAACTTGCATATAAGGTACATTAAGAATAGATCGGTGATCAACTATGTAAATGTAGAAATTACATACAAACATATTCCCCCTTATTTCAAATCGCGAACTGAGGATAGTCCCGTAAAAAACATCGTGCCAGCCCCTTTTAACATTGCGTGTTGGAACGGGATGACATGAGCTTTAGTATGGTAATAACTTTAGATCGCGATTTAGAATAAGGTGGAGTAAGTTTGTGTAGGTATGGTCTTTTTCTTTGATTTATTAAGACTTCTCACTAGATCTCATACTCCGATTTTTTAAACCGATTTTCGTTGAATATTTTATTGATAATTATCGACACCGTTTTTAAAGTATGTAGGTTTATTTATAGACAAAAATAAAAAAGTAAGTAATTAATTGAAATTTAATTTTCCTTTTACAAAAGCGTCTTACAATGATAACTTACACTTCTAAGCCTTAAATATATAAGAAGAATAATAACAAAATCCTATTTCGCTTCCTTACTAAGAACCTTACAGTAGTCACTGTTCATCCTAAATAAATAACGTATTGGCTATTTAATTTATTACTTCATACACGTATTTTAAATTGAGCTTGATCACTGACCCCCTTATTACAAATCGCAAACTAAGGATAGACCCGAAACAAAATTCGTGTCAGCTCCTTTTAACTTTGCATGTTAGAACGGGATGACATGAGCTTTAGTACGGTAGTAAATTTAGATCGCAATTTATAATAAGATGGTGACAGTTGTGTTCACTATAAATAATTTAGTACCTGATACTTTTCGTTCAAGTTGTAAGTAGACATTCGATCAACAACACTTGTAAATCGAAGTGGTTAGATATGTAGCTACGAGATAATTTAACAATGGTCAGAATGTAATAATTACGATTAGGCCGTATGCATCGTAAGTCCAGTGCTTACTCTGATGAAAATTAATTTACAAAAAATAATACTTTAAGTAAACAACATTTCTTTACAATATCTAATTGAAAAATATGAAAATAAGTCACACTCATGCACTCTCAGCAGTTTCTGTATCAGGTCTGAACAGTGAGAAGTCTTGAGAGGCTGACGATGATGATGATGAAGACGTATCCAAAGGTGAGGATAGCCTTGAGCATAATAGAGGACACGTCTAAACGATTGATGATGATTGAATGATAAAGCTGAAATGTTTCCGAAAATGGTTTTTTGATGACGAAAAGAAATGTAAGCCACATATCAATTTACATGTATAGAAATTGTCATATTTCTTCGCCAACGAGGCAGAGGAGAGGAGGAGCATTTTAACCGGCAGATGATAAAGATGAAGCGGATGAAGGGCTGTTTGCCTGAATAGGCAGCAGTAGGACTTCTTATAGACGAACGATGAAGGTGTTGTGCGCTGCTATCGTTTTTAAAAGGAGTATGATCTCTTCTTGAAGTCTTGAAGGTCGTTGAGTAAAGTTATGAAAAAGATGTTCTTTATTCGCTATTAATGTCTTTCTCGGAGGTATTAGGCGACTATCGGGTGATAAAGATGATCAGAGGGCCTATTTTCTAATTTATGAAATCTCTAAATTCGATTTCAATATCGAAGCACGAGAATTACCCTTCATATCAGCCGGGCTGTCAATTAGACTTATGATGTTTATGAAGTGGTGAAAGAGATATTCTCTGAATGTGTTTTTCGGAGGAGTTAGTCGACTATCCAGTCGTCGTAGGGTATGTGCTCGAGGATGCGGTCGAGGAATCGCGACATCTTGTCGGCGAGGTCTTTCTTCAGCTCAGGCTTCATTTCCTTCAGGAGCTCTTGGGCGTTGGTGTTGATGAAAAGGTTCAGTGCCGCTTCTATTTAAAAAGAAACAAAATACGGTGATTTTTTTTATTACGTGTATGTATTGGCTTTTTTTATGAGATAAGGGGCAGATAGTCAGACGGATCACCTGATTGAAAGCGATTACCGCCGCCTATGGACACCCTGCAACACCAGAGGAGTTACAAGTGCGCTGCCTTTCAAAAAGAGATACGCCCTTTTCTTGAAGGTTTGCAGGTTTTATCGGTCCGGCAAATACCGCAGGCGGTAGTTGATTCCATAGTTTTGTCATACGAGGAAAGTTTCTTGAGAAACGTACAGCTGAAGACTACCAACCATCTAAACTGATGAGGATGGAATGGAACTGTTGTCGAGTGGAACGATTGGCGAAATGAAGCGACAGGAATCAGTGTGCACAAGTTCCTCAGAGCATTCACTATAGAGACTATAGTACAAGCGGTAGAGTATATAATCTTCCAACCGATCACTTCTACGGCGGCCAATCTTAACGATCAGCCACGTACGCAGGATATATTATAGTACTCAAGTAATCAGTAAGAAGAAAAGTCAAGTCAACCCGAGGATCGAACACGGGACCTCTGGCGCAGCCGTCGGCTTAAAGTGCGATCTACTAACCACTGCGCCACCGAGACAGTCATATGTAGCGGTAAAGTATACATAGCGGTAGAGTATACATAGCGAGGCTAGATCTCTTCGCAGCGCTAACTAAGGCTGAGGAACGAACGTTAATATAAATTCGTCTTGCTTGATAAGATAATCAAAGCTCTGCTTGCAGAATAAAGTCGAATTTTGTAAACATTTAAATAAGAAAACGGAAGCGGGGTATGACCACCTAAAAAATTTTACAATTCCTATTTCTGCCGCACTATCAAGAAATGAAACGCTTTGCCGGCGCATGTATTTCCTCCTTCCTACAATATGAATTCCTTCACGAAGCGTTAAGAAGCATCTCGCGGGCCATTACGGCAGTCCCAACAGAAGTTATGCCTGACATTGCTTCCGTTGTAATTGCAACGTGGGCTCTTCTCTTACTTACCATCTGAGTATCCTCAGATGGTAAGTAAGTAACAGTAGGTATACTGGCTATCGCCAATATACCTACTGTGTCAATACCAAAAAAACCTGGAATGCTACCCACCAACACAGTCAGCGGCATGCTCACTAAACTTGGTGCGGCAACCTTCATCGCCCATAGTTGAGAGGTGTCTTGAGAACTGTGACGGAACCCACCTGAACCGTCTGCTGCCTTAAGTAGCCGTCCATGTATAATGTCGTAAAAACATCTGTTTAAGCCATGATCCAAATAAATACGTACTTAGCACAATAATCTTTCCATGATCCAAATAAATGTGTATAATGATCTCTGAACTACATGGCGGACATGCCGAAACTGTAAGGGTTTATTGTGGACTCCAGAACTCTAAAAAGATACTAATTGAGAATGGAGTTGCTGTTGCGCTGGTTCGCGACGCCCATTTGTATGTCGTGCACGCTGAAGTCAGGGGCCTTATACGGTCCTGTCCTTCTGGGATACTTCCCATCTACTAGACGTGTGTAAATCTTTACTGAAACGACTCACTGATCCGACTCAGCCAAATGATACACTGTTCCGAATCTCTAATGTTCGCTCCGAATGTATCATTCGACTTAAATGTATCTCGAGTTCGAGCGAACCGAATGATCCGAATGAGCTGAATGAACCGATGAGCCGAATGATCCGAATGAGCTGAATGATCCGAGTGAGCCCAATGTTCCGAGTGAGCAACATGATCCGATGAGCCGAATGATCCAAGTGAGCCGAATGATCCTGAAATGAGCGGAATGAATCACGAATCTATCTGAGAGTCGATGTTCCAAATGATTCAAATGATGCGTCTCACTGTTCCGCATCTCTACACTGATCCAGATGAAAATGTTCCAGTCTTTTGAAAGATAATTTTTTGCCAGGTCTACCATCTACGCAGCCAGACGCATACCCAGTGCCGGATTAAGCCAGGGCGCGGCCTGTAGCAGAATCTGTCTTGAGGCCCTTTGGTTTGCTTTACGCTTGTGCTGCCGGAGGCGGTGAGGAAGGCGTTTAAAGGTTGGCAGTGCACTTGTGATTCCACTGCTGTCCATGGGCAGCGCCGTCTGCTCGTTTCCTAACTATCACATGACCGTGGGAGAGCCACGCTGCGACATATGATACCACGGCCTCGCAGAAAACCGTGAACCGTGCGTGAAGCAGCACCCTGCTTTGTTTCGTTGCGTGAGTGAGGGTACCGGAGGCAAAATCCGGGAGAAAAGAGGGTTTAAAGGCAGCCCACTTGTGACTCCACTGGTGTCGCGTGTGTCTATGGGCGACGGCAATCGCTTACCATCAGGCGATTCGTCTGCTCGTCTGCCACTGGCGTTGTACTCCAATATGCGGGACTCGTAGCATGTGCTACACTTGGTTAGATAACTGGCACTGGGCATATCCACTAAACCCCTTGGGGCTCTCCCTCACAGGAGTCATGTAGACGGCGCGAGGCCTGCCCCACGAGCGAAATGAGAGGTACTAACGTAGGACAGAATTGCTGTTGTGCAGGTTCTCGACGCCCATCTGTATGTCGCGCACGCTGAAGTCCAGCTTGAGCTGCTGCAGGCGCAGGTACGTGCGCCCGTCGCGCAGGTACGGCGCGCCGCGGAAGTACACCTTCGCCTTCACGCCGTCTGAAACACCGCATGTACAGTTTTACCGATTTTATAAGTTACACCAATGTATAGATAGTTCAACTCACGAAGACGCGCCCCACCACTTTTGGGCAAGGGCATTCGCGGTGCATTAAAATAATTTGAACACTTCACAAAAAAAATAATCAAGTAGAGCATCTTTTCAGTTACCCCGTGACGTTCTGTCAATTTATCATAGTGTGCGTGAGCACTCATTGCTGATTTGTAAGCGATAATGAGTAAGGGTAGGGCGCCTCTTCGTGGATTGAACTATCTGTACCTGCGCAGAATTCTTATTTTCGAAAACTGCGTCAAAATCTTAACCAATCACAACGCTCCATTTACGAGCGCCTAAAATTACAATGTCTTATTGGTTGATGCGATAGCGCCATGTTCGGTGCGAGTGCGGTTAAGAGAGAGACGGCATTTCTCTCTGGATTTATTGTATTTAATCTTAACGTAAAGCAGAAAAGGCTGTATTGGAACTGCTTTTGCAATCGTAAGCTATTGGATTTAACTTGCTTTTCTGCGTAGACGAATTTTTCCGATGTAACTTATAAACGTGGTACACCCACGAAGTTATAATAAGAACCTTCTTGAGTACACCTGTAATAATATAAATCATTCCATCGCATCCTGTCGCTGTCACTTTGTAGTCCAGCTTACGCTTTGACAGGTTCAGGAATTGGGCAAACTGGTAATTACAATGAGGCGACTGCCGTCTGACCTCCAATTGGAGCATGGTTACACGTTTTCAGAAACTATCCGAAACTTGCAGGTTTTCTCACGATGTTTTCTGTCACCACCGGGCTAGTGGTAGACTTTTTTTTACATTTATTTAATGAACCACAAACAAGTTTACAATAAACTTAAGCTAACCTTATATAAAAAAAAGAAACTTAACAATACGGTATTTGACTATTTTTTAAATTTTTGTAATCAAAAGACCTTCTCAATGATAGATACGAGTACCTCGTTGACAGAATCACTTGATTCTCATTTATACTACCTGAGATATCACAACTTTAAAATCACATTGTATTGGGCAAACCCAAAACGCTCCATACAAATGGCTACTTAGATGTGACGTCCCACCTAAGTACTTTGTATGCATTTCATTTGAATTTTGTATGGTAGCTATATCAAATGTTTCGTTTATGTCAATGGTTCTATTAAAATAGTTGGTATTGGTATGGGTTATTCAATGGTATAATTCTTTTTAATAATTTCATACTTTTAAAATGGACTTGCTCATGAATCTTTGAATGACCATAAAACCAGCTCGACGTTATATTTTTAATTGAGAATTTTTTTATTGGCACATATTTACCTATATTTTCATATTAATATTTATATTTTGTAAAATGTCGAGGTTAATGAAATACCCGCGATGGTTACATTTTACGTAAAAATTGAAATAAACTTGCGGGACTCAAGTTCTTATTACATAGTCGAAATTAATTTTATTGGTTTGTTGGTGATGTGTGCGTAGTATGTGTGCTACTTTTTTTAAACGGAAGATATATTAATAATATCAGTGTGTGTAGAATAGGTTTCTAGTGTGTGTGAGTGCGAATTATGAGTACTATTTAGTAGTTTGCACTTAGATTCGAAAAATTCAGAACCATGCTCGGATTCGAACCACGACGAACTCGCATGGAAGGCGCATACTTATCCATTGAGCTTAACAATATAATTATAATGTACCTTTATGTGATAGGTGGCAGATGAGCCGATGGATAACTTGATGGTAAGCGATTGCAACCAGGGACGTAGCCATGGGCTCAGGGTGGGGCAGTCATGGGCTCATGGCGGGCAGCCTATAGGCTTTATGTTTTGATCGCAATTATGCCCACCCACTCAGCCCCACCGCGGCTACGTCCATGCCTGCAATACTAATGGAGTCACAAGCGTCATCATCATCATGAGCCTATCGCAGTCCACTGCTGGACGTAGGCCTCTCCAATTGTTCGCCACTGTGATCTATCCCTGGCTTCTCGCATCCAGCTCTTGCCAGCCATCCTGGGCAAATCGTCCCCCCATCTAGCTAGAGGGCGCCCTACATTACGTTTGCCAAGACTGCGGCTAATATGGCCAGCCCACTGCCACTTAAGCCTGCTAATCCGGTGAGCAATGTCGACTTTGGTTCTCTGCCGGATCACCTCAATTCGGATTCGGTCTCGGAGAGAGACGCCGAGCATTGCTCGTTCCATAGCCCGCATAGCGACCTTTAACTTGTAGACAAGCGTGCTCCAACCTTTTAAATCCATTTTCCCCCAGGTTGCTGCCTCACTTGGTGAAACATATTGCAGGCTCTGCTTCACGCCGGTTTTTTGCGACAGTGAGTTCCGGCCAAGCCAGCCCATTCATACCGAAGCGTGGTCCAACTAAAACTCTCTACTCACCGTACTCTCCCCAGTAGTCGCCACCACCAGATGCGCGCACCAGCAGTAAGACGCCAGAGGAGCGGTAGCGTGCGCGTGCGCTGATGTGCGGCCCGAACATCGTCAGCTGGAACTGGTGCGTTTCTAGGTCTGACCTGTGTTCAAAAACGATAAATAAAAAGTTTTTAAATTTTCATTCCTTTTTGTTGGAGGAGTATAGGCTAACGACCCCAATCTCACCTGATACATAGTGACTATGTGGTCAAGGATGCATAAGCATTTGCCTAAAAGATGCCAGTCCAGATTATAGCTCGCTGTTCAAGAAGGAAAATGAGCAAGCGGGTGAATGGATGACGATATGCTACATATGAATATTTTTATGAGAATATTGCCTAGTAGGATAGGCTTAATCGTTTAACTCTTTAGTCAAAGTTAACAATGACTTCGACTTGTTTAACACTGCACAGCAAGCAAGATCAGGCGCTTGCTTAGTGACTTTTATTTGTAATAATAATTAATATTATATGTAGCTTTCAGGCTAAATATTCCAGGCTAAAAAACTTTGTATTTTATTGTATTAATCTATAGGTTTATTGCGTCGTCTACTGTTACTGTTTTCATACCTTGTCCTTAGCTATTTGTGGAAACATCCATCAGTAACATGTAATATATCTGTATGTTTGAAAGTCTAAATAATAATTTTATATACCTAGCTGTAAGTTTTCCTAAACTGTAAAAATGAAATAAAATAACAGAATAAGATGAAAATGATAACAGATAGCGCCTTGAATATCCAAGGTAATATCCCATTTTGGGTCGCTAATCCATCAAAGTGGTAACCTTTTCATTTAAGCATCTGTTGTTTCTCTTTTCGATTTATCATCAGTCCGAATTGTTACTAAATAAGGTCTAAAGTAATTAAAGTGAACCCCAGAATGCCTCGTTCTACTTGTCGTACAAGGATATCTCGGTCATTGGTCTTAACGAGTCAAAATCAAGTGTGCAAAAAGGTTTCGTCGTCCGGATTCAACATCTAAGTTACGTACCTAAACAAGTTTTGAAGCAAAGGTTGCATGCTTACAAGTGTCTTTTCGTTGCAGTCCTTATAACAACGGATGGAGCATTTTAATATTTGAAAGTAAGGAAAGGTTCTGTACCTTGATACCAGTTTTACCTTTAGCCACTGGATTTTTTATGAATATTAGATTCTAATCCTCCATGGACCAAGGTGCTGCCCATGGTGGCTCAAGGTACAAAGGCTGTGTTGTACCTTGAGCCAGGTTTCCGATTTTTTGGAAACAAAAAACAGTTATACCTACATTGTAATTTTAGGGCGTCAATTCTTTTTCAAAATGCCTCATTAGTTTATTCTGTGCGAGATGTTTGTGAATAGAAGTGTCATAATTTGATGTTAAAAAATAAAGAGTAAAAAGAGTTTCAAGGTAGGTACAGAAGAATCCCCGCCTAATGTCGTCGAGATTCGACACCGAATGTATATTGAATGTATAATAAATTATTTTCCTATTGAAAAACAAGTTGTTACCAATAAAGAAAATGGTTACAAAGTCGATTAATGTTTACCCATTTTCGTTGTTCAGGCGGCATTAGACTTTCTTAATCATTCATATTTTTTGATAATGTAAGACCTTCTTTTCTGCCATGTATTCGAGTTAACGTTTTATTAATTCATAAGTCCAAAATAAAACACGGCTGGCCAAATGACGCAGAGTGACTGAACATGAATTTACTGAAACGACTCTCTGATCCGACTCAGCCAAATGATACACTGTTCCGAATCTCTAATGTTCGCTCCGAATGTATCATTCGACTTAAATGTATCTCGTGTTCGAGCGAACCGAATGATCCGAATGAGCTGAATGAACCGATGAGCCGAATGATCCAAGTGAGCCGAATGATCCTGAAATGAGCGGAATGAATCACGGATCTATCTGAGAGTCGATGTTCCAAATGATTCAAATGATGCGTCTCACTGTTCCGCATCTCTACACTGATCCAGATGAAAATGTTCCAGTCTTTTGAAAGATAAGTTTTTGCCAGGTCTAGTTATCTCTGCCTCATAGGTACGCCAATGTATTTATTTGTATGTATTCGATCCCCACCCTGGACAAACATTCGTGTGATGAACACGTGTGTTTGTTTAGTGTCTGCATGTAATAGTTATACGCATTAAAGTAATATTATATTAGCAATACTTTTGGTGTTCTTACAAGTACAGTTAGTTCCGAATCAGGTATATGTCCTAGATGTTGTATTTTTTTTATGCTAGAGGCGACAAACGAGCAAGCGAGTCACCTGATGGAAAGCAATCATCGCCGCCCATTAACATCCGCGGAATCAGAGAGATCGCTAATGCGTTGCCGGCCTTTTTAAAAAGGAGTACCTACGCTCTTCTCTTGAAGGGCCCTAAGTCGTAGCCGTCGGTAAATACTCCCGTAAGTAAACTGTTCCACAGAACTGAGGGACGTGGTAGAAAGTTCCGAAACGCACAGTATTAGACCGGGGAGTAGATCAAAGCAGTTTCTCAGAGCACTTCCCATGATAGATGCGGTATAGAATGCTGAGGGAGGTTATATCCCGCCGCAGTGCTAGAGGATCAAGTCGACTAGAGAGAGTCAATCACCGTCAATTCGAGGAGTCCTACGTTAGATAGATAGATATTATTTATTGCACAAAAATAAAATACAAGCATGATACAACAACAGCAACAGACAGTACAATAAGGTGGTACGTTGTACGCGGGCAAACGGAAGGAGTTGGTACTGAGTATAAGTTAATATCGTACTATTCTCTTGTCAAAGTTTTTTAGGCAGAGCACACTAAAATATTTTTATTATTTACTCTTCAAAGCAATCATTGTTGAACAAACAAATTCTTTACGTCCGTGTCTGCTCATATAAGTTTGCTATTTAAATACATTTTACGGTAGGTATGTCAGGTCGGGTAAGAATTTAGTATTTTAGTTAATATATTCTACGCACATGTTGCTGACATACGGTCCTTTGTTGAAGCCACGTTTGTAAGGTTTAACGGACAATAACTTCTGACCGTTTAGTCAGACGAGGGTGATGAAACATGGACAGTGAGTCAATTACTTAGCACAGTCAATAAATAAATAAATATTTCACAACATCACATACATTGATCTGGCTCCGAGATAGGTAGCTCAAGCACCTGTGTTACGGATATCAGAATCAACAGTGGGATTACAAATATATACGTATAATAATTTTCTTTTGTAGATACATACTTTTAATACAAACAGACATGTTCATGTACACAAATGTTGGTACTGTGCGGGGATCGAACCTGCAACCCTTGGACCAAAGGCAGCGTTCACTACCACTGTTCCAAGCGGGTCGTCAATAACACCTTATGTATCAAAATGTACCTACCTCTCTCGGTTGACTCCAAAAGGTTACACGACTCGGCTTAAGGTGACGGGTAGAGCACACTAGCGACGCTAACGATTTAATTTTTAGCTATTAAACCGGATCTATTTTTAAAAATTTCGGGGTTACGACCTCTCGGCAAACACTTATACTATTTTTTAAATAACCATGCACATATTGTTGTTTGCCGAGAGGATGTATCCCCGTAAAATCGATTGGCGTCGCTAGTGTGCCGTACCCATCACCTTAAGGCGACGAAACGAGCTTTTGCACTCGAAATTTGGATTAACGCCACATTTAAAAGCAGACCAAAAAGTTAAGTATAAGTACTAAATAAATAGTATAAGTGCTTTACGAGAGGCTGGAGCTTCGAAATAGTTAAAAAGATATCCGGTTTAGTTTATAATAATTTAAATCAATTGGCGTCGCTAGTATGGTCTACCCGTCACCTTAAGCTCGTCTCATGTAATCAAAACCGTATGATATCACAAGGTTTGAGCTCTAGTTATTGACTATTGACTGCGTCGGTGGCGTAGTGGTTAGTGGGTCGTACTACGAAGTGACTGCTGCGCATTAGGTCCCGGGTTCGATCCTCGGGTCGGGCCAATACCTAAGTTTTCGGTAAGAAATTCTTAGTGTCAGCCCGGAGTCTAGAAGTTGGTGGTCTTGTACCCCCGTGCCTCGGAAAGCATGTTAAGCCGTTGGTCCTGCGCCCAATCCCTCTCCGGTCTTGTCACCCTGGTATCCCATCATATCAGGAATATGAAGGTAAGGGAATAGAGAGTGCACTTGTGTTTGCGTACACAATTGAGCACTGTAATATATCCTGCGTACGTGGCTGATCGTAGAGATTGGCCGCGCCGTACCCGTAATCTGTTGGAGGACATTATTATTGACCCTGGAAGGAGATCTCTATGAAGTGGAAAATGGTTGTAAATAATATAACCTAATTGTCTAAGACTAACAACATAGAACTTATTTCTCACATTCTTATGAACGGTATAGAACTTGCTTCTCACATAAAACGGTGAATATTAAAAAAGGATGTTGATGAATAGGATAATACCTCACGTTAGTGATGGTCATGTTGGAGGCTCCAGTGGCGTGGATGTCCTTGAAGGTGGCGCGATAGCCGTCCGGGCCTCCCCCCAGCGCGATCGACAGTTCATCTATCACTATTGGTTCTGCCTGGAAAATACAAAGGAAACCTATAAAATTAACCACTAATGAAAAATGATAGAAGGTTGATCTTAGGGGACCCCCCGTCGTAGATGAAAGACGAGCCGCCCCTCGCTGTAACCTAGGGCCCTATCTGAAGAATTTTCTACGGCGCCGCCCAGATGGCATACCTGCATACCACCACTGTTTGAAGTCAAAAGATTCATCCATATTGCCTATTGTTTCGATTGCGACTTAGTACCGTGTTATATTGGTGCTGGGTCGCAAAACAATTTTACTTCCTTAATAATTTGATTAAACGTCAGAAACCATGACAAATATATTATTGTTAATACTAATTACCTCTTCGATATCAAACTCAGGCGCACCTCCTTTTAGGTACTCCAGCAGAGAGTTGAAGCTCCGCAGAAGACAAGCGTCTACATTGGGGTCTCGGCGTGAGCACCTGCCTCCAAAAACACCTGTAAATAATTTGATTTTTTTCACCCAAATGTAAAACACCTAAAACCCAAATAATGGGAGGATTCAGTCTTCAACACAAGAGACAGTCAAGACAAATAGTCAAAAGAAGGACGTGAGAGGGCTCTCACTTTCTGGTGATTGAGTTATTTTCAGTCGCTTTGCATGTCAGACTTACAATGCTACCCCAAATTTAACAGAATCCGAACGTTGGCACCTACTATTCAAGATTATGGCGTAAATAATATTATGTCAAATGGTTGTTACTCCGCCCTTTTTTTAAGGCAAAGGCTCTTTCATGTCTCTATGGACTGATAAACCTTGACTATGTAGTTTATGCAAAGTACTCAGACACCTATACCTATTTTGGATTTACCAGGGAATTACATATTCAGTAAATTGTCTTTGGATGCTAACTAGCAACGTTATATTGACGGCGTTTTGATGAGATTCATTCGTTACGTCAGTTTTACTAGATATTCTTAGGTACGTAGAATACATTATATTTAGGTAACTATTATATTTACTTCATAAAAGTTATAAATCGAGGCAAAGTGTCGGGAGAATTGTTATCTGATTTTACTCGAATCGGAATCATTTAGATAGGCAGAATGAAATCATATGTTCTTAAGCCTAGTTTTAAATAAAAACAAGAACTTTCGGGTTTTATTATGTCCGACTCCACTTTTTCATCGTCCTTTCTATGGCATCGGTTTACTGCGCATGCGTCACCGATTCACGGTCGCTCGCAAAAGTGCCGCTCCTAAATTGGCAAAGCAAACAGCATTAGTCAGCTGATTGGTCGATAGCGTCGCTTTCTTCCTGCCACGCTCATTTGTATGCATCGCCGAGGAGTAGGTAACGGTCGGCGACATTGACACCGCTGGGGGCAGGGGCGGACTAGGTTTCAAGGACCCCGGTGACTAAGCTGAAATGTATGAGTGTTTGTCCGGGATAAGGAAACCAGGAGACCTATGTCACAGGTTTTTAACATAGTATGGGCTCCTGTCTCCCTTATTGTTATTAATGAATACTATGTACTTACTTACTTTGTATTTGTTTCTTATGGGAGAAAATAAACGTTTTTATTTTTTATTTATTTATGACAGTTGTAAATACTAAGCACCGGGACTAGATTATGATCAGTCGGCACCAAATGTACCTACTTACATCTACTGCTGGACGTTGGCCTTCATAATTTTAAGCCCAACTTTTATTTAGAGATCCTCATCCAGTCACTACCAACAGTCGCCCTAAAGAGTTACTGCTTAGATTAACATCGTAAAATGATTGGATGTTTGGATGAACAAGCATACTTTGGTTGAATTGGACCGCCTTTTAAAGTGGTATCATGTCCCTGCCTCACTCGATGGATGGTGCTTATTGATATATACCAATGCCAATCTGACTATAATAATTAATTATGGACAGTACGACCCTGTGGGGAACTACAATGCAGTGCCGATGATCACCAAGAACAATGGCGTCCTGGCAGACCCCAGCTGTTTCGTGATAACAAGCCTTTGTTGCGTGAGAAACACGTCCAGATGATTAATGTTTTGTCACGAAATTTGCATACGTGCATTGCCAATTGCAGTCACAAAGAGGTACCTAATGCATCGACATAGAGCTGAAACTTGGCAGTGAGTACTACATCTGATAGTGATGATGGATGGAGAAAAATGCATATAAGGTTATGCATATTCATGTACCGTTAGAAAAAAATCAAAAGGCTAATGATGACGATTGTTCAAAACCTATTGTATGATTGGTTTGGTAGCTAAATTAATTATGCTTTAATTAATGTTTAGGCACTGCTTACTCTTTTTTAATTTGACTGAATGAGGAAATTCAATGACTATTAATATCTAGAGATATGAGAGTATTTTTTTAAATTCATAGATCTGAGTTTTTGGTTACATTACACGTTTTCTATAATGAATATACTAATAAGCATACAAGTCAATACTTATTAGAGAATTTTTTCGGGATAAGGTACTTTCGATTCTTCCAGTCTGATTCTTATGGGCTCAAAATGACGCGCCAATGAGGCTTGGCTCCTCGTTTCTGCCCCGAGCCATCAAGACATGAAATGCCCTCCCAGCTCATGTGTTTCCTCCTTCATACAATCCGGGGTCTTTTAGGCGGGGCGTGAAGCGGCATCTCAGCAGACAATCAGGGTGAGGATGGCAGACTCAATGGGTACTTTGTGGACCCCTCCACAAAGTACCCATGCACTGTTCACGGCCGCTTACCACCAGGCGGAGTGAGGTCGTGCCTGACTGGCCTTTCTAAATAATAATAAAAAAACAATTGCTCACTAAACACTTTTAAATATAAATCAATAATAATATTTCTTATATTTCAATATAAACTTCTAATTTTAACAATATTTTAGGGCCCATCTGAATTAGACTGTAGGAACTGGAAGTCCTGATCCCGGTGAAAAAGCCAAATTGATGCCGGTGCAGAAAATCTTTGCCAGTTGGTTAGGCATCTTACACTGCAGGATTATTCATATCAACCGGTAGAGTGGTAGATCTAAACCCAAGTATTATATTATCTCCATATAGCAGGGTTTAATTTAAAAAAGAAATAGGAGAAAAAGCTCGCTCGGCGGCATTATGTAAGTGCACCTGCCGGTCGTCGACCTGCGCGCGCGCGGGACCTTGTCCGAGAACTCGACCGTCGCAAAAACGTTTACTGTTAATATTGACGCGATACAGTTAATTTGGCGCTATTATTACAACTGCCTATATGAGCCTGTTTGAGATCACTTAATAAAAGCACGTTTTAAAATAGAAACCCACTTTCAACTGGAACAGTTTTTATCGTTGCTCTTGACCGCAATTTTGTATCACACATTATATAGTTTACGAGCAATATCCGCAAAATGACAAAAAAAAACGCCAGAAAATTATATACATAGTACCATTATGTTATTATCTGTTTGTTGCTTTATTCTTGTGGTTCATTCCATCTATAGATACGATCTATAGATCTGTGCCTAATTTCTCTCCGGTCGTGTCACAGTAGTGTCCCATCGGAATATGAGGGTAAGACAATAGAGAGTGCACTTGTGTTTGCGCACACACTTGAGCACTATAATATATCCTGCGTATGTGGCTGATCGTTGACATTGGCCGCCGTAACCGTAATCGGTTGGAGGATACAGATACGATAGGGCTTCAGCGCAGTAGACCACATTACTACCTTCGACTCTATCGAAAGGGAGGTTCTAGAACCCTTGCGACGATGCCAAGTTAATTGGCGATAGCATAATATATTATAGTGCAAGACGAGAAGACAAAAGAAAATCAGTTGCTCCGGGAAGTGACACATGGGCATGTGATATCTTTAAAACTATTCGGCGACGCACTAGACGTGTTTAAACACTTCCTGCACGACCCTGAACTAGGAAGGAAAGGGTCTGGACTTGGAAATAAAAAAGGTGAGTCTATTTCATACATTTGTTTTCCTGGTGGCAATCATAATGGCTGAGTTGAAGCAGGTTCTGGCGTAAACGAAGTCTCCATAATGCCTCTCGATCGTGAGGTTCACGTCGTCCCAGAGCTCCTATACGTTGGGGATTCAGCAGCAGTCTGAGCAGTATTTGGGAAACTTTAATATACGATTACGACATTACTGCAAATTGACTATGGTGTTCAACCAGTCATTATGTGCGCTGCTCAGACGTGGATATCAACTGGGAGGCTACAACCGCATTATAGATAGATAGATAGATACTCTTTATTGCACAACATACAAAACTTAAAAGCTAGGTAAACAGAGATACAATGTACAATTTAGGCGGTCTTATCGTTTCATTCGGCATTATCAAAGTTGCTTGGCGGGTATTGGGGAGCTACCTAAGAGCTCGTGCAACGAGCATACAATTCATCATCATCACTTCAGCCAATAGAAGACGACTGCTGGAACATAGGCCTCCCCGATATTCTCCACATAGATCGGTCCTGTGCCGCCCGCATCCAATGGATTCCCGCGACCTTCATCAGATTGTCGGTCCACCTTGCGGGGGGCCTGCCACGGCTGCGACTTCCTGTACGTGGCCTCAACTCAAGGATCTTTCCGCCCCAACGGCCATTTGTTCTCCTCACTATGTGCCCTGGCCATTGCCACTTGTGGCATGTCTAGGCAATGTCTGTAACCTTAGTTACCCTCGGATCTCATCATTTCTGATACGATCACAAAAGGAGATTCCGAGCTTAGCCCTCTCCATTGCTCTCTGGGTGACATTGAGCCTTGAGCATATAACAAACAAAAGTTTGATAAAGGCCGACGAATCATCATATTGCAGCTGTGAGCTGGCTACCTGTCGTAGAACTGACAATTGTCGGAGGAGACGTGTCTTGAAGTGGAGTCATCTTTTCTGGTATGACCATGTAATGAGAAGAGGAAAAGAACATGTAACCAAAAGAGTGACGAGTAAGTGGGTGGAGGAACAGAGGACGGCCGAGAAAGAGATGGATGGATTGTGTGAAGAATGATATGATGGAGAAAGGGGTGGATGATGCGATGATGAATGACAGGGACGTATGGAAAAGGACGGGCAGGAGGATGATGACGTGTCTTGAAGTGGAATTCTTAATAAGGCAAAATTAGCGTAGTGTAGGACTCCTTGCTGCCGCTCGATGCTCTGCTGACATTAGTTGGACTGCTGGCCGTGACAGTTTGAGGAACTGGCTTATAATATGGACGCGGGTCCGTCTGTCTTAAAATGAAATTTAAACAAATCTTTAAAACTAATCTGGTAATAATATAAACTTTGTTCTTTCATAGAGCTAAAGTTAATAATCTTAGTTCTTGACCTAAATTTCTGTAAAAAGGTAGAATTAAGTGTCATTGCGTGACAGCGGTTTGGCTTGCAAATGCACACCTATCAAATTATTGAAGTACTTAATAGCCACAGAAAATTCTAGAGCTATTAGGTCTAGACTATGATTAGTCCTGATTTAATACAGACACATTTTATTGTTAATCTTGTCACTGTATTATGATCACGCAACATTTTTGAGGCTAAGATATGTACAGAAGTCACACATCAGGTTAAAGTCTATCAAAATTCCTCAATTCATGGTGAACCGAACGTGTTTCACATTAAGGTCAGAATTGACTTGATTAAGGAAATTCCATAGGTTGCACTACCATTATAGACGCTCATTGATGCCAGATCTCTACGCAAAGCCAGAGCATTGAGCATATTGGAAAGAAACTGGTCATGGACATCCCGACAGCTCTTCGCTGAATACGATTCAGGGAAATATTTGATAATGGAACTTTAGCCTAAAGGTGGAGCACTAATTTTTATAAGTTCGCATTAGCACCTAATAAAATGGCAAGCGTGCACCTCAACCAAATCTATACTATTTAATTATAAAGATATAAATTCTATAGATAGAGACAAGGCTTATAGGTAGTTCGAAAAGACAAAACACTTGCGCGATGTAATCAACACCCAACGCCATCTATTGGTTCAGTTTGGAACTAAGTCCTGAAACAAGGTAAGGTCGGGCCACTAGTTTATGATAATTTTAATAGATATAGATTGTTGATCACCAGTGATCACTTAACTTAGAGAGTTAGTTGATGACTGAAACTCATCAACTATGGTGTTCTAGTTGAAATTATTGCGCGATAATAATGTGTTCATTGTTTTTATGCGGAAGGTTAATAACACAATAACGCTCAAGTCATTATAAGCAATTCTAGGGTTGTCAAGTACGTAGACTCAATAGTCAAATTACCAGCACGAATAATCACAATTATTCTTACTAAAGACATACATACGTAAGTGTCGGATTTCTATGTTTAAAAATATATTTTTACTACCACATCCTGCTTCTCACCACTTTTACAATACCTACCTAAATACTACGAGTAAGGTAATTCAGTCATTCTTAGACTTGTCACTATGAGTTCGAGGAACTCATAATTTTTAAATAAAAGCCTATTTTTACGCATTAAATTATTATTTTTGACTACGGAACTTAAAACAAAATCCACATAAAGCCACATAAATGGTGTGTTCAATATTTTGTACACACCAGTCATGTTTTAATTCAACATCATTCCAAATTGTTTAATATCTTGATCAATTTTTCATTTATTATCTTAATTTCATCACAATCAGTAAAAATCTGTTGGTCGTGCCACTGAACCGCAATAGGGCTCTTAAGGATAGTGCGTTCTTTACTACTTCACTAGGTACCGACCTGTTTTCATTACTACTAATAACTTTATTTGCATTTCAAAATATACAATAAATAAGGTTTTAAATAGTAATTAATTTTACTACTAGTACTAACTGTGTGTACCTACTAGTAAAGGCGCAACCCTACATGAGAGTAAGTCTGGCACCCATCCCGCGTTATCCAACGCGTTACATTCCGCAAGATCCGCGCTTCCGCGCAGGTTATGTAACACTGCGCATGTAACTATGCGACTAATGCGAGAAATTTCGCCACTATCCACTGACGCAGAGGTTCCTACTAATCAATAATGTTTTTTTTTCATGAGATACGGGGCAGAAGGATCATCTGATGGTAAGCGATATCCGCCTACAATAGACGAATGTTTCTTCGAAATGTGACTTGCGTGGCAGTTCTTAAATCTAATATTATGTACACCGAAAATGACATCACAATTTTAAAATATTCTGAATAAATAAAAGACCTCTTCTATAAATAATGCAATACATCTGATAGTAAGCAAACACCCTCGGACTTTGGTCCTTGGACAACCAGTACCTATACTGAAAAGTATGCAAAAGCGTTGCCAGGCTATCAATTTCTTTCGGTCAGTCAGTTACATCAATCCTGCATGCCTAATAACCACTGTGCCACTTATTTTACAAAATGGTATGGTCCCCTGTTGATCCAGGTTTTAGAGATAACACCAAGGAGGATTTCACTTCGTTGGGCTCGTTACATCTTTGAGGTCCTTTAATGAAACCGTCGCGTCCCGAACGAAAATGCCTGTCGCATCAACAGGTCGCACAAATAAGACAAAGTGCGTGTGAGAGGGACGTAGATTCGGTTGTTAATCCTGGTTTTGCAGTTCCATCAGAGTAAGAGGATAAGGGAATAGTGAGTCACTTGGCATTCTTGGGCATGCGTTAGTTTTATATTTACTTTGGGATCGTCCGCGAAAATAGAATTTTTGTGAAGGAAAACCACCATTCATTAAAAACCTTCCTCATCTTTGCGTGTAATTCCCATGAAGCTGCTGCCTTCTTACCTTATCAACCTTTCGACAAGGGAACCAGATCATTTGGATGGCGGTTACACGTTCAGAATCAATAAGTCAAATATTGTAGGTATCCTTAATTTAGAGACTATTTATTTACTTAGCTACCAGTGCTCTTCGTTTGATGAAAACCATACGAGATATTTTTCACGAAACCTGGTTTTTCCTACCTAACTAAATGTCACGACAACAGGTATAATGTGATGTCTTAATTAATGTTTATTAGAGAAGAACTTGCAGTAGTTAATCGATCAAAGAGTAGATATTATGTATAACTTGGTCCAGGTATGGTGGCAGATGTTGTAAAAGAGAGCCAGAGTGCCGGATTTTCCGCTATTACACAACAAATACTCGTATAGAACGCCCTGTTTGTCTAGTGGTTTAAGTACCGGGCCGTGATCTCAGGTTCCTGGGTTCGATTCCCGGGTCGAGCAAGAAGGATGTTTCGATATTATCACCATAGTATTGATGACTTGATTTCTATGATGGAGGCCTTTGCCCTGCAGTGGGACAGTTTATAGGCAAATACTTTACTCTTTTTTTACTCGTATAGCAAAAAAATAGATCTGGAAGGTCATTAGGTCATAATAAGAATAAAGTTGAAAGTATAGTACTAATATGTCACTAAATAATATGATAGTTACAACAGTGTGTATCAAATGATAGACAATGTACCTATATAGGTACATTATCAATAAAAACAGTAGGTACTCTAAAAAGGTAAAAAGAATGGGATCAGAAATGGCGGCGCAACTATTCACTTCTCGCTCGCACACTATATGCGTTTATACTCGCACTCGTGGGTGTGCGAGCGAGAAGTGAATAGATGCGCCGCCATTTCTGATCCCATTCTTTATTCGCACAGGTTGTAGGTATATTAAAAAGTTTAAATGATGTGATGAAATCAATTAGATAGTACTAAAACCATGTGCAAAATGGTTCGAGTCTAAAGCTGATACTCGTTGATGTCTTTTGTTCACCAATGTGTAACATCAAAAATGCATAATTATTCTATGGTGGAAAAGTCCGTAGTAAAAATAATTATCTGATTTACTTCAATATTATAGATAGATAGCCACACACCAAGTTGCTACAAAATAAACGGCATTAACGGGTGGGGCGACGGGTAGCCTAACTAGCGACACCATTCGTTTTTAATTGTTAGCTACTTAACCGGATCTATTTTAAACAATTTCGGGGTTACAACCTCTCGGCAAACACTTATACTATTTATTAAATAACCATGCACAAAAGTTGGGTCCCTTTTTGTACGTGAACGATTGAGCGATTGAAAAGCGGTTACTTTTGGCGTGAATAAATTTTTCGTGTACGCGTTGGACCCAACATTTGTGCATCAAACGAAATCGAAAATGTCATTAGGTAAAATCTTGTAAAGGTTTCGAGTTATAAGCTAAGGTGCAAAAATTTTTGCAGCATTTAAGTCGAAATCCTGAATTTACTCGTACAAGGTTTTGCCTCTGATTAAGCCTAATCCTATTATAGTCTTGATAACTCAATTTCTACGATGGCGGACTTTGCCCTACAGTGTTACACAGTTTATAGGATTATATTTTACTTTTATCTCCACAAAATACACAGGTAAAAGAGCTAATGCTAGGTGTATTAGAATTATTTGATTTTGCAATAAACAGGTTGTGTATTTCGTACACTTTAGACCCTTATCATTATAAGAGACTGCATGCAGTAGGTATTATTAACAACCAACCAACCAATTGCGAAGTCCCAGAGTGACGAGCTGTTACAGTTTGATCATCCAGGGGAAAATCCAGGGCAAGAGAAGTGTGGAAAGAAGAAGAATATCGTGGCTAAAAATCTACGCCAGTGGTTCAAGAACAGCACTCGATAACTTTTCAGATCAGCTGTATCGAAATTTCCAATCGCCAATATGATTGCCAAACTGCGAGGGCAGAAAGCAATAATTTTGACATAACACACTATTGGTATTTGTATTTAATGAGTATGACTTGTTATCGCTTTGGAATGACTGTTAAGCGTTCAAGAAAATTGTATATAAATAAATAAAAAGAAGAAGATTATAGGTACATTCATGTGTGGATGACCGTGCATGTTCCTACTACACGCTCAACTTATGTTTGATTTTCTGCTAAGTGTTGCAGTGATGGATGCAAGTGTAATCGTCCGAATCAGACCATGAAGACTGCTCTTATACATACTAATATTATTAAAATAATGCGATGTTCTTGTAATATTATCTGTCTGTTACTCAGACCTGCTAATCATATCTACAGGATGTATCGTTAAACAGTTCCCTACATTACTTCTACCAACGTTTTATCTACAACTTTTTTCTTCGAAATTTTTCAAAAAAAAAATCTAATCTCTATTAAAAAGTTAGCGAATGATGATGAGAATTTATCAAAGTCAGACAATTGTTCAGAATGGCTGGTTGAAGAGGTTTAAGGGAATTATTTACTTTTCACAAGTATATCGTGAATATGTCCAAACGCCTGCTTTCATCAAAAATGTGATGTCTCAATGAAATACAAAATGTTAAGAAAATATTTTTTTTATGTACCTAAATTAAACTAAAAAAAATATTTTATAAAATGTCTTTTGTAAAATGGTCTGTAAAATGTACGAGAATTTGACAGTTGCACCTGTCGATGCAACTGTCAAATTCTCGTACATTTTACAGACCATTTTACATAATTTGCATCTGTAATAAAAGGACGTATTGTTTCATCTTAGCTATATTTGAAAATTAGAGAATGTAGATTGTACATACTAATATCATTATTACAATTTGTACACGTATTGTTGATAGGCATACGAGTAAGTACCTTTATTAATATGAAATTATAACTAGGTATACGAAAATTCCTGTAAACTTAACAAGTGGTTAAGTATTATTTACTTCTTTGAAGTAAATTTAGTGGCCTAGGCCTAGTACTACACACGTGTAAAGGTTACTTAATTATAAGGAGACGTCGTAGTTAGAACATATTTGAGTTTGGACTTCAAATATAGACATGCTTTGCTTACTGAACGCTA
This sequence comes from Marasmia exigua, assembly GCA_019059595.1. NCBI lineage: Eukaryota > Metazoa > Arthropoda > Insecta > Lepidoptera > Crambidae > Marasmia > Marasmia exigua. The sequence continues at coordinate 28,072,226 of CM032464.1, read as the reverse complement.
CAGGGAAATTGATTTAGGAAGTTCATGCAGAACTGCTCTTCGTACATGTAGCCACACATTGGCTTACAACTGTTACAATTTCTCAATCGATATACAACCAAATGCGTTTGACAATAGGCCGAGAGTCCATTAAAGATATTTTTCGATACGTATTTGGATGACTGCGTATGTATGGCTGTCTGTACAAATAGTCGATAGTCAAAGTATGATGGCCAACCCTGCATATCAAAGAATTCCAATACGTTTTCTCTTAATACTTAATTGTTTACCATTATTTTATTCTGATACCTTAAAGAAGATAGTGACTTCTCAGTACACCTAACAGTGACCTAAACCAAATATGTAATGAATTCAATTTTTAATTATTTTGTTGTAAGCACGCAATTTGGGGTGAAATGTGCCTTTACGACAAAGCCTCATAGTTTAACTAATTGGAATCTGGTACAGTGATCTAAATACAATTTTAGTTATTAAGTTTTAAGGTCAAAGTTTACTCATAGTCAATAGAAATTCAAAATAAAATAGTTATCAAGGTCAAGGTTGGGTCATAGTGATACTGGGTACTGTAACGATGGTGAACTCCTTCGTTGCATTTAATAAAAAGTATAAGTGTTTGCCGAGAGGTTGTAAACCCGAAATTGTTTAAAAAAGATCCGGTTTAGTAGCTAAAAATTAAAATCGATTGGCGTCGCTAGTGTGCCCTACCCGTAACCTTAAGTAATTTATACTTTGTACATAACTCAAAACCAGCTTTACCGATTTATAAAAAAAATCACTATAACAATTATACATTATTCTCTATTAAGAAAATCGTTAGTTACTTCGGGAAAACATTATATCCTACGGGAAAACATCAATGATTCCAGGCGGGTCACGCTGTTAAAGGATTTGATAAAAAAGTCAAAAGGCTCATTATTTTTATCTCGCTATTGAGATAATGTATTGTTTTAACTGAGTTTATGACTAAATCCAGCAAAGAATAACCCATTTCAAACCACGGAGCAAGAAACTACGGCGTTTTTTAGCGGTCCGTAGAAGATTTGAGAAATTTCTATGTGTTTCATACAAATTTCTCAAATCTTGTAATGAAACATTTGTATGAAACAGATTTTTTGTGTCATTTACAAGAAATTTGTATGAAACACATTCTTTGTGTCAATCACATTCTTTAGTAGATTTGGTCATAAACTCGGTTAAAACATTACATTAGATCACTAGCGAGACAACAAAAAATGACTTTTTATTTTTTTATTTAATTTTAATGGCCATAAACTTATCCCATTAGTAAGCACTAGATGATTAATGTTTTCCCGTAAGGGTAAGACATTTTCCCGAAGTAACTACAGATTTTGTTATTATCATTGCAACCGTAAAACAAAAATGAAATCGGTTACGTAGTTTTTAAGTAATATATATTTATACATTTGGACGCCCAGACCCACAAAATGACGACCGTCTACGCATGTAAATCTTGAAGAAATTACTCATTGCTAATTTGACACATTCTAGGGACTTAGACCAAACATATTCTATATTAAATTGTTTTTTTTGTCTAAGTCTTTTCTTCATAAGATTACATGCGTTGGCGATGCCCATTTGTGGTCATCTTTCTTGAACCTATACTTTATTCATCAGTGCATCATCATAATGTTCTGCTTATTATTAAGTATGCTTTATTGATAAAAAACACACGTCACATAGACTTTAGAATATAGAAACTGATCATTTCCCTTTTTTTGATAAAATATTTAATTTTTCCCCCTTATTTCAAAACGCGGTCTAAGAAAAGTTCCGGAACTAAACTAATGCCCGGCCCTTTTAACATTGCGTATTGGAATTTGGAATCGAACGAGAAGGCTTGAGCTTTAGTACGGTAATAACTTTAGATCGCGATTAATAATAAGGTGGTTTAAGTTTTCATGAGTTTTATTTATCAGGAGAAGGTGACTTATACTGACGAATAGTTACATAATTGCGACGATAATCAATAAAATACTGGAATTAGTTGCCACCTGTATACATAAATTTAACTGAATTCCCCACTGACACAGTGAAAAAGATGACACGAATAGTGTCTATCACCCGTCCGTCTACTTTCTTTTAAACACTTACTTGTGTTGGAGCTGCTCGATGCGATCACTGCGGTGAAAATTACAAAAACCACTTGGAATTTCTCCATTGTTCGTACTAAGTACTTTACGGTGTCAAACTTTTTAGAGGTAACGCGCGTTTTTTGACAAGTTTTTTTTAATACTAAACTTTTTTTTCTTTTCGCGCGCAAGCGAACGACCGCCGCGTGCGGCCGGAGCGGGAGCAATGGTGTCCCGCCGATGTCTTCGGATGAGTTTAAGCCCTCTCCTTTCTATAAACGTTGACCACAAATTGTTGTTTTGATTGGAATTAATGAGGATGCGGATGAACGCTGTTCTGAGAACTTTAAGCATGACAGACGCTGATTGATACCACATGTACAGTCAAAGAACGAAAAGGTTCGTCAGTTTTCAAATTGATTCGTTTGATATGCTATGAGCACTTGTTACCTTTCGTAAATTTGTCAGAGTACCTAATACCTGTTGCACAGAAAATTATGCTTAACTGTTAGATCAGGCAGTTCAGATTTGCTTGTAGCAACATTGATTCTTTTTGATGTAAAGAAAATTTAAAGATACCTATGAAGTAAAACCTACATTGATTTGACGTGGCAATTAAATGTATAAAAAAATAAAAATAAAAAGAAATATAATGTCACGGTCGGTGACGTTTTTAATTTGGATGTTCATTATTGGCTGTCTCGCTCGTGTCATTCGCGAATAGCTTGGATAATAGGTTAAAAGTTCAAAATATCTGTCTATGCTATATTTGAAGACAAAATGTATTATGACATTTTAAAAGGTTGGCAGATCTTTTCAAAATGATATGTTGGTATAATTGATTCTTGCCGTGCAAGCAAAAAATTACCTTAGGGTGACGAACCTTTTTATTCTCTGACTGTACGTACAGCTACACATCAATGTATACAAATATTTTAAAATATTTCAATCGATTTTCACCTAAATGTCAAACACTTTTGGTTAAATATCAATTTGGGGAAAGTTGACAGATTATAGTAACCTGATGTGTGTCCGTCTGTAACTACCTAAATATTTTAAGTTTAAATAAAAATCTGCCTTATTATGAAACATTGTATATAATACTGTATTTTGCACAAAGCCAAATATTAATTAAGTAATTAATAACAAAGTTTAAGTGAAGTGATATTTTGTCAGTTAAATAAGTTTGAATAGTTAAATTTAACAGTGTCAAATATTTCAAATGTTCTGGCGACAAGGTAATAGGTATTATGCTATAACGCATACGAATAAGAAGAAATTATTATAAAGTACAAACAATACTACAATGCCCAAATAAATAAGCTCTATTCGGTTAGTTGATCGATCAAATATATGAATGAACCTTCTCGGAAGTTACGGGCCCGGAAGTAAGTAACACATTTCATCCATATTATTAACGTACCTTTTAAAAAAAATACAAAAAAAAGCTATAAGGTGGTTTAGCGACTAATTAAACTACCGTTAAGTACCGGTTTGATGCAGTTCCATTTATAACAAGGCTTGTAGGTCACAAAAATTATCAAAAGTAAAAATTGAGAAAGTATTCATTGCATTAAAAGAGTGCACTGCTCGAGTGAGATGTGTGTGGAATTGTTACTTCCTTAACAAAAACAAATAAATATCCAAAGGTATATTTATTAGGTTTTATGTATAAAACATAGTGTGAAGTATTTAAAAATATTCAAATATTTAATTGTGACTTAAAATCACAAACTCTCTCAAGTTTTTACAAAAGGTATCCATAACTTATTTCGTTGTTTTAAGTCTCATTATACAGGTACTTAAGTATGTATTTGATTTTTTTAATAAAACTATTAAATACCTACTCCTTTCGTTTTAGCATGATATGGGTGACAGATGTCAAAGTCTATGCATTTTTCACGTTTAGTCTCTTTCTGACGTGTGACTTATGTATAACTCTGTCCTGCTGTCACGGAGAAATAATGATAAAGCGAAAGGACTATAATGATAAAAAATAATTATCTATCCCAAAGTATAGAAATAATAGCTTGCTAGAAGTAGCTTCTACGTATTTCATTCCATGAATGAAACGCCATAATTTTAATTTTTACAACAGAATGTGTATAAATAACCCTTATTCTGGCTTGGCCGTCGCCGGGTAAAATGCCTCTAGTCTATAAAAGATTTTAAATATAATTCTAAATGGTAACATTTCTAAAAGTTGAAAAATTCGTCCTCATCATATGGCTGGTCATTGACTTCAGTGGCCCTGAGAGAAGACAGCTTGAACCCTTGCGCCTCCATCTCGTCTAACTTCGGCAGCTCCTCTTTTATCATCTCCTCCACGTTCATCTTGTCCAACTCACTTTGGATCTTCTCTGTTATAGGGCCCTCTATCGCATCCATTATTTGGTACCGCAACAAGTTGGGGAGAATGTTTACTACAAACTCGATGACGTAATCTAGAGTTCCGGCTCCGTCGCAACGCACTTGGATGTTGCCCACCTCCAGGTCTAAGTCTCTGAAAACTGGGGTCTTTCTCGTATCGAGGGGCTGCGCTAGGATCAGCCTTCCGCTTACGTACTCCACGGAGAAGGAGGCCGTGCCCGCCCTCGACATCAGCCCGCTCACGGCAACAATCTCCCACTGAGTCCGGCCTTCCAGTTTTTGGGTACCAATTTCAAAATCTGCTATCAATGTGTTATTCTCCATTTTTAGAGTAATGTTTCCTACTCGCTGGAATGACGATATACCAGTAACCCACGTATGTGATAGGGTTATTGAAAACACACTCATCGTTGTGTTGTAATCTTTCACTTGGTACGGGTCCATATTCATTTCTCTTACTTTTTTTCTAGCATCCGCGACTACCATGTCAAGGGGTGATATGGAATTTGGGAACCGCATGTCACCAGTGACCTCGTCTAACTTTGTGTTGATTTCTGCTCTGACTTTGGTGTATGCTTCTTTGAGGATATAAGGTTTGATGGAGTCGAAGATGAAGTTGCCCACTGAGTTGATGACTCCTTGGAACATGCTGCCGAAGAAGCCGAGGTTTTCGAAGTTTACTGCGATGGTGCTGAATCCGATATCGATTTTGATGTTCTGGGCGCGGAGCTTGCCGTCCCTCTCGACGCCGAGGTTGGCGTGCGCCTTGACGACCAGACCAGTGACGTCCACTGTGAAGGGTCCCTGGGCCCGGTTCAGCCACGTGGACATCGTGTAGTTGCCTCGCGCTTGTAGCTTGTCTATCGTCATCACTGCTTGAACCTGCAAGGTAAATGTTCAAAGGACACGTTAAAGGGTACTTCAGCAGTTTAATCGTTTAATCTTAATTTAAGTCATCGATTTTTTTAATGAGCCTTTTTTTGTATTTTATAGGGACTAGCCTTCGTCCGCGGCTTTACCCGCGTAGTATTCGTTTTTGTTTATCCCACAGAAACCTGTATTTTTTTCGGGATGGAAAGTATCATAAGTCCGTCCCCTGATTCTAAGCTAACTTTCCGCTGATTTTCAGCGAATTCGATGCAGCCGTTCTTGAGTTATAAATAGTGTAACTAATACGAATTTCTTTTATAAATATAGATAAGAATTTATGTGCTCAAAGTTGTAATTAGGTATGATGAAGTTATTACCTACTACTTGTAAGAAAACATACTTACCTACCTACCATTAATACATGCTAATAAGGTGGTACCTACTTAAATGTTATATTTATTGAGAGATGAATATAATAATAACATGGCAAAGTTCTTAAACTGGACCATGGCGTTGAGCGTGGTTTGCTCCATAACTGGTTATATTTATTTATTAAAAAGGTACACCAACAGTATACATATAGAAAAAATTAAAAATGCTTAATTAAAGTACAGGTCTTATATATATACCCTTTATAGGCGAACACAACGTTGCTAAAAATCTCTACGTAAAAACACAAAAGATAAACAAAAAAGAAAAAAAAAAACTTAATAAAATTATTGAAATAAAACAACATTATAAGAGGTTTGCTACCTATCATATAATAAATTTATCAACTTTCGCCTATAGCTAGGCAAGGAGTCGAAAAAAATATCAATGTCCTTCAGGTGAAGTTCATTGTATGTCCCACAACATCGGGCCAGAGGAGCGTGATGACCTAAATTAGTTCTGGCTGAAGGTAAGGCGAATATCTTTTTGATCGAATGGCGAGGTAGGTGGTTACATGTAAGATCCTATTGGAAACACTCAAGGACTTCGAGAATATTGCAGATGAGTATAGACTGTAGACACTCGTAGTTATCTCCAAGGTTTAGAAGCCAGGCTGAGGTACCCTTATCAATGCTGAGATAGATCTCAGTATTGATGAAGGTACCTACTTACTTGATCCGGAACTTGCTGATGCAGTAAACGGCGGAATTTATAGACTGCATCGTGGTGCCGAGCGCAAGGTTCTACTTTTTGTTAGATTATATGTAAGGGTCTAATTTAGAAGTACTGAAGGATTTCGAGAATATTGCAAATGATGTAGATAATTCTTACCTTCATGGTTCCCATCTCAGCATTGATATTCTATATCCGAAACTTGCTGATGCCGTAGACGAAAGTTTTCTTAGTCTGTATCCTGGTGTCGAGAGTATAATAGTGATCCGTATCAGGCTAGACGTTTAAATCATGCAAGAAGTTCTCAAGGACTGCGAGAATATTGTAAATGAATGTATATAGTTCTTACCTCCATGGCCCCTATCTCTGCATTGATGTACTTGATCCGAAACTTGCTGATGCCATAGACTGCGGTGTTTTTGAAATGCACCGTGGTGCCGAGGGTGAGGGTCTGCTTCATGTCCGGCACGCCGTAGGGGTCCGGAATGGTAGCGCCGGGCATGCCTATGGGATCTGGCTGTTTGAAGTGCTCGAGTACTTCGAGAATGTTCTCGCTCAGCTTTTTCTCGCCTTCAACAAATCGTTGGTCTATTTCTTCGGAGACATCTGTAAGTAAAAATCGTTTTTGGTTTCTCTTTAATTGCTAAAATACTAATATTAAAATTTAACAATATTCATAGAAATCCTTGCTAGATGAAGAAAAAAATATTAATTTTATTTTATTGTGATAGTAACTTCTCACTTCCACTTATCCTCCAGGCTGAGCTAAGGTAAGCCTAATCACCACGTGCGGATTGGTAAACACAAACTCAAATAGGTTAGTAGAGCATTTTAAATTATTGTCCTATATTAAATCTTTTATCAGCCAATTTCTTTGTGGAAATTCCCTGAGATGCAAACATTTCTCAAAACGCGACCTATATTCTTTTTCATTAGATTGCATCACAATAATTTCGTACAGTCTATTTTATCCAATTGCGCACTTTGTTAGATTTGTTTGCCTTATTTCTGAGTATTGTAAACACAAGCCGAGCCAGCACACCAAGAAGAACATTGGAATTTGTTGACCGAGCGTCGCATACCTACACATCCTTGTTTGTCCAAAGAACACTTCACTAAGCTCACATTTTTAATGAAGCGAAGGCTTACCTTGAGTATACGCCAGGCTCCCGAGACATAGGACCGTCAGTATTAGGGCCCACATCCTGCCGACGAGATGCGTTCACCCACAGAGAACAAGTTCGATCACCACTGGGACGCGATCCCGACTGGAGCACGAGGGGTCACAGTTTATCGTCATCGACGGAAACGTCATTTCAAGCTAATTGTTATCTAATACAAGTGCTATATTACAATTAGGTACTAAGAATACAAATAAGTTTTGTTTTGGATAAACAGTCTAATTTGGTAATGAGATTGAGAGGAGTGGGTAATTGTAATTGTTTTTCTCTTTGTGTTCTCTTCATGATGACGTAAGCAAATTACCTACGCCTTCACAACGCGACGATACCACCGCCGCCAAGTGATCTATTATAGTGATTGTGGCGAATAGAACATTTTTTTATAAAACTACTTCAATAAACCTACTTTAAGGAAAGTATTAACAATTTTTTGTGACGAACTTATGTAAGTTACTTCCTGATATACAACCTGTGCGGATAAAGAATGGGATCAGAAGTAGCGGCGCATCTATTCACTTCTCGCTCGCACACTATTTGCGTCTATACTCGCACTCGTGGGGTGCGAGTATAGACGCAAATAGTGTGCGAGCGAGAAGTGAATAGATGCGCCGCCATTTCTGATCCCATTCTTTATCCGCACAGGTAGTAATCCGTAAAATATAGCTTTAGGCGTGTGTAACTCTTTACTGAAACGACTCAGTGATCCGTCTCAGCCAAATGATACACTGTTCCAAATCTCTAAGGTTCGCTCCGAATGTATCATTCGACTCAAATGGATTTTGAGTCCGAGTGAACCAAATGATTCGAATGAGCTGAATGAGCCGATGAGCCGAATGATCCGAATGATCCGAGTGAGCCGAATGAGCGGAATGATCCGATGAGCCGAAGATCCGAATGAGCGGAATGATCCGATGAGCCGAAGATCCGAATGAGCGGAATGATCCGATGAGCCGAAGATCCGAATGAGTGGAATGATCCGATGAGCCGAAGATCCGAATGAGCGGAATGATCCGATGAGCCGAAGATCCGAATGAGCGGAATGATCCGATGAGCCGAAGATCCGAATGAGTGGAATGATCCGATGAGCCGAAGATCCGAATGAGCGGAATGATCCGATGAGCCGAAGATCCGAATGAGCTGAATGATCCGAGTGAGCCGAATGATCCGAATGAGCGGAATGAATTACGGATCTATCTGAAAGTCGATGTTCCAAATGAAGCGTTTCACTGTTCCGCATCTCTGCACTGATCCAGATGCAAATGTTCCAATCTTTTGAAAGATACGCTCTTGCCAGGCCTATATAACTTGATTAGAATGACAGCTGTCTTTTGACCTTTATTTCAATAAGTAGACGTAAGACTTATCATTTAAGTAAGTTTCATTCCATAGGTTTTTATTGCTACAGATCTAAAGGTTATTTTTTCTATGACACCAATATAGTAACAATAATTTCTTAGCTATCTAAAGTGATCTCTTTTAGCCGTTGATTTTATGTGGGGATGCCTGTTGGCCTAACATGCGCACCGCGACATAATTTTGTCTACCCCGTTATCTCGTATTTTATTCGTTTATGTCTATATGTCTTCCGACGCTAACTACGTAGGTATAACCGCATAGGCACAGTAGATGTGGCAAAGGGCAACCTTCGGAGCCACCTTGACCATGACAGTATTATTATCTTAACAAACATTAAAATTAGGCGGAACGTGAAAAACATCAAGCCATCTTCATTTTGCAGAAGAGGGCCATCTACGGTCTTAGATCACGTGACTCACTCAGAGAAGTATTCAATCAAGGAAATCAATATTTTAACCGTATCATCTCAATACATTTTTGATTGTATTATGTTTGTACGCAAGAACTTGCACCTTTACTCGCAAAAATCAGATTTTCATAGCTTTAACACGCGAAATAAACATAGGCTTGCTGTCCCAAATCTAAGACTTCATAAAATTGGAAATTCATTTGTAGGATTGAGCATTAGAATGTTTAATAAGTTACCTCAAAATGTTATTGATTTACCGGTACATAAGTTTAAGTTGCATGTAAAAAACTGCCTAATGCAGAAAGGCTACTATAAAGTAGAGGATTATTTGAATGATAAGGATTCCTGGACATGTTAATCTCTTCGGCTGTCCTCTAATGTATAATTCATTTCATAATTTTTCATTGACGATTTATATAAACGATATTGATTACAAGCATTGTATGTCACTCTAATCATAATTTGTATAAGAATGAAAATTGTAATTACCATATTATTTGGAAAGAGTAACTACTGAGTTTTTTGCTGATTCTTCTCATTACATAATATTTGACATTCATAAATGTTCTTTATTGAATAAAGACATTTTTGATTTTGACTGTATAAAAATTGATTTATATTGATTATTCAATAATTGACAAGATTCTAACCACCTACTATTGTACACCTCGTCCTGCAGTTTATAAGTCTGGATTAAGTAACTACTACTCTTTGTGACCTATGAGGGGAACCTAAGTAGTCATGCTCACTCAAATGTCTCTGAGGTGGTGGCGCTATGTGGCGGGTCATTACATTCCCTCTAATATGGTTGAGTGAAATGATGGCTGACACGTACGTCATACTTTTGAACAGGTGCCACCTTTGGGGACTGGTCTGCTTCGGTTTACCTCATAATATTTATTTTATTATTATTTCCTTTATTTTATTTTGTGTAACAATTAAACTGTATGGCTTGGTATGATGATAACACAACATTGTATGAAAGTTTGGCAATTAAAAAGAGTAACTGGCGAGTTTCTTGCCGGATCTTCTCGACCAGAAACAACTTTCCGAGCCGGTGGTAGAATCGCATTATGTTTATTTATTTCTTTAGTATATTTTATGTATCAACATATATATGTATTAACATGTAAATTATACATAAGTACTTATAAATAGTATTAAGTCATTAAAATGTATGACGATTTGTAAGTGCTGTGTACAAGCCTATGCAAATAAAGAATTATTTGATTTGATTTGACATCAAGACTATTTACGGTTTCAATTAATTGATTTACTAAAATTAAAAATATTGGAATTTAGGTGATAGACTATAGTAGCCTTCCGCTCATACCTGTACCTGGTACTAGTTCAATGATGTTTCCCGTAGTAAAATATTGGTCAGTTGATTCTGAGTTTATTCCTATTTTATTTTCTTTTTTATGTGATAGGTGGTAGACGAGCAGACATGGACACGGGCGACACCAGTGGAGTCACAAGAACGCTGCCAACCTTTAAACCCCCCTTTCCCCCGGAGGGGGCCACCGGTACCCTCACTCACGCAGCGAAACACAGCACAGTGCTGCTTCAAGCCGCGCCGGTTTTCGTTAAAATACATTAGGTAAAACAAATATTTCCTCTATTTTTAGGGTTCCGTACCTCAAAAGGAAAAAACGGAACCCTTATAGGATCACTTTGTTGTCCGTCCGTCCGTCTGTCAAGACCCTTTTTCTCAGGAACGCGTGGAGGTATGAAGCTGAAATTTATATCAATTACTCAGGTCTACTGTCCCTTGAAGCTGTAAAAAAATCAAACTTCTAAGCCAACGCAATCAAAAGATACAGCCGTTTATGCCGCAAATTTTCGACACTTGCAAGGGAATGAAAACCTACAGGGTGCTTCCCGTAAACTCAGAATCTTGAAATTTGGTACGAAGCAACGTCTTATAGCATAGATAAAGGAAAAATTACGAAAACCATAAATTTTTAGTTACATCACATAATTTTTTTTTTTAATAATTTTAAACTTACTACCCATTTCCTCATAAACGCGTAAAGGTATTAAATTGAATTTCATACCAAATACTCAGGTCTATAATACCTTTAAGCTGTAACAAAATCAAACTTCTATGTCAACGCAATCAAAAGAAACAGCAATTTAAGCTGCATATTTTGAAACTCGCAAGTACTCGCAAGGGAATCAAAACCTAAAGGGTACTTCCAGTCGACCTAAAATCTTGAAATTTGGCATGAAGCAACGTTTTATAGCACACATAAAGGGAAAATTCCGAATTCCTTAAATTTTTAGTTACATTACAAAATATATATTTTTTAATAAATATAAACTTATTACTTTTTTCCTCTTGAACGCGTAGAGTTATCAAGTTGAAATTCATATCAAATACTTAGATCTAATTGCTTTTAACCCGTGAAAAAAAAAATTCTAAGTCAACGCAAAAACGCAAAAGTACAACCATTGATAGCGCATATTTTGAAACTCGCAACTACACGCAAGGGAATTAAAACCTAAAGACCATTTCCCGTTGACATAGATTCTCGAAATTTGGTAAGAAGCAATAGCTTACAGCACAGGTAACAGAAAAAATCCGAAATGCTTAAAATTTTAAGTAGTTATACCACCAAAAAAATTGTGATTGTAAACATAATTGTAGTTACAGCAATGACCGCGAGTTATTATACTATGTATGGGGAGGGCAACATTTTTCAAACGGCAAAGACGACCTCACTCATCGTCATTCTTGTCGTAATGAACGAACTTTGTAAACCTTGCAGGTTTGTACGGAACCCTCGGTGCGCGAGTCCGACTCGCACTTGGCCGGTTTTTTTTTCTTACATTATAGCGGACAAACGAGCAGACCGCTCACCTGATGTAAAGTGATCACCGCCGCCCATAGACACCTGCAACACCTGAGGTATCGTAAATAAGTACATATACGTCATGTCCGTCTGTCCGTCTGTTCGTCTGTCCGCCTGTCCGCCTGTCCGTCTGTCCGTCCGTCCGTATGTCACAGCCACTTTTTCCGAACGCACGACGACGCATAAGAACTATACTATTGAAACTTGGTAAATAGACTTAGGTACTTTGTTAACCGCATTACGATTTTTACATATAAATAGGAAAAAAAATATTTGGTGGGTCCCCTTACTTAGAACTGAAACTCAAATTTTTTTTTCATCAAACTCATACGTGTGGGCTATACAAAATACGTTTGTGTGAGAACTATAGAGTTAGGTAATTAAAAATGATGTTGAGGTTTTATATATTTTTTCTAATTTTAATAGGTACTTTGCGCAAGAGACGCTCCCAACGCGGTATAATAAAATAATTATAAAACTAAAAAAATATATGATATACATATAATACCATGAAAACTAACGACGTAAATTGGTTTGAACAAGATCTAGTTAGTAGTTTTTTTAATACGTTATAAACCGTAAACCGCAATTTATCTTCCATTTAACTTACTTGCTGCTACGGAAGCCTTCATGGGCGAGTCTGACTTGCCCGAGTTTTCTTTCTTTTTGAAGAGAACTACAGGAGCCCAATTTTCGTGGTACGGGGTACTTGCTTAGAAAATAGAAATATATATCTTCAGTGCCCTCTTACGGGAAAAGCGTAAACTAACACGTATTTGAGCATCTGCTATTGATCGTTAGATGATTGGTTGCGAGTACGTGTAATAGCTGTCGCTGTTACCACGGATAACTTGGTTGCATGTTCGTGCCGTTTGGATGCGCTGTTGAGCTGAGAAATGATGTATAAAGTTAATAAACAATATAGCAACATATACATACAACATATATTTAAAAATCAAGAAGACCACCACCGACTAGCCCACCCCCCCCAGATTTTGTGGTCCGAAATAAAAACTTTTTATTTTATTTTTAATTTTGTACCCGTCGTGTTTGCCGATACAGCCTGTATTGTAGCCTAAAGCAATGTGTGATCTCCTGTTAATTATATTTATGTACACAAATAATTCTATGTATGTAATATAAAACATAATAATGACGATCCGTTTGGATCAGTGGTAGTAAACGCTGCTTCTGGTGCAAGGGTTGTGTTTGAGTATGTGTTGTTATTTTAATAGGCAATTTATCAATACATAATAATTAGACAATTGACAGCTGGTCGAGATGCTACTTCTAAAACATGAAATTGTTGATATTGGCGTCATCTTCTTACCAGCATTACAATCCATTCGTAGAAACATTTGATTTTATTTAGACACATTAGGTATGGCTAAATAATTATTGCACTTTAGGTTAGGGTACGGGGGCACCAGCACCAGCATTGCACAGGCTCCCTTTGCTGCCCGATAGGAACGGCTCAGTTCTGCCGGCTGTCCCTAACCCCTCTCCCGGCACGTCCGGGGAAGGAACCGCCTAGTCCGCCGTATAGGCGGACATCCGCCCGGGGAATATCGTGGAGGGAGGCTTTGGCTGTATCATCATGATATTCCCCAATATGGGCGATGAGGGAGAACCGCAGGGGGTTTAGTGGGTATGCCTTTGCCTGGCTTCTCCTTGGGAGAAGCCCCCCGCCAAAGGAGAGCCCCACATAACCCGGCCACCCCCCGGTGGTCTGGTATGCATAAGGTAGTCGGCTCATCTTAAATATAGGTACCTACTTATGTGTATTCTATGCTTGCAGCTCTAATTAATACTGTTATGGTGATAATAAATTATACTTAAACACTTCGATAATAATGAATGTAAATGCGCCATGGGCGCAGATTTCAACAGAAAAGCTTCCTGTCATTTGTATGTACTCGTACATGAGTTACAGCACATAATTTGAGCTGTCACTTGGACAATAATTATACACCAGTTATACACGGCCTCCGGCCTAAAGGGTCAATCGCTACTTAAAAAGTACTCTGTGATCGCTACTACTAATAAATAAGCTATCCCTTTGAGTGCCACAACAAAAAAGCTAACTTAAAACATGACAAATCCAATTTCAGGTTGTCAGCTTATTGTGCATTTGGGTGGTAAGCCTAATTAATGTTGGTAAAATGCCAACAGGTTGCGGGTTCGATCTCCGCACAGTTAAAAGTTTGTGTGCATGAACATGTATGTTTGTATTGGTCTGGGTGTTTCCTATCCATTATAGGTATGCCTTTACAAAAGTATTAAAATGTATATGTTTTTAATTCCGCTATTGGTTGTGACATCCGTAACACAGGTACTTGAGCTACCTATCAGATCAATGTATGTGATGTTGTGAAATATTTATTAAATATTTCTTTATAATATAATTTAATTGAACAAGTAAATGGACACACAAGAGGGATAGTTTTGCTGTTATCCTGTGATAGACTCTGCTATGTACTTAGGTATACCTAAGTACAGTAAATGCCGTGCTTATTTACTTACCTAATTGTCTCTTTCTTACGGAGATATTTCTAACGAAACGATACATCATTAAAATAGTTTCCTGTATACTCGACGCATCTATTATATCAATTCTTGGATTTGATTTCCCATCATTCATCTAATTCAACTTGAACTATTGTTTCTGCATTTGAGAATCATAGTAATAAGCTAATTCTTTGGAATATGGGAGATGTTCTTGTGATGTTCACTATCGTCATAATACCTAATTCATGATAAGCGTAAGTATGAGAACTAAATCTGCAATGTCGTGACGTGATGTGATATGAAGAGTAGGTATTATATTCACACAGTGATCCGGTCAGCAACAAGTTTACACTAATCTTTTGACAATTGTTGATTCTAAGAACCGCACTCAGAGACGTCAAATTAACTAAGAAAAAATATTTTCACTTATTTCAATACGCATAAGGACTTTCCATAATTAAGTTAATGAACATGTAGCTTAATTGACACCTCTGAGTGCGGCAGTAATTTCCTAATAGTAGTTATTTTACTAAGTGCAGATTGTCTTTGTTATCATTTAGCATCGACGGCAGTATCAGCCTCTTTCATATTGTTTATGTTCTTATACTTTTTTACTGTTTAGATAGATTCACAGACCAATAAGATTGATTATTTTTTGTATAGTTATTGTCTCGTGTTTTTGCGGAGACCTCCACCTGAAGTGGAAAAGTATATTCCATTTTGCCAGTAAATCCCGGATTTATTGGTATCCCCATATTAACAAGTCGTTTATATACTGTCCAAACGCTATAGTTATGTTCAATACTCAATTTTATTGCTATCCATAATGTACTGTGGCGGACAGGTCAAGCTATACAAAACTGTCAAATTTCCTTAATCGATTTCGAACTCAATGTGTAACAATATAAGGTTTATGATCGAATGAAGAAATTTGACAGTTTTGTAGAGCTTGACGTGTCCGCCACTGTACAATAAGGTGGTGCTTATATAATACATAATAATATCCTCCAACCGAATACGGATACGGCGGCCAATCTCAAAGATCAGCCACGTACGCAGGATTGATTACAGTGCTTAAGTGTATGCGCAAACACAAGTGTACTTTCTATTACCTTTACCCTCATATTTCGAAGGGACACCACTGTGACACGACTGGAAAGGCATCGGGCGTAGGACCACAGCTTAACGTGCTTTCCGAGTCACGGGGGTACAAGACCGCCAACTTCTAGACTCCGCGCTGCCACTAAGAATTTCTTACCGAAAACTTAGGTACAAATTTTTGGCCCGACCCAGGGATCGAAACCCCTCTTGCGCAGCCGTCCGCTTTAAAGTGCGACCCACTAACAGCTGCGCCACCGAGGCAGTCGGTGCTTATAAATAATTTATAAGAACACAGTCATTATGAACCCTGTTAGAATGATACAATTTATATTATATTAAAAAAAATGTGTATTTATGTACGGTCGCGGTCAAAAAGTGTTTACCACCTTAAGGATCATAATCGCACTCACACATGTAGGAGATAAGTTCTATATGTCTTTTACATAACATTGATCCTATGATCAATGTTTATGATATGACAGCTGACAGTTCAAAAGACTTTCAAATTAATTTTATGACAAATGTCATGTCATTTCAAAGAAATTAGGGTTTTTATGGATGCTTCAGTGTCTTTTTTCATATTTATTTTAAAAAGGTAATATGTAAACTTGATAAGGCATTTTTTACTTTAGTGCAAAAAGTGTGATATAGAATCAATTTTCAAAACTGGTAAACACTTTTTGACCGCCACTGTATATAGGTAGGTACATCTAATTTAATATTACGTTGTGAGTTGTGTCCCATACATACATCTTAGTCTATGGTAATATATGTTTAATACAATAAATATATGTATTTTTTCTTATCATGTCGTTCAATTTATACATTTACTTTTCTAATTAATATATACACCATTACTACAGCCATTACCTATCTTAATACTTTGTGGTTTTCCCCACTACTTTTTACTTCATGAAAAATGATCTTACTTAGCTAATCTTTGGCAGAATTACCCACCCAAGCACCATTACAAAATATAGGTGGGTTATTCCCTAATTTTGCTAATGATATCGATCAATAATTGTTTAGATTCTATAATGTTCTAGACGATTTATCCATTTCAATCTACAATAATATCGTATCACTATCGCACACACGATAATATGTTTTCTCATTAATATGTGTACGCTTACCTACGTTTGTAACCGCAGATATATTTTAAAATATTTATTCATTTAGAGTTATTGTTTATCTCCTCCTAATTGCTGCGTTTACCTCCGGGACTTAAATAACTATGTGGTGTCTGATTACCTTCAATACCATCAAAGGTGTTATTATTTTATTACCTTTTTTTTGATGACCCAGTGAGAGTGCACCTTATGCACGCTGAGATGGGCTCTCCTCCGGGTTAAGTCTCTGCTAATTAGAGACCGTCCGGAGGCATACCCAATAAAAACACTGGGGCGTTTCCATCCCTCGCCCAGGAAACACAGACCAGGGGTGAGGACTGCCACGGAGGCTTTATCCGTGGCCGTGATCTCAGGGTCCTGGGTTCGATTTCCGGGTCGAGCGAAAAGAATGTTTTTGATTTTTCGAACATAGCTCGGGTTTGTGATCATCAATCCGCATTTGGAAACGATCATAGTAGCGATAACTTGATATATTTCTATTTGCCATGCAGTGGTACAGTTTATGGGCTGATACTTTATGTAGCAACAAAGTTTCCACAGATATTTAAAACATGTAACAAGTGATCACAATATTGTGTGAGTATGTGTTGTAAAATTTTTAATAGGCAATTTATCAATACATATTTAAGGATTGACAGCGGTCGAGATGCTTCTTTTATTGTTGTAGGTATTGGCGTCACCTTCTTATCAGCATTTAAATCCATTCAAACATTCGAATTCTTTTAGACAAATAGTACACATTGGATATACTTAGCTAAGTAATTATAGCACTTCAGGCTAGTTAAGTGTTTTCTATGATTGAAGCCTTAATTGATAATGATATCGTGATAAATTACATCCGATATAATGAATGTAAATGCGCCATGACACTGACTTCAACAGAAAAGCTAGCATATCTAAGTTATGCCCTATATCCTATCAAAACTTTCTTTAGAATATCCAATAGTGACTGTGTATATATATAATACAGCCTTATTAGGCGAAATTGCACTAATTAAAAGGAAATCAAATCATATAGGAACCTACTATATAGAAACGCTCTATCGTAGATATTGTCAGTTAGACATTATTTTCAATTTTTAGGGGGGTCATACAACCTTTGGGAAGCCCTGAATTTGTACCTAGAAAGGAAAAAATCTCTTTGTTGATAGTTGTCTTCGTCTCAATATAAAGATTCCATCCTTGAGACACAGTTAAGGATGGAATCTTTATATTGTTAATAATAAAATCTATATCACAGGCCTCACATAAAACCGGGGTGAAGCAGCACTGTGCTGTTTCGCTGCATGGGTACCGGAGGCCCAATCCTGGGGAAAGGGGGGTTTAAAGGTTGGCAGTGCACTTGTGACTCTACTGGTGTCGCGGGTGTCCATGTCTGTTCGTCTGCCACCTATGACAAAAAAAATAAGGCTTCAATTAGTTTATTGTGTCTGATATGGACCTTTGACTATAATAAATAAACCAATAATTCTCTGTCGAGCAGTTTATGCAGGAAAAGGCCATTCGTAAGTTAACATTATTAATCAAACACTGACTGTTCCTACCTTTGATATCAAATGCCACATTGAAAAACTAAGTGGCATATAAGTTATTATTTTACTGGTAGAGGATATTAACGCATATAGTTGACCATGTCAGAAAGGAGGACTGATGTAATCGGATTTCTGTTAAGGGCACGGTTGATAATATTTTATTAGGTAGGTTGGTATATCGCATGAAAAACATAAGTATCTAATTTTTTATTCCAGGGGGATCGTTTCTGGTGGAATTCCGTTCGATGATTCCGTATTTAAGAATATCGCCTGGGAAGGAACGTGTAGTGATATGTGTCCTTCCCTCTCTGACGAACAAGGGATTACTGTCCGAGGTTTAGTCAGTAGTCCTTTAGCTCCACCGGAGGAAAGCCCGACATAACCTGTCCGCCCCCCGGTGGACGGGTATGGATAAGGCGATGTTAGCCCATTGCACTCCAGGCCGGTTGCGTTTCCCCGACGCAAAAAGGTACTCACGAGTACTTAAGTACAACTATTAGTAGGTACCTACTGATGATGACGATAAAAATCAAATTCGGCATCCAGATATTCTCTTAACCCAGTAATGTCTTTTTACTTATTTCCGTACCTACTTTCTTCTTTAACTTGTAGGGGCGAATGAGAATTTTTTATTCTTTTTATTACCGTTTGTCCTACGGCCTTTTTTTAACTGAAGGCGATTATTGCCACTGATAAAATTTTTGCTAAATGAATATGTGATAGGTGGCAATATTAGCACAATATTGGATGGCGCAATTGGTAGTGACCCTGCCTCTTACGCCAAAGGTCGTGGGTTCGATCCCCACCCTGGACAAACATTCGTGCGATGAACACTTGTGTTTGTTCAGTGTCTGGATGTAATATTATGTATTTAAGTATATATTTGTGTTCCTCTGTTGTCTGATATCTGTAACACAAGTGCTTAAGCTACTTAGTACGGAAACAGGTCAACGTATGAGATGTTGTGAGAATTATTATATTGTTGTGCGACAAATACAGGGTGTACCTATCGGTTAACATCGGTTTTGATACTTTAACCACCACTTCTACCAACCATTTTGAACAACATATGGTGCACGAGTTTTGGAAATTATTAAAAAAAAATTCGACCTCCCTTTTTAAATGACCAAGTCACGTGACCAACATTGTATGAAACGTTGAAAAGTTTCCAAAAGTCATAGAACAAATGTTGTTCAGAATGGTCGGTGGAAGTGGTGGTTAAAGTGGTGGTTGGTAATCCTTAATTGTATGGTGTACTCATATATCAAATAAATAAAAAATAAGGTATGCCACATTGATTTTATTTTATTATTATAATGAATCTGTTTTGCTACAGTAGGTGGCATACGACCACGGCGATACGGCATAATCATTTCAGCAGAGACAATTTTCTTGTTTTGTACTTTTTAGATCGTGCTTTTTTGGTAGTCGGGTTTTAGTTTTTAAACTTTATTTTTATTTAAAATATTTTTAGTTATGTAAATATAATTACATATTTGAAATATGCTAAAAAGCTTCTTTCATTTGATACCCCACACGGTACCGTCAAGCAATTTTTTTTTTAGTTCCTACTCCTAAGTCCCCTAGAGGGCGCTGTAATAAATTTAACGTTACGTCATGTTGTCTATAACTAGAAGACAACCAAGACGCTTCTAACGACACCTCATTTGTTCAAATATGATAATTAGTTTAGAAGTTACGTGGAAACAGATGAACATACATACATACATACATAGCCTGTCAAAATCATAACCCTCCTTTTGCTTTGCCGTAGTCGGGTAAAAATAGGAAATGTCTTAGGCAATGGCCACCAACCAGTCATAATCACAATGAGATGCGTAGTCTTTAACCTTTGTCAGTATAGTACCACCATTGTATTAGCTATTTATCTAAATTATTTGATGATTTTGCTGTCTATATTTTGTTAATGTATAAAAAGTTAGGTAATATTAGTGTAACAAAAAGGTAAGGAAAATCCTAAACTACTCTTCGCCACCTGAGTGCACGACTGGGTCATTCTCATAGATATATCACTACCGTGGTAGTCTTTTTTTTCCCAGAGGAAAACATCATGGCCGTCACCTTGCTACATGTAGGGAACAAGGTGGTGTGTGGGACTCTAACCCTAACCAAAACCCCTGGGGTGTCCATCTATACGCAAGAGCAGTTGGAAACCTAGTGAGGATTAGGCATTACGCCAGGTAGGAAGTGTCCTACCTGGCGTAATGCTGCCCTTCATTGCTGTATGATCTACCTAGGACACCTGATAACGTCGTCATCCGCGAAGTTGTTTGCTGAGCTAGCCACTCCCCAGCAGTGAGTATGCTCACGCACTCCTCAAGTCCCGTTTAGTCACCTCTTACGACAGGCCGAGAACTTGCCAGTATTCTTGTACCGTGGTAGTCCTAGCCTTTTTTTTGGTTTCGCAGGGGGAATGCTGCCGGCTCAAGAGATGAGCCGACTACCCTTTGGATACCAGGCCACCGGGGGGTGGCCGGGTTATGTGGGGCTCTCATTTGGCGGGGGGGCTCTCCTAAAGAGAAGCCAGGCAAAGGCATACCCACTAAACTCCCTGCGGTTCAGCCTCATCGCCCATATTGGGGAATATCATGGTGATACAGCCGAAACCTCCCTCCACAATATTCCCTGGGCGGATGTCCGCCTGTACGGCGGACTAGGCGGCTCCTCCCCTGGACGTGCCGGGAGAGGCGATAGGGACATCCGGGAGAACTGAGCCGTCCCTATCGGGCAGCAGAGGGAGCCTGTGCGTGCAATGCTGGTTCTGGTGCCCCCGTACCACGCACCAGCGGGCTCCCTCCGCGGAGAGGGGGAAGACGCGCATCTGCCCGGCGTCTCCTCCCCCTCCTTACCCTTGGTAGTCCTATCCTAACCAATGTTCCTCCGAAATTCACCGAATTTTTTTTCGAGTGTCACACACGAAATAAACTAATCCCGTGACCTACAATTAATAAAGATTTGACTTTTTATGCCAACTTCCAAAAGTCTTAATAAACTAATGTTGTTCAAAATGGCTGGTAGCGGACGTGGTTCCAGCCATTCTGGATTATATAGGTACTTAAAGATGGCCTCTTTTATAAAAAAAATAGGTAGCATTTGTACTTAAGCAGGCAAAGATATGAAATGAGAGAGTCCCTTACAATACTCCGTTCATGTATCACTAACATAGTTTTAAAGCCTTTTGAAATAAATATCACTACATAGTATAAAATAAAGTCGCTTTCCCTGTTTGTCCACACACAGAATTTAAGCATAGGCTTTAATTTTTAAAACTAGGCAACGAATTTTTTGTTGCGTTTTTTAAATTATTTTTTTTATGAAGTAGGGGGCAAGTCAAAGGAGTCACACACAAGTGCGCTGCCTGTCTTTTTATATTATAGAGTAATTCAAGAGGAAGATTCATAATATTTATAGTATTATTAATTTATTACATATAATTATAAAATTCATGCATACTATTGCAGCCGTGCGAAGTCGGGACAGGTGGCTAGTAACGCATCTATTTTTAATTTAAAGATTTTGATGGCATTTCAGAGGAGCTTTACGACTGCCACGGTCCTCTTCGCAAATCGCGAACTAAGGATAGTCCCGGAACAAAACTTTAACATAGATTTAGTACCGTAGTAACTTTAGATCGCGATTTGTTGTTATAAGGTGGTATGAGAATGACCCGACTGCAGTTCTAGCGTTGCCTTGATTTCGTCTCATAATCGTTTTTACCGGTTCATATAAATGACTATTGGAGTAAGCAATAGATTAGTGGTGACTAGGACATTGTTCAAGACAGACATTTCTAATTCATTGTTCTCGATTCAGTTCTGAAGATGCATTTAAAAAACGTTGTAGTTTTGTTTACGTTTTATTGCGTAACCGGAGTCCTGCCAAAGAAATTGCGTAAGTTACAGCTATAATTGTGTCTTGTATGTATACCATCACAATTACTTTTATTTGACTTAACTTTTATTTTCGTTTCAATTCGAAACTGTAACTGCTTATTTTGACTTTGATGAGCTCATTAGATGATCACCATGGATGGATAGATCAAGGATCCATTTAAGGGAACTTAGATTATTTTTGTAGGGTTTTGTGTATGTAGGGTTCGTCATTGAAAATATCAATGTAAAGGCTTTTTTTTTTAATTTTAAGGTGTGAATACAGTACCCAACTGAAATAATCTCTAGGTAGGTAGCTCGGTTAAATTAAGAAAGCAAGATAATTATGTGAGATATAGGAATTAGGTAGATGATGATAATAACTTTAGGCTTTATGTTTCTTTTACTGTTAAGTTGATCTGTAGTTTTGATAAGAATCTGTATTTCCGACATACTATAAAATACAAAATAATTTATTTGCTAATAAATAGGGTGGTTACATAAAATGTAGGAGATGTTGTAAATTTACATCTTGCTTATACCTATTTAGCCATTAAATTTTAGCATGCAAATATTTCAAGTTGTAAGACATATTTGTAGGACCTTACACAGATGAAAAAGTAGGAAAAAGAATACAAAAAAAAACATTTTTTTAAGCTTAACTTTTAGGTAACAGGCAAAAGTACATACATATAAAATGTTTTAAATTAAAATAATTTGGTAGACTTATTCAAACTAAAAAGGACCTAGTCTAAAAACTATGAAATTTAATCTATGCTTAGGTAGGTAAGTTCCCTACAACTTACATTTTAAAAAATCACTGACCGAATAAAAAGTATTTTCTATTAGTTCCTAGTTTTGTTTATTTTATCCGATTGTTATTTTTCAGTTTTATTTTCTATTTTTTTTGTGCAGTCGTTGTAGAGATTAGGTTATCTTTTACAGATTTTTGATATTATAGATTTTAAATTTGTTATGTATCACATTTGGCAGTTATAGAACTGGAGAATTAAGCAAATTGCAACTCGAATTAGCTCAGTCAACCACTTGTTCGATACAGGCCTGCGAGCTTAGTGCACAAGTCACTGAATTAACTTAAATTGTTTATAATTTTTGCCAATAAAAAGAATTGAATTGAATGGTACAAGGCCGGTCCTTTTGGAAGGCGTACCTACGGGGATACAGATACAAAACGAAGAGGCCTCTTTTAGGGGCACTAATGAAAGTGGGATGTGTACATCCAGCGGATACTAAATCTGTCTGCACTATTGAGGAGATACCACCAAAGTCAGCATCCACCAGAATTATTTACCTAAAAATATTAAAATGTGACAGTGCGACAATACGTATTATCATATTCTTTCGTTATACCTACGTTATTACATCAAATATTCATCGTAATAAGCCTATATTCTGCAGTTCTCCCCGAATATATAGTAAATTTCCAGAAGCCATTCGTGATCTATATGACTTACAAATGTTCAAAGAAAACTAGCAGATTTTTTTATTGACAAATGCTGTTGCATCTTTTAAATTAAAATTAAAGAAATTCCTATTTGAGGAATAGATTTCCTAATTTTTCTTCTTTCTTTTTTTCTGTGTCTAGGCTGTCTGAATATTTATTGGACAAAAATCTCCAATAAATATTCAGACAATTGTGAACACTGACATTTTGTTAACTGAGAATGTATATATTTTTATTTTTATTATTATTATCAATTGTTTATTGTTAAAATTATATGTAATGACTAATGAACTAATGATCATTTTAAATTGACTATTGTATGCCTTGAAAGGTAGGACACAGTCAAATACCATGATAAAGTTAGTAACATAAATTTACACCTGTGTTCCATAATAAATAAATTAAGAATTATGTATTCCGTTGCTTTGGGTAAATTCGTAGTTCTACTTAACGTAGAACGTTAACGTGAACGTTGAAATAATTTTTAATACTTAATGCATAAGATACATACCATTTTGTACTAAAATACTACATAATGGTTATGGTTCATACGATCTCAACTTATTTGTTCTATGTACGTAAGTCTTTCTTGTTTGTGTTTGTTTGTGCATAGCTTAGCATTATATTAATGCGCATGCTCAGGGATACGACTTGCAAACGCAAGTGTAATACGTGGAAGGTAGACGAGTAATATGCATGTAGATTGCAGTCTGATAACAGTGCATGACGTGACTCAGCATCCGTGATCGCGACATCTCAGGTTCAGTTCCTACTTTGCGCAAACTTCTATATTCTTACTTATACCACCTTATTACAAATCATGATCTAAGGTTATTACTATACTAAAGCTCATGTCATCCCGTTCCAACATGCAGCATTTTGTTCCGGGACTATCCTTAGTGCGCGATTTGTACTTGTAGAAAACGTTCGACGGAGACCATTCACCGCTACTGACACATTATTATCAGAATAAAAAAACTAACCATTACAAAACCAATTATGCAAGCATAGAATGCAGTGGTTGCACAATATAGAAGAATCGGATAGATAATAATAACATAAAATATTCTAAAATAAAAGTTCCGGGACTATCCTTAGTGCGCGATTTGTAATAAGGGGGATTTGTAATGTTTACTTAGAAAACGTTCGACGGAGACCATTACCTCAATTGACACATTATCAGAATAAAAAAACTAACCATTACAAAACCAACTGATACGGTGCGATCTGCTAAGGAATGGAACAACTTGCCGTCTTCTGTATTCCCAGAGAGCTACAATTTGGGGGTTTTTAAGCCGAGAGTGAATAGGCTTCTACTGGGTAAGCACGCTACATCTTAGACCTTATTGTCACTTTCCATCAGGTGAGATGAGGTCAAATGCAAACCCATTTAATAAAAAAATTGACATTGTTGATGTCTATGAGCGGCGGTTACCGTTTAGCATCAGATGGGCCGCAAGCTCGTTTACCTACTATAAGCAATAAAAAAAAATATGCAAGCATAGAATGCAGTGGTGTCAAAATATAAAAGAAACGGATAGATAATAAAAACATAAAGGTGAATCAGATTCTAAATGTCAGTATATTATGCGTGTTTAAGATCGTCCTCTGGGGTTTTGATTAGGGAGAGTCCTATACACCTTCTTTTCTATATATGATAGGGTAATTCCGGGGGAGATGGCCCTAGTAACTTGAAGGCTGTAGTGTGAAGGAATTATGATGAATAAAACAAAAATTAATAAAGAAAATTAAACTTTACTTATTATAATTATTGGAAATCAACAATAAGTCACTTTAAATATTGTAAAAACACGTAATATTAAACTTTAAAATAAATCTACGATTGGCCATCTCTCCCAGAGTGTCCGGGAATGACGGCCATAGAGGCTGGGGGAAGATGACCGGTACTCTCTTTGCTTTTGTTTGCCCTTGAGATCTATGGACTCCTTTTTTTTCTTACAACGGCAATCTTATGACACATGTGCTCAAACTCGGTACAATTTTCATGCACCCAGAACATCCAAATATAACATTGAATCAAATCTTCCCTTAGTTAGTCTCAATCTTATTTTTGCTTTTGGTAACGAAGGTTGATGACGGTTTCCATTCGTATTGGTTAGGCATCAGTAGAAAATTAAGTAGATGAAACGTAAAACCCAATTTAGACATAAAATTGATAGCTATCTATCCAATCAATACTATGGCCATTTCTCCCGATTTTCCGGATGAGGTAGCTAGCCTACGTAAAAACCACAACTCCTAAAATTCAAAGGTAATTTTGAGGATAGAACATTGAGAATATTTGTATTTCAACAGGAAACCACGAAATCAGACACAACTTTCAAAACCTTTTTGTGAGCACTTAATATATGAACCCCTTACCTTAAGTCGAATGTGTCATTAAAAAATAAAGTGAAATTACTCAAATTTCTATTATTTTTTCGAACAAAAATTCACCGACACTTGTTGGCCACAGTCACCTGAACCAAAATAAATTGTAAGTAGTGTCACTTGGGAATTATTTGGTGATTTTTTTTCGATTGGTCATCTCCCCCGTACGGCCATCTCCCCCGGAATTACCCTAAGATGACGATTTACGCACGGCCTAAATGTGTGCCTGTTCGTACCGTAATTGCCTTTAAAATAGTGACATCATTCCTTATGATACAACATAACAACAACATAAACTCCTGTTTATGTTGTTGTAATGAATAAATCTGGACACTGTTAATAGTATTACGCGAAATACAATGGGAATGAAAATGCGCCCTTACTTTTACAATACACAACGATAGAGCACAATAATACTCATCGTGTAATAATAGGTTATTGTTCTAAGTACTAGTTACAGTTTATCAAGTGATTAAATTACCAATACCGGTCAGGTGACTTGTTTATCATTCTCCAACGTAAAACCTCCCACTAGAGCACGCGGTGGGAAATTATAAACATGGGCCTTTTTTGTACGATCACCTGATGGTAAGCGACATTCGCCGCTTATGGACACCCGCAACACCAGTGGAGTAATAAGTGCGCTGCCAACATTTTAAATTGTAGCCAAGCTTTTTGCTCCTTTTAACGCATCGCCTCCCCTCAATTTTCGTGTTAAGAATGTAGGTATGTATGTGAGGTTTATTAGATTTTCAGCTATTTGATGGCATTCATCATGATTCGGGTGATGACGATACGATGGAGCATCATTCATTTACCTAACGTCATTCATCACAAAAATACATGAAGCCCAGGAGGGTAAAAACCTTCTAAAATAAAAGATGGTTCTAAGATTACCACAAGGAGTACCGCTCACATACAGTTCCTTTGGCGCTGACCTTGAAAATGCATTTAATTATTTGCCTAGTCTTTTTGTGACTGAGCAGCGTATCATTGTAATGTATGGTTGGTTGACATAATGCTTGTATAATCAGTGCCTTCCGTCAACTCGTTACGGAATAATGGCTTCCGACCTTTCGCGAACAATAAGATTGGTCATTAGTTTTCTACACTTAGGTGCAGACCACAATTTAGGGGGGAGTATGCCTAAACGCAGTTTAAGGCTACCGAGTGTCATATTTGCACTTTTTTTTCAAAACCGAAAGAACTAACTATCTTATAGCGGTTTTCCTGTCACGCGGATTTCGGCCCTAATCGGTGCGAAGTATCTCCTTCTGCCCCCCTTCAAGTCTGCCGCGTCCACAAGGGGTACGTTTTTACTTGCTTTAGGAAGGATTGGCGCACTTTGTAAAATCTTCCAAGTATGACGAATTAATGAAAAACTGTTTATCTCTTTCCAGCAAGTTACATTAACGTGTGCAAGCGAGAACAGAACACGATCAGCCAATGCGTGCGCCACTCTATCGAGGCTCTGCGGCCGCACTTGGTAGCCGGGATGCCCGAGCTCGACGTGCCTGGGATAGAGCCCTTCTATATTCCTGAGGTAGGTAGATGGTACTTACTCTTTGTGCAACCGAGAGCAAACCTTGTCAGCGACTGTCTACTAATTTATGAAGGCGGTATGCCCGAGCTCTTCGTGCCCGGACCTATTAAATATTTTTGAGATAGGTTTTTTTATGTGATTAGTGGCAGACGAGCAGACGGATCACCGAATAAACCTGGTAAACGATTGCCGCTGCCCAAGGACACCAGCAACATCAGTGGAGTCACAAGTGCCCACAAATTCCCTTTTCCCCCGGATTGGGCCTCCGGTCATTCACGCAGCGAAACATAGCACAGCGCTGCTTCACGCCGGTTTTCTGCCTGGCCGTGGTATCACTCCGGTAGAGCCGGCCCATTCATGCCGAAGTGTGGTTCTCCCACGGTCGACGGTGGAATTATCTGATACTCTTTGTGTACCTAAGTGAGAACAAACCTCCATCAGCGACTGTGTTTGCCATTCCTCTCAGGAGATGCGGTCGCATCCGGTGACGTGGATGTGGCCGCATAGCTCAGTGTGTCTTGAATAGACCTTACATACAGTTGGTTCAACCGGATCTAAGTAGACATGCTACCTTGTGCATCGTCGATTTACGCGCGGAAAGGTAAAATTTGTGGTCCCTGCCTAGCTTATAAAATCGAATAAATCGGCGATCGTCGACGCTAAAAAAATTAAGCGTGCTGTGGTTCTCTGTACTGGTCATACTTTTGTGCAGGCAAATGCTTTAGACTTATTTTTTCTTTATTTCAATAGTGCATAAAAATATGGTTCAGTCAGTTGTTTCATAACGAAGTGAGTCAAAAAACAAGCTATCGCAAAATTTGTGATTATTTATATTACGTTTTGTTCACTTCCAGATAGTGTTCACGACGACGGACCAGCTGCCCATAAACGCCAAAGGCAAAGATATCCGAGTCACCGGGGCTGGAGACTTCACCATCAAAAGTTTGTCGTGAGTATTAATACAAATAATATGTTTCATTTGACGACTGGTTTAACGCCGTGAGTACTAACATAACTCATTGTTTTTGGGACCAGGGCATTATGTAATGTTGTCTCAAATTATTTTTCCACAGATAGCCCGCCCTCATTTCGTTTTGCGACATTAGTTGTATTTTATACCAATAGATGTCGATGTTAGATGTGGATTACATTGCGCAAGCGTTTCGTGTGTTCGGATTTCGTATAAGCGTTGCCGTCTTTATTTTATTAAGATTTACCTCTTTATAAATAGTATAGAAGATAGATAGAAAATACAGGTAACTGATGGGTTATAGTAGCGACCCTGCCTAACTTGCCACATATGCCAAAGATCGTGGGTTCAATTACCTTACATTCGTGAGTTGAACTCTTGCGATTGTTCAGTTTAAAGGTGTTATTTTAATAGGTGATGTACGTATGTGTACATGAATTGTCAGTCTGTAATTTAATAAATTGTCTCTTTGATTCCAGAGTGGACTTGGACACGCTGACAATACGCGCGCGCGTGCGCTTCCCTAAACTTCACATGGACGGGCGCTACAGCGTGGACACGAAGATCCTCTCCGTGCCCCTCAAAGGCAAAGGGACGCTTAAATCCGAAGCTGGTAAGTTTCAGTTATTACATATTATAATCGGAAATTTCATCATCATTATGTATTGTCTACATTATGAACTAATGCCATGCCTATGATAAAATAACGCCTATGACTACTTGGACAGCAACTGCATGTGTCGAATAGTTTGCTCGGAAAGTAGTCAGAACCGAATATTATCAACAGATCAGGATTGAGGCCTGGAAGGCACTCCTTGACTCATTCCCTCCTTATCTCGTCCTGTGCCCATAACCGCATAATTTTCAACGGGATAATCCCAAACCAATGGAGACTGAGGTATCATTACTTCAGTCTTCGAAGCTATTCTTGAAAAGGGCAACAACGTACAGAGGCCTTACCATGAGTTTGAAATACTATCCTCGCTATCCAAAACTATTGCTCTGTCTCTTTCACATGACCACAATGAAAGGGACAAAGCGATAGTTTTCGACAGCGAGAATAGTTTTCTCATGGTACGGTATATTCTGGATGCAGAGGGAATGACACGCTAAAATGACCGAGAGATTGGTATAATATAAACAAATATTATGTTTTTCAGTAAAATGTGACGCAGAAATCGTTTTGCGCGTGAAGACGAAGGAGCAGGGGGGCGTAGAATACTTTCACTTCTCCGGGATGTCGGTGGACATCGGCATCAAGGATTACTTCCTGCGGCTCGAGGGACTCTTCAACGGAGACCCTGTGCTTGGTAACTAATCCATAGTGATTTGACTGTGCTTGTAATTTTGGAATGTACCGAGTTAAATAAGTCCGTTAGAGCACCTACCTATCTCATGGAACTAGGAAACGGGCGCTTTAAACGGAATGTGCCATTTTCGGAAAAATACTTCACAGAGTGTGAAAGAGATCACACCGACCCTGACGCAGATTCTATTCGGGTGTGGTAGTGAAAGGTTTATTCCCGCTGTCCACCCTCTGCTTATACACCCCGGGTGGATAGTGAAACAATTGCAAAAAAAATTCCCGCTGTCCACCCCCTCTTTCAACCAAGAAGGGGTGAATTGGATTTATGATTTTTTGTGTCTATTTTTTTTAATGATGTAGGTGGCATACAAGCCGACGGATCACCTGATGGTAAGCGAATACCGCCGCCCATGGACACCTGCAACACCAGTGGTGTCACAAGTGCGCTGCTTACCTTTTAACCCCCTTTTCCCCTGGATTGAGCCTCAGGTACCCTCACTCACGCAGCGAAACTCAGCGCATGCATTGCTTCACGCCGGTTTTCTGTGAGTACGTGGTATTACTCCGGTCGAGCCCATCCCATCCATGTCGAAGCGTGGCTCTCACACTGTATGAGTATAAAGCTCAAATTTAAATGTTGATGGCGACTCAAGAGCGCTTTTTATGGGACTTCTATGGTGGCGCGTACTCTATTGCAACATGCAACACACACATAGTTATAGACACGAACAAATGCACACACACACACACATTAGTTTGGTATGATCCATATCTTTGTAAATTTCAAGAAGGAGCGGGGTCTCTAAACACAGGTATTGCATACTTAAATAGAGACCCCAGCCATTTGTAATGTATGTAATTTAAAAGATATTGAATAAACATTATCTTGAATAAACATTATCTATTGCCAAAATCAGCAATATTTTTTCGGGACAAGAAGTGGGTAGCTCAGGCAGGTTAGAAGCCATTTCATTTTAATTGATTTTGAAATTATGAAAGTTGACCAATATATAATAAAATACCGAACATCATTAAAGCGGAAACATCTCTGCCAGTTTTCACGAAAACATTGTAGCACTTACTAACCGATAAAACATGTTATACACACTCTTACGAGTATATACACTAAACGAAATCCTCAGAGACAAAACCATATAACAAGGAAATTAGTTACTTACGTACTTACACATAATTCTGTCCTGTGAAAAGTGGTACAAGTCGCCTTATATCGAATTTTATTTTCTTCTTACGACTTCATCATAAAAAACTCCTCTATTATTCTGTCTGATCAGACGGAAAAAAGGAGGATTTTTTTGCATGTCTTAAAGTTAAAGTCTAGAAAATTGGTATTTGGGCTTATCATACAAATTAAGGAAAAGTAATTTGGGGCAATTTATTTTTTTCAACCCCTAAAGAAGGGAAAATGGGGGTTGAAGCTTTGTATGGGAGATTCGTCATATTTAATGCTAGAGTCATAAAAAATAGTATTTGCACTGTTAATTAATATCACTTGTTACAAAATTAATATCAGTACTTCCAGCATATTTTATATTCAACTTCCTAAAAAGGGTGAACGGGGGCTAAAACGCCGTATGGAAATTTGGTTATTTTTAAAGCTAGAGTGATAAAAATTGACATTTGGGCTTTTTATACAAATTAAAATATTTAGCATTTTTTTCCTCAACTCCTTAACGAGTGAAATGGGGTTCAAACGTCGTATGGGAAATTCGCCATATTTGATGCTCGAGTTGATGAAAAGTAGAGTTTGGACATTCATACAGAAAGTTATCAGCACTTTTTTATTCAATCCCTAAAAGGGTGAACGGGGGTTAAAACGTCGTATGGAAGATTATATTAAATGCTCATCAGTCATAAAAGTTTATGCAAAATGCGTGAAAGGCATTTCAGTATTTTTAGTATTTTAAGTCTCCGTTCCTATCTTCTTATTCTCAGAATTGCCGAACTACAAATCAAGTTCGTATAAAAACACAATTTCTAAATGTTTAGTTTTAAAATTAAATTACCGAAGAGAAGCGAGGGCGATGTTAATAAGCAATTGCCCAGCTCTGCCTCAAATAGGAAAGTTAACTACGGTTACCGTAGGGAGATATCTTAATTATTACCCATTTTAATTTTTTCCCACCACCTACTTGTATGTAATATTTTATTTTAAATGTCTATAGGCTTTCCCTCAACGCTGAGCTAATGGTAGAAATGTGCCCATAGATTTGAAAAATCCATAATTCCTCGGATTTGAATCCCGACCCCGATATGGAGGGTGCGTTGTCCACTGAGCTATCATCGCTCTAATCTATCGCATTTTAATGTGATATTTATGGTAAGGTGTTAATTGAAAATTCAAAATTCAAAAGTACTTTATTTGCATAGGCTTGTATACAGCTCTGACAAATCGTCGTACCTGAAAAATATAAATTATAACTATGTTCATTATACATATAATGAAACATATATGTCGATTCAAAAAACTATACAAAGAATAGAATAAATAGAATGTGATTCTACCACCGGAATCGGAAAGTTGATTTTATGAGAAGAGCCAGTAGGAAATTCGCCAGTTACTCTTTTTAATCGCCAAAATTTTATTTGATTTCGTTTGATTGACGTTTTTGTTAATCAGGGGAAGCCACGAACAACGCGATCCATGAGAACCGAGGCGAGTTCCTGCGCACCGTGAAGCCCATCCTCGAGAACACCATCAGCCACCTGCTCCTGGACATCGCCAACAAAGTCGCCAGCGGCATCCCGTTGGACGAGGTGTTCCCGGAACCTTGATGTGTTTTTTTTATGTGGTGGTGGCAGACGAGCAGACTTATCGCCTGTTGTCCCACAAAGAGGAGAAATCTACTGAAATCTTTCTTATTCAACTTATTTTAAATTTATTTTTTTCTAACCTTAATTTGGGACCAGAACAATGTACTTATGCGATGTTGTCTCAATTTTATTTATTTATTCAAATTATAACTTCACTGTAAGTTCGACTCGATGACTAATTGTTGTCGCTAGATATTCGCATAATCGAAAATCCGAATTATCGAATTTATCAAGTTATTTTGAAGTGGAGAAAAGTTACTAAGCCGACGAAATTTGTAAGTCCTTGATTCGACATGATCTGACGATAGTCTCATCAATATTGTAGGTATATTTACAATATCCACTGGATATTGTAAATATACCTAGAATATTGATGAGACTATCGACAGCTCATGTCGAATTTTTAAGTGTGTTATTTACTTAAGAATAAATTGCAAAAGATTGTTATAAAAAAAAACTATTGATTTAGCAGTCTCATCTTAACTGGTGGTCAAATATTTGTAATATTATTTCCACTGGATATTGTAAATATACCTACAATATTGATGAGACTATCGACAGCTCATGTCGAATCAGGCACATACAAATTTCGTCGGCTTAGTAACGCGGTAACGCGTTCAATAATCTTATTGGTAGAACATTCACCCGGATCGTG
This sequence comes from Marasmia exigua, assembly GCA_019059595.1. Classification (NCBI taxonomy): domain Eukaryota; kingdom Metazoa; phylum Arthropoda; class Insecta; order Lepidoptera; family Crambidae; genus Marasmia; species Marasmia exigua. The sequence continues at coordinate 28,038,671 of CM032464.1, read as the reverse complement.
GAGGTGTGGGTTCGAGTCCCGCCTGAACACGAGATGAGATTTTTAAGTGTGTTATTTAAGTAAGAATAAAATGTAAAAGTTTGCTATAAAAAATATCAACTGTGAGGTTTACCGTTACAGCTTTGACATCATAGTTAAACATATTAAACTATGCGTCAATTGAAAGATTAGCCTGATTTGGGCAGGTTTGTCTGTTTGTATGAAATAAATTAAGTAGTAAATACTTTTAATAAATCAATAGTATAATTTATGGATGACCTTTCATTTAAATAAAACCAGGTTGTCCACCATCTGCGAAGATTCCTGGGGTTCTTTGGTTTGGTCAAACGCGTTATATTCTAGACCTCATAGTCACTTTCCATCAGGTGGTGGTGGTCAAGCGATAGCCTACAGTTCATAAAAAAAACATGGTCCGGAAGATATAATCATCATCATCCTCCTGCCCTTTTCCCAGGTTATGTGGAGTCGGCGCAGTATGTCTTCCTTTTCTATACGTCCCTGTCATTCGTCATCGAATCATCCACTCCTTTTCCCATCATGTCATTCTTCACATAATCCATCGATCTCTTTTTCGGCCGTCCTCTGTTCCTCCACCCACTTATATTTATGTACACTCATCACTCTTTTGGATAGATGTTCTTCCCCTTTTGTCATTACATAGCAATACTAGGAAAGACGATAGAATATAATATATTCCGGAAGATATAATATACCTAGTATATTAATAAAAATAATAACACATATTTATAATACAGGGTGTATCTGTGAACATTTACATCCCTTTAACCACGTGTTCTATCAACCAATCTGAACAACATTTGTTCTATGACTTTTAGAAATTCGCATACAAAAATTTTCAACTTCTCATACAAAGTCGGTCATTTTGTATGGTGAGTCGAAAAAAATTTCGACAAATTTCGAAAAGTCGTAGAACAAATGTTGTTCAGAATGGTTAGTAGAACACGTGGTTAAATGGCTGTAAATGTCTACAGATACACCATGTATAAGCAGCATCGGCTTGACCCCAAAGTAAGTAACGTAAGCACATGCGTTTGAGTATCAGAATCATCGAGCAGCCACATGTACTACCTGTGCGGATAAAGAATGGGATCAGAAATGGCGGCGCATCTATTCACTTCTCGCTCGCACACTATTTGCGTCTATACTCGCACCCCACGAGTGCGAGCCGCCATTTATGATCCTATTCTTTATCCGCACAGGTTGTATAATATATTTTATAACACCCAGACACATAGGGAACCCCCTATGTCACTTCGAAACACTATGCTTAGCAAATTGATACATCGACAGTTCATCGACCAACCCAGTCCGCTTTTGACCACGGCTGCTGTAACGTAGCCGAAACGTCGAGCCAAATAATGTGAGTACACAAAGTTGTATCACATAATAAATATCGTGTTAATCCCCGTCTTGATACATTATAGTTATAATGCAACGCGAAAATCTAAAAAACTATGTGTACAACCATTATTCAGTTGGTCTGGTTCCCTGGTTAAAAGGTTTGCGAAGGTCAGACGGCAGTCATTTCATTGTAATTACCAGACTCCCCAAATCAAGAATAATGGTACAATTTGGACACAATTGGGAATTATACGCTGATAAAGGACGGTTAGGGATAAAAAGATAAAGTCTATTTTAATTTCGAAAAGCACCTAAAATTGTTCATAAGATGCCCATTGCGTGCGTGCGTTAAGAAAATTGCATTAACCACAAGTGACTGTTGTTAGATATAATGGGGACTAATAGCCAGGCTAAGCTAACAAAGTGTCTGCTCGACGAAGGTCGGCTACGCCACAAATGCAGCAAGAGATTACCTACTCAGTGGTGTTTTATTTATCTTATTTAAAACAAGTTACATCCAAAAGTCCATATACAGGGTCTATCTGTGAACATTTACATCCCTGTAACCATGTTCTACCGACCATTCTAAAGAACTTTTGTTTTACTTGACTTATTATCCTATCCCTTAATATCCTATCTGCCCCTGAGCTGGGACAGAGGGCGTCCACAGTGGTCTTCCATCGCGTTCGGTCTTGAGCTTCGCGTTTGGCCTCACTCCAAGTCCTGCCGATGTTTTTCACCTCATCTGCTACAGTACGTCGCCAAGTTTGTTTGGGACGGCCACGTTCAATCCAGAGCCTGTTTAAGGATATGATCAGAGTCCCTCCAGAGAGTGTGGTCAAAACCAGTTCCACTTGCGGCGCTTGATCTGGATCGATCGCGGTCTCGTTGCAGCGTTCCAACAGATGCTTGTTGGAGATTTTCTCCGGCCAGTACACACCAAGAATTCGACGAAGAGAGCGTGTGACAAAAACCTGGAGTCGGTGCGAGATGGTTTTGGTAAACTTCCATGTTTCGCACCCTTATAGCAGTACGGATTTGACGTTGGACCCAAAAATCTTGAGTTTAATCCTTCGTGTCAATTTCCGTGACTGCCACAGGGGCCGCAATTGTGCTAAGGTTGCTCGGGCCTTGAAAATGCGCGCAGTGATGTCCTCTTCTGTGTCCACCACCTCAGATACAACACTACCCTACCGCCAAAGCGGCCACTTTTAGCGTGAATCAATTTTTCGCGTACAAATGTTGGGTCCGCTTTTGTGCATGGTTATTTAATAAATAGTATAAGTGTTTGCCGAGAGGTTGTTACCCCGAATTTTTTTAAAATAGACCCGGTTTAGTAGCTAACAATTAAAATTGATTGGCGTCGCTAGTGTGCCCTACCCGTCACCTTAAACTAAGTAGTGTCATAGTTAATTATTTTCTGGAAAAAGTAGAAACATCGGTAAAAGTATGACTCTGTTAGTTTGAAAAGTCTCCGAGATTACGCAATTCAAAGTTCACATGATATAAACCTTCCCAAAACGTTCCATACAAACAGCGACGCATTTTGTGACGTCAGCGAGTACAGTTTGTATGCATCGCCGGAAAAATTTTGTTCGATATATAGTTAATACAATTTACGTTTATGAAAATGGTTTCATCACAAAAGTTGCTATGAATTGAATAAAGTCCGCGCCACAAAGAAGTCCCGTGAAAAGCGCGCTTGCGTCGCCATCAACATTCAAATTTGAGCTTTATGATTATAGAGACAAGGAATCTCAAATATTAGTTTCGCGTTTTTCCGTGGGACTTCTTTGGTGGCCCGGACTTCTAAGGTATCAAATGTAAATCTAATACTATTAAAATCGACTCAACAAAAAAACAACATTCATCTGATTTTTTTTACTTTTTACCGTTATTTCTTCAATTTATTTAAAAATCTGCCCATCTCCGACCTTAGACACAAGCCTTATCTCGGGAAGTGTGGTCAATTCGAAGGAGTTAATGTTTTCAATTAACCAGGCGTTTATTTTAATTACAGTCTTGGCACAATGTGCCTTGTAGACGTCAATTAATTCATCGTTTTGTCACTATAAATAAATATTCTTAGCAATTTTCGCGGTTTGCGTGACTATTTAAAACGACTAGTGCGCAAATTGAGCATTATTAGCCTTAATTATTTTTATCTTAGTTATATACCTAACTAATTTAATAGACCTATAACAACTTCGCCTCGTGTAGTGAGTAGCGACTACCCACTAATTGGTAGACCACAATGAATTATGATGATACTTAACCATTTATATAGATTAGATGCAATTTATGGGTAGGTACAATGTTCTAATCTTCTTGGATAATATTGATGCGCAATGGATGCGCAGTGCATTTTCTTTGTAATATTACCTAGAAGAGTTTATAGCATAGTCAAGTTATAAGTAGTACGGGTTTATACTTAGGATTTATATCTAGATGTGCCTTCTTTTCTAGCTATGAGTTTGTTTTTCTAAAATTATTTTATAAACTCGAAGGCCACTTAACCGTCGAAGTCGAAGTCCACTTGACCGTCGAAGTCGAAGTCGTCTAGAAAGATGAGGTCGAAAACGATTGCGTGGACTGCTGGCTGATTACTGGCAGGAGGTGGGTGTAGGACTGGCCTAGATGGAGGTTCTTTCTAACCGAAGCCAAAGCCTCACTTTGGGTCGCTGCACCAACCTAGTTAGATTCCCTTTTTTAGTTATATTAGTATTACCAACTGGTTCACACGCATTATCTCAACAATGATGGCTATCCTCATATTGAGGAAAGTAGAAGTTTCCTCAATATACGAGTACAATAAGTAGACCGATCTCGTGGTGAAAATGTTCACGCAAATAATATGTGATATATGAGAGATATATGAAAAATCTAGGTTCTTGAATTCGGATCTGCTCCATCTGTCGCTTCGAACCTCATGATCCCCATGAAGTCTGGTTATTAAGGTACAGAGAATAAAAGGGTTCGTCACCTAGGTGACGGTAGGGCAGAAGCTTGTTGATTTACCAATGCCTAAATTCAAAACACATATTAAAAAATGTTTAGTGGCAAAAGCCTATTATACAGATGATAAACTGTTCGCCTACACCCATGATACTGTACTTATAAAAATTTAGGCGATCAAAAAGAGTAACTGGCGAGTTTCTTGCCGGATCTTCTCGTCAGAATCAACTTTCCGATTCCGGTGGTAGAATCACATTATATTTCTTCATTTCCTGGTATTTTTGTATCGACATATATGTTTAATTACATGTAATATGTACCGACACCCTCACTCTTACCGAGGTGTCGTAAAAGGCGACTAAGGTAAAGATGCTGGCATAATCATCAGCACCCAGAGAAGGAAAACTCTGCATTTATATCTAAACCCTCGCCAACCCGTCTGCCAAGCGTGGTGAGTATGGCAATTACCCCTCATGTGATTGAGGGAGGCCCGTGCCCCAGCAGTGGGGTCTTAAATAGGCTGACGATGATGATGATAATATATGTAGTTATAATTTATATTTTTTATGTATGACGATTTGTAAGAGCTGTATTATAAGCATACGTAAATAAAGTGCTTTTGAATTTTGAAGGGCATACTAGCGACGCCAATCGATTTTAATTTTTAGATACTGAACCGGATCTATTTTAAACAATTTCGTTACAACCTCTCGGCAAACACTTATACTATCTTTTAAATAACCATGCACAAATGTTGGGTGTTGTAAATTGATAGCAATTAAACCAGATAGCTTTTTAACAATTTCGATGTTCGAGCCTCTCGGAAAGAATATATGATATTTATTTAATACTTATAATTACCTTTTTAACTGTTTATGCACTCAAAATTTGCATTAACGCCATAAATGGCCGTTCTTGGCGGTAAGGCATATTTCGAGTATTTCGAGAAGGAAGCAGAACAAAAATTAAATTATAAGTATTGAATAAATACTATAAGTTGTTTTCTATAAGATGCTCGAACTACGTAATTTTTACAAAGATATCTGGTTTAGATGCTAAAAATTTAAATCAGATGTCGTCGCTACTGTGCCCTACTCGTCACCTTAAGCATAATTTTCTGTGCAACAGGTATTACTCTGACAAATTTACGAAAGGTAATAAATGACATACTTATTATTTGTTCCTTTCTGTCTCATTGTTAACATCTTATTGTAATTGTATTCGTGTTTGTGGTCAATAAATGTTTTACTTACTTACTAACTCATAGCATACCAAACGAATCAATTTGAAAACTAACGAACCTTTTCTTTATTTGACTGTACGATCAGCATCAAAAGTAGCTTAACACTTTAGTACAATGTCGAAGTAACATTTTTTACGTACCCCTTTGAAACTGACTATAATAGGCAGAACAGTTACTTTGACATGGTACTAAAGTGTTAGCTACTTTTGACGCTGAACAATGAAGCGACTGCCGTCTGACTTTCGCAACCCTTCAACAGGGGAACCAACTAAATGATGAGCAGTAACAGTAAGCTATTATTTTACTATCAAATTAATTTATCAGCACTGCGCTTCGGACGTAGTGGGTTAGTTCCTGTATCGCAACTTAATCGATAATGTTAATTAATCGGTAACTTGTTCCTCGCCGGCTTCCGCGGTCGGATCCTGTTGGGCCACCGCGGAAGGCGCGGTTGCATCGGAGCGGTAACGCAGTCAGTTACTGCTGGAAGCAGGCCTAACCTTGGCCAAGAACGTCAGTCCAGTGTACTCGTGTACTAGTGTACCTACCTATGACATTGATTCTTTTGGAAATTGGGGAAATACAGCAATGTAAAATATAGCTGGCTGTGGGAGAGCCACGCTTCGGCATGAATGAGCCGGCTCGACCGGAGTAATACCATGGCCTCACAGAAAACCAGTGTGAAACAGCATTTTGCTGTATTTCGTTGTGAGAGTACTGGTGTTACGGGTGTCTATGGGCGGCAGCAATCTGATGACCTGTAATACAAGCTCTCCCGCTTAGTTTAGGCATCCCTGTCCCACAATATTGTAACTAATAACCATATTATTATTTCCTAGCTTAAGTGACTAGAGTAGAGAAAACTATTGTAACAATATTGTGGAGTAAACATATGATTTATTATTAATTTATAAAATTCAATTCCCGGGTCGAGCGAAAATATGATTCGAATTTTTCGAACATAGCTCGGGTTTATGATCACCAATCCGCAATTGGCAAGCGTGGTGATTAAGCCTAATCCCATCATAGTAGCGCTAACTTGATTTCTATGATGGAGGTCTTTGCCCTGCAGTGGGACAGTTTATAGGCACTTTACTTTTTTACTTTTTATTAAAAAAAATATTATAAGAGGTTAAACAGATGACGACAGCTGGGATCGTCTTCCAGCACACTCAGGCCCAGAGCAATTTAGAAAAAATCGTTTTCTAAATTCACACGACCACCAGGTAGTATGAATTGATTTATTATTATAATTTATTAAATTGTTATATTATTGGCAAATAAAATTCAAAACTACATACATCACTCGGCATTGAAGCTATTGATAACCTCGACAGCTTAGTGAATACAGCGTTGCGCCCAAGCGCTGAAGGTTCAATTGGTTGTATTGGTATAGAACCAATTGAATTTCAGTTGTCAATAAAATAATAATTAAATAAATTATAATAATAAACCAATTCATACATTGACCAATATACTCAAAGATTGACCATAATAATTCTCACAAAATCTCATACGTTGACCTGATACCGTACTAAGCAGCTTAAGCACTTGTTTTACAGATATCAGACAACAGAGGAACACGAATATATACTTAAATACATATATTACACCCAGACACCGTACAAACACAAGTGTTCATCGCACGAATGTTTGTCCAGGGTGGGGATCGAACCCACGACGTTTGGCGTACGAGGCAGGGTCACTACCAATTGCGCCATCCGGTCAGTCAGACCATGAGGTCAAGCACTTGAACATCACTTGAGTTTCAAGCTGTCTCTTCTACTGCTCTGATAAAGCCGAGCAGCAATTTAGAAGTCAGAGTAGGACGTCAGGGCAACAGCACATTGCGCAAGGCTCCATCTTCGCATTTAGATCTTATTTCTGTGTTGCCAATAATCTGCGCCCGCGCCGTGCCGATCGCCTTGACCAGGTTGCCTCACAGCCGCTCGCGCGCGATGTCCGTAGGAAACGCCGAACAAATTATGATACACTATGTAACCCTACGCTTGGTCGGCATATTCACATTCTTTTTCAAAAGGAGATACTTACTATAATAATAACCTCCAACTGATTATGGCTACGGCGGCCAATCTCAACGATCAGCCGATCAGCAGGATATACATATTATAGTGCTCAAGTGTGTGCGTAAACACAAGTGCACTCTCAATGTGGACACCAGTCTGATACGACTAGGGAGGTCTTGGGCGCAGGACAAACGGCTTAACGTGCTTTCCGAGGTACATGACCGCCGACTTCCAGACTTCTGTCACTAAGAATGTTGATGAAAAAGGGCTGTCACTAAGAATTTCTTACGGAAAACTTGGGACCTGGGACCTATTGCACATCCTTTGCTTTAAAGTGCGACCCACTAACCACTGCGACACCGAGGCAGTCACCCACCATCCACTATACTCACTACACACATTTTTTTATGCTAGAGGCGACAACCGAGGAAGCGAGTCACCTGATGGAAAGTACAACATCCGCGAAATCAGAGAGATCGCTAAAGTGTTGCCGGCCTTTTTAAAAAGGAGTACGCTCTTCTCTTGAAGGTCCAAGTTGTAGCCGTCGGGAAATACTCCCGCAGCCAAACTTTTACACAGAACTGGGGTACGTGGTACATAAGCGTTGAAGTCACAGGTTCGATACAGCCAGTTACAAAGCGAGCCGTTTAAATGGTGGGGATAGAATTAATGTCGTGCGGGACGATGGCGAAATGAAGTGGCAGGATTCCGTCGACAATTTCTCGGAGCATTTTAAAGTAGTGGTACGTACTCACAGAAAACCGGCGTGAAGAAGTGTCTCTCCTGTGTTTAAAGGGTACCGGAGGCCCAATTCAAGCGGTGTTTAAGGTGACGGGTGGTGCACCATATCGACTCCAATCGATTTTAATATTTAGGTACTAAACCGGATCTATATTAAACAATTTCTGGGTTACAACTTCTCAGCAAACACTTATACTATTTATTAAATAGCCATGCACAAATGTTGGGTCCGTTTTTGTACACGAAAAATTGATTCACGCTAAAAGTGGCCGCTTTTGGTGGTAATCAATTTTTCGCGTATGCGTTGGACCCAACATTCGTGCATGGTTATTTAATAATTAGTATAAGTGTTTGCCGAGAGGTTGTAATCCCGAAATTGTATAAAATAGATCTGGTTTAGTAGTTAACAATTTAAATCGATTGGTGTCGCTAGTTAGGGCTACCCGTCGCCTTAAAGGTTGCTAGTGCACCTATAGCTCCACTGGTTTTGCCATGGGCGGCGGCAATCGCTTATTAATCAGGTGAACCGTCTGCTCGTCTACCAACTATAAAATAAAAAAGACCGATATTAATCTGTGGATAAATCTATTTTCTATAGAATGGCAGCGCTCTAAAATAGTTTTAGCACCGGAGTAAGATTGATCGAATCTAGCTTGCTACATATTGAATTCAATTCAATTCTAAATATCTTTATTCGCATAGGTTTGTACACATACATCACTTTCAAATCGTCATACATTAGAAATTATTACTATTTATTTGTAAGTATAATATACATGTAATTACACATATGTCGATACATAAAATATACTAAGAAATGAATAAACATATTTAATGTGATTCTACCACCGTAATCGGAAAGTTGATCCTGACGAGAAGATCCGATTTCGAAGATATATCTGTGGTCGAATCGGCCCCAAGTGCAGAAAATGGCGTCCGCTTTTCATGTAATATCTTTCCATCAGAATATGAGACCGGATCATGGAACTAGAAAACATGCGCTTTAAACGGAATGTGCCATTTTGGGAAAAAACGTCACAGACTGTGAAAGAGATCCATCCGGCCATAACGCAGCTTTGATACATCTCTATATGGGTACGGTAGAGAAAGAACGACCGACGACCCGTTTGGAACAGTGGTAGTGAACGCTGCCTTTGGTCCAATGGTTGCGGGTTCGATCCCCACACAGTACAAACATTTGTGTGTGCATGAACATGTCTGCTTGTGTTGGTCTGGGTGTTTTCCATGTATTATAAGTATATCTTTACAAAAAAAAAAGAATTATTTGTACATATTTGTAATTCCGCTGTTGATTATGATATCCGTAACACCTGTGTTACGGATATAAGAATTGAGCTACCTATCTCGGAGTCAGATCAATGTATGTGATGTTGTGAAATATTAAAAAAAAGTCACCCAGCGCGTCACGTTTTTTAAAGTATGGCTTTCTATGAAAAGCCTCAATCTGGTAAGGTTGCACGTCTGTGGACAGGATTAGAATAATATACTTGTCGCCACAGCTGTCGCATCCAAACAAATGAGACGCACAGCGCGTATTAATTGGACGGGGATAAAGATGCGTTCTAACTACAACGTGGTCATGAGCGGACCGTCCGCTCGTGACCACGGCTGCTGTAACGTAGCTGAAACGTCGAGCCAACTATGTGAGTACACAATGTTGTATCACATAATAAATGTCGTGTTAATTCCCGTCTTGATACATTATAGTTATAAAGCAACGCGAAAAAAAAAAAACTAAAGATGCATTCGTTTTAATTCCGTTTCGCTGTAGGCTCTCAGATAATATCATTAGCTCCTTATGAACATTTTTTTAAATCTCGGGTCTCACCAAAGACTTGGGTCTCACACACCCGTGTTGGATAACTTTCGAGGCGATTGATATTATGCACTCGATGACCTAAGCGGAATCATAAAATTACTTCAATTACATACAATGTATTAGTACCTACAGTAGTAATTTTTATAATTGTAGTAATGTAAACCGGTTAGAAGTAAATTAATAGACATTTAACAACAAAACAAACTGTAGCTAAGTTGAATGTCAATAATATTGTTTGGTCTTTCATTACGCGAAGGTGGAATGAGTTGCTTGCTTAGGTTTTCCTTAGAAACACGGAGTCAGTATAAAAATGAATAAGTATAATGATACTTACGTATTCTTGGGCACCTCTCGAATTTAGAGATTTCACACATTCGTCAGTACAAATCTCTTATTGGACTTGATTGTCGAGTGCACGAGAATATGCCTTATGTTAGGCGCTCACAGGACAGTTGAGGTGGGCTGGAGTCGAGGCAGGCGCTGCTAAGCGGCGCACCGTACCTGAGGTGTCTTCATAAATTTATTTGAATTAGCATGTTTAATAAGTTACCTCAAAAAATTATTAATTTACCGGTACATAAGTTTATCAGAAATAATGTAATCCGACAGAGAACCAGAGTCACTGACATAGCCCACCGAATTAGCAAACTGAAGTGGCAGTGGGCTGGTCATATTAGCCGCAGAACTGACAGCCGTTGGAGCCGTAAAGTCCTTGAGTGGAGACCGCGACTCGGTAAACGTAGTGTAGGACGCCCTGCGACAAGATGGGATGATGACATTCGAAGGCTGGCTGGTGTGGGCTGGATGAGAGTGGCCGAAATGTGGGTTGCTGATGATGATGATGCATTTGGCAGTTTTTTACGTGCAACTTAAACTTATGTCATCATAAGTTTAAGTTGCACGTAAAAAACTGCCTAATGCAGAAAGGCTACAATTCGGGGTCTTTTAGGCGGGGCGTGAAACGGCATCTCAGCAGGCCATTAGGGTGAGGATGGCAGACACAATGGGTACTTTGTTAGTTCTTTTGAGCCAGTCAACCTCATATTTGGATTTCACGGTCGCTTACCATCAGGCGCAGTGAGGTCATCCTGATTGGCCTTTCTATAAAAAAAAATGGCTACTATAAAGTAGATGATTACTTAAATGATAAGGATTCCAGGACATGTTGATGTCTTCGCCTGTCCTCTAATGTATAATTTCATTTGATAAATTTACTTTGATGGTTTATCTAAACGATATTGATTATAAGCACTGTATGTCATACTGTCACTGTTATCATAATTTGTATAAGAATGAAAATTTTAATTACCATAGAATAATAATAATTCTATGGTAATTAACATATTATTTGAAAAGAGTAACTAGGACTGAGTTTCTTGCTGATTCCTCTCGGTAGAAATTGACAGTCCGAATCAGCGGTAGATTATATAATATTTGACATTCATAAATGTTCTGTACGGACTCAAATTGAATAAATCGATTTTTGATTATTTTATTTAAAAAAATAAAGGGGCGTGCTGGAGTGCATATACTGGAATCGCGGCACGGGCGAGTTCATCATCATCATCGTCAGCCCATTTAAGTCCCCACTGCTGGGGCACGGGCCTCCCTCAATCACATGAGGGGTAATTGCCATACTCACCACGCTTGGCAGACGGGTTGGCGAGGGTTTTGATATAAATGCAGAGTTTTCCTTCTCTGGGTGCTGATAATCATGCCAGCAGCTTTACCTTAGTCGCCTTTTGCGACACCACGGTAAGAGTGAGGGTGGCCTATTCTACTCTGCCGGGACTACACGGCTATCGGGACCACACGGCGAGTTAAGGCGGGGCAGCGTCGACGCGGCGGCGTACAAGTTTGCCCGTGCCCGGATTCCGCCGCTATTTCGTCTTCGTTTCGTGCGTATGGATGAATTAAAATGAGAAGGAAGCATAGTCACCTCGACTTCGACTATATTAGAGATAGTGACCAATCCTAAAACGCGCCGCAACTCCAAGCCGCCCCCTCTGCGACGCCGCCGCGAACGTCGTGGGCGACGCGCCTTAGCCTAGCATTGCCATCGTGTCATTCCCAGTTGCCTACAAAGCCTTTGCTTCAGAGCCCGGGGTTCGCTTGGACCATGCTTCAGTATTTGGAAAGTATGATAACACAATGAAACAACTACCATCTGACGTCCCTGAGTTTAAAGATTAGCAGCGCACTTGTGTACGGGCAGCAGCCGCCCTCTTACAACGAGGCCCTCCATCATGTTCGTCAGTGACCTATCTCATTAAAAAATACCGTGAATTAACTTAGTGAACGAATTATTTCACTTCTAATCATCTGGCGATCCTCACACGAGGAAATGATTCCTATTCGATACGCTGTTTAATCGATAATTGAATAATCGAGCATCGGATACTTCGCAACGATCACGTGCGCGCGCTCGGAAGACCAGGCCGACCAGGAAGGTCGCTTCCTCCGTCCTCCGGCGGAAGGGCTCCTATTCTGATTTATACACTTGTAGTAGGTACAATAAGCGCCGTGTGGTCCCGGCAGAGTAGAATTGGCCACCCTCACTCGTACCGAGGTGTCGTAAAAGGCGACTAAGGTAAAACTGCTGGCATGATCATCATGCACCCAGAGAAGGAAAACTCTGCATAATCAAAACCCTCGCCAACCCGTCTGCCAAGCGTATGGCAATTACCTTTCATGTGATTGAGGGAGGCCCGTGTCCCAGCAGTGGGGACTTTAATGGGCTGACGATGAACGATGAGGTACAATTATGTATAGCATTAAAGATAGATACTCTTTATTGCATGTCATGACAAGGATTATAGTGACGGCTGCGATTCGAGTCCCGGCCTCGATCCCCGGGTTGGACCAAAATTTGTACCTGAGTGCCTCTAAGTACGTTAAGCCGTTGTTCCTGCGCCTGATCGCTCTTCGGTCGTGTCACACTGGTGTCCCATCGAAATATGAGGGTAAGGGAGTTCACTTGTGTCTACGCAAACACTTGTGCACTCTAATATTTCCTGTGCCAATGGCGTCGGTTTGGAGGATATTGTTATTATTTCACCTAGAAATTAATAGGTACCATGGTCATTATGTTACAACCACTCAATATCGATGGTCTTATCTTTGGTAGTCATCTTTCAGACCACTTTAGGGGAAATAATGTAATGTTATAGGACATTTACGTTCATAACTTGAGCTGATGACGTCTCGTCTGTACGTGTCTCGTTTGCTTGCTAGCAGCAATCGCTTTAGAGTTGCGGAAGCGAGTAATTAATTAGCAGTAATTAATACTTTAAGTAAATGTAAAAATCTACAAATATTAGGATTTTAGGTTTATCGTAACAAAAATTGTTAAATCTAAATACTTATGTTTAATAGGTGGTAATGAACACTTATTTTTTGGAGTAGGTAAACGAAAGTCGTATTGGAGATCAGCGTAATAGCATTAATAGTTCCGTGCAATAAGTTTGCTTACTTAATGAAAAAGGTGAATTCACCCAATTGTGTTCTATGTAACACTATAGAGGATGTACATCATGTTCTCGTAGAATGTAGTAAGTATCGCGGGAGGAGAGAATCGTTTATGCGTAGATTCAATCTTCATGGTCATAATTTAGGTACATTTACCACAATTTTAGCGGACCCAACATGTGAGGCAGCTAAGCAATTAGTTGATATTTTTAGTACATAAATGATCTTCCCGTCCCGTGCTGTAACTATTAATCTTTAAGTTATGTTAATTTCGGTTAAGGTTCGATGGGGCTGACATGTCTATGAAGACAAAAGCCTCTAAAATAAATAAAGAGAAAAAAAAAGCATTAATAGTTAGGTACAGATGATTCGATGACACGGTTGAAGAGGAAAATCTGAGGATTTCAGCTGAAATACGAGTAAGAACCTACCATCGGTGGTCATTTGTTTTTTATTTAGGTACTACTTTTTTGCTTTTATATGAGGTTAATTGATCGATCGTGTCGGTGTCATTATAAATCTTCAAGCAAACAATTGTCTGAAAAATATCTAGGTTAAAAACAAGTTTACTATAATCTTTAACAGTCTAACGAAATTACCGATGAACGTACTTTTCAAAGTACCGAAAAGTAAGTTTTTGAAAATACTTTATTTTCGATTTTGTCGTTTAGGTATACTTAACAGAGGGAGGGCTATGCTCGGAGTCTCCTTGCGTGGCCGTATCAGAAATGATGAGATCCGCAGGAAAACTAAGGTCACAGACATAGCTCAAAGGATTGCATGCCTCAAGTGGCAATGGGCAGGGTACATAGCGAGGAGAACAGACGGCCGTTATGGCGGAAAGGTCCTCGACAGAAGGCCACGTATAGGAAGTCGCAGCCGTGGCAGGCCCCCCCACAAGGTGGACCGACGATCTGGTGAAGGTCGCGGGAATAGATTGGAACCCGCATCCAATCTATTGCGCGGACCGATCTGTGTGGAGATCATTGGGGGAGGCCCATGTCCAGCAGTGGACGCCTATTGGCTGAAATGATGTACACTTAACGATTTTTTTTTAAAACCTAAGCTTCTGATTTTTCTTGTAATGTCACATAGCACATGTACCGTGGGAGAGCCACGCTTCGGCATGAATGGGCCGGCTCGACCGGAGTGATATCACGACCTCACAGAAAACCGGCGTGAACCAGCACTGTGCTGTGTTTCGCTGCGTGAGTGAGTGTGCCGGAGTCCCAATCCGGGGGAAAGGGGGTTTAAAGGTTGGCAGACCCCCTCATCATCTTAGCGAGTATTTCCCGGTTGCGTCCAAAGCTATCGCTGTGGAGTCCGGGGTACGCTTGGACCATGATTCAGGATTTTGGGAATCTGGTAATTACTTTGCAGCGACTGCCGATTTGCGTCCAAAGCCGTCGCTGTGGATTCCGGGGTACGCTTGAACCATGATTCAGGATTTTGGGAATCTGGTAACTACTATGAAGCGACTGCCGTCTTCCTTTCGCAACCCTTTTACAGGTTGTTTTCCCTCACCGCCGAGCCGTCGCCGCCAATGGTAGAATTACGCACATACGAGTAGGTTTCAAAAATCCAGAGGTATATGCTGGATTTTGAATTACGACCCGCCGTATAGAACGCGTATTCTGAACTTCCATCTGAGCTCCAACCTCGTAGCAGAAATAATACAAACGGTTGAATGAAATAATTTTTGGATTAAGTATGATTAGATTAGAACACTGGCTCAGAGGTTTCATTGTATAATCTTTAAAAAAAGACTGATTAAAACTGCCGTGTAGTCCCCGGCGGAGTAGAACTCCCTCTCTCTTACCGAGGTGTTGTAAAAGGCGACTAAGGTAAAGCTGCTGGCATGATCATCAGCACCCAGAGAAGGAAAACTCTGCATTTATATCTAAACCCTCGCCAACCAGTCTGCCAAGCGTGGTGAGTATGGCAATTACCCCTCATGTGATTGAGGGAGGCCCGTGCCCCAGCAGTGGGGACTTAAATGGGCTGACGATGACGATGATTAAAACTGACTTCCAAACGTTATAAACGGTAAATAGGAAGAAATTCCCATCTGACTAAAGGAACAATATAATACTGTGTTACGTTTTTGCCTTCACCCTTCCCGCAGCGGACGTTAAGAAACTCAGTCCACGCTAGGGCTGCTTCTGTTTCGTGCTAATAATAATATCCTCCAGCCGATTTCGGCTAGGGCGGCCAATCTCAACGATCAGCCACTTACGCAGGATATATTATAGTGCTCAAGTAATAATCTGATGGGACACCACCGTGACACGACCGGAGAGGGATCGGGCGCAGGACCAACGGCTTAACGTGTTTTCCGAGGCACGAGGGTACAAGACCGCCAACCAGACTCTGGGCTGCCACTGACAATTTTATGCGTATGATGCGTAAGTCAGAATCCAATAACAGTTCAGGAACTTTGGACAGAGAAATTATTTTTAACACGACAGAGATGTTGAGAGCGATGGTGGCTGTGAGGTTCAGAACGAGCCTTCCATACTGGAGTTCGTGGTTCGAATCCGAGCATGCACCTCTGAATTTTTCAAACCTATCTGCGTATTTCTACTATTACATAGCTCAAACGTTTATACGTAGGACAGTCAAATCAGTTCCCGCTTTCAATAGGCACCACACTCATGTAATATATTATAATTTATTATTTCGCAATTTTATGGGGGCGGCCATCATGGATTTGAAATTTTTCATAGTGTTTTATATTCTACTACTCAAACCCTTTTATTCGATACCTATATCGAGGGAGCTGCCTTACAATATTTTGTCAATCCGACATTTTGTGTCGGCGGCCATCTTGGATCAATTTATATCTAACATAGTAACTAAGAACACTCCCGAGCCCCGAGCCAGCCAGCCAGCCATCAATTCACCTTTCAAACAAAATAAACAAGATATCAAAATCGGTCCATCCGCTCGGGAGCAACGTTGCCACACACATCCGCGACAAACACACGCACAGTCATGTCAAACTTATAACACCCCATCGATTTTTCGTCGGGGGTTAAAAAGCAGTTGTCGAAAATCACACCAAAACTTCGAATCATGCGCTACCCCTACAGCCAACCCTAACTCGGCCGGACAGCCAGTGATCGCTGCAATTAGCGGGCGCAGTTAAATTGCAAGGTGCGTAATGAGCATTATTGTTTTGGTCAGGCTAGGCCTGGACATTCACGTGCGTGTGCGCCGCCGCCAGTACCGGGCCGACCTGCGCGCGCGCCGCCCGAGACCCGCTCGCCGCGATGTTGTGCAACATGAAGACGACGACCCTGCTGTTGGTGCTGCAATATGCAGCCGCCGAACTACGTAAGTGGGAATACTTGTTACACCGATTTTTACACGGGACCAGTTTGGGGCTTTTTTGTTTGATTTTGGCAAGTTGACGGAAAACTGACACATTAAATATGGTACCTAAGTTTTTTGAATGTGCTACTCGTGTTTTTGGGACTACCAGCTGAACCAGCCTTCTTGTACTCATATTTCTTACAGTTACTCGCATTCACTTATTTAGGTCATCTATAAACTTTTCGTCTTTGATATCTCTTTTTTTTTAATGAAGGTGTCTAATATGTTTTGTAGGGTTACTTATCTGTTTATTATTTATTTGGCAAGTCTTCGAAGTTTAGGGCGATAATATAATTAAGAAATGATGTGATATGATTATATTTGGTCCGTTATCGTTATATGTTAACGATAACTGAGAATTCATGAACTTGATGCATTTTATTATGTACGGTTTACCGGCTTATGTAAATAACTGTTTATTGGTAATTGCATATAACAATACTAAATAGAATATCCCCGCGTCAATAATGTATGGAACAGCTGTTTTTGTTTTGCTCAGATGATGCTCATATTTTGGCAGTGAAGTCTTTACACGGTATATGTTCACACCCTTAAGTATTATTGCTAATTTTTTTACACGTTGTATATAACTACAGCTTATCGAAACCAAATATTGCTAACGGAAGTGATTATCTACTAAAGCGAATGCAAGAGATTTAATTTACTACAATAAACGTATTTACTTAGGTACTTACGGGTACTTAGATGTAAACGAAGTATATACATAATTTAATTAAGAATTTTAAGTTTTGTATGTTGTAAAATCGACTCCAAAAATATGTATACACTTAAGGACCTTGTCACAATACTTGCCTATAAGAAAGTAGAGGTCCACTTTCTTATATTATATATTGTGACAACGTCCTTAAGTGTATACATATTTTTGGAGTCGACTGTACAATAAAGAGTATCTATCTATTCATAAAGTAATCATCTAATGATGTCCATGGGGCAAATATCCTGAACTCTACGCAACTTACACCCCCAAATTCTGAAAAGCATACCTACAGTATATTCTCTGCTCATTGTAATAAAACAACATTTCAAAGAAACTCTAAAAACCCAACTGCGTATTTTCGTAAGTACATACTAATTTGGATTATAATTTATATAAATTACATCATTCAAATTTGAGCTTTTTCAGTTCCGTGTTTTTCCGCGGGACTTCATTCGTGGCGCGGACTCTAGGTCGGACTCTATATAAACTTACAACTGATTCTGTACTAAGTAGCTTAAGCTATTGTCTGATATGCGTAACACAATATAAAATATCAGACCACAGAGGAATAAAAGAATAAAGGAGAGGGTATAATCTGTCCGTCCTGTGAAAAGTGGTACAAGTCGACTTATTACGAATTTGATTTTCTTTTTGCTACTTCATCACAAAAAAAATGCACTATTATTTTGTCTGATCAGAAGGAAAAATGTAGGATTTTTTTGCATGTCTGATCAGACATTTTAATGTGGGAGAGCCACGCTTAGGCATGAATGGGCCGGCTCGACCGGAGTGATACCACTGCCTCACAGAAGACCGGCGTGAAGCAGCGCCTGCGCTGTGTTTCACCGTGTGAGTGAGGTTACCGGAGGCCCAATGGGGGGGAAGAGGAAAAGGTTGGCAGCGCACTTGTGACTCCACTGGTGTTGCGGGTGTCCATGGGCGACGGAATTGCTTACCATCAGGTGATCCGTCTGCTCGTCTGCCACATCTCATATAAAAAAAAAGACGGGAAAAATTGAGGATTTTTTTGATGAAGTAGCAAGAAGAAAATAATTTTCTATATAAGTCGACTTGTACTACTTTTCAGCAGGACGCACAGAAATAAGGTATAAGTATTTTTGTCAGTGCATAGTCCTCGACATATTTAAGAGGTTGCACGGTCGCATAGCCAAGGAGCAACTTTTCACTTATCCTTGAAATATAAACCAAAGTTGAATGAGGCACGACCACATTATTAACGCCAAATTATTTAACTGCTTAGTACACCTTTTAGGGATATAGGGCTTTATTCATTAACGTTCAATAAATCTTTGCTAGTGTTATTATATAGGTAAAGCAGTTTTTACGTTTGAAAAAAAATCATATAACGTTTTCGAAGAAAAAATGATAAAACTGCTTTTTAACCCTGTTTTAGTTAGCAAAGGTTTAATGAACGTTTATGAATAATACCCAAAGTACCCAAAAGAACACTCCCGATCAATTCACCTTTCAAACCAAAAAAACAAAATCAAAATCGGTTCATCCGTTTGGGAGCTACAATGCCACACACACACACACACAGAAATATCAAACTTATTATAAAACCCCGCCGATTTTTCGTCGGGGGTTAATTAAGGTGACGGGTAGGGCACGCTAGCGACGCCAATCGAATTATTTTTTTAGCTACTAAACCGGATCTATTTAAAACAATTTCGGGCCCTCTCGGCAAATACTTACTATTTATTAAATAACCATGCAAAAGTGTGGGTCCAACGCATACGTGAAAAATTGATTCACGCCAAAAGCGGCCACTTTTGTCGTGAATCAATTTTTCGCGTACAAAAACTGACCCAACATTTGTGTAGTGTTATTTAATAAATAGTATAAATGTTGTAACCCCGAAATTGTTTGAAATAGATCCGGTTTAGTAGCTAAAAAATAAAATCGATTGGCGTCTCTAGCGTGCCCTACCCGTCACCTTAAATGAATTAATAAATATCAGTACCCTTACCATGAGTTTGAATAACTGTTCTCGCTATCGAAAACTATCGCTTTGTCCATTTCATTGCGGTGCATGTGAAAGAGACGAGCAATAGTTTTGGATAACGAGGATAGTATTTCAAACTCATGGTAAGGCCTCAGTACATACGCGCGATATCTAATGAGTATCAATGAGAATCTGACTACTCGAGCGACTGACGCCATTAGAGATGGGGTATCATTAGAGATAGACCAGGATGTCTAGCCATTCCATTTTTGGTTCCGCTAATAGTACCTACGCATTTTATTACTATTATCTCTGGATCCTGCTGACGAGGTGAGAGATAACCAGCGGAAACTGCGTTGCTCTGTCATCGTCATTTGAAACCGTCCCGACGGTTAACTGAAGGCATGCAGCACTCTCCATGTCTTTAGTTGCCGTCGCGACGGTTACTACACATAGGTTACTTCGTGGAAAACTGAATTCCACGCGAGCAAAGCTGTGGACGACCGTTGTTATTTATTAAAAAGTTTGTTTGCCCATAGGCACATTGGTGGCAACGTCATCTCTTTGATTCACCGTTGGCTGAGATAGCTGCCAGTATTTACATTGAAATCACAACTAGGCCATCAATCTGAATCACACTCACACTGCATGTTATTGTGCAGGTCGATCGGTATTAATGTTTATCTGTCCGGAATGCACCAAGCAAGTTACGCACGGTGACGTAACTGCGCGCGCGCACTAGTCGCCGGCGAAAGCGGGTCCGAGGACTCACGTGCTAGGAAAATTGCTAATCACTTATTAAAATTAATACTTTATCTACGAGCGGGTTGGGTACAAAATTATCCTTTAATTATGATCACTTGTTGGCCTTCAGAAGCCTTTTAATAGAGAAACAACCACAAGCAATAATATTGTAGATCTAACTTGAAAATGAAAAAAAAAAACACTACATACTTACAAAAAAAAAGTGTTTAGGAAGATAAATAAATTCTGCAAATCTAACTTACGACCGCATGGCGCATTTGGTAGTGATGGCTCATACTTACACCAAAGGCCGTGGGTTCGAATCCCACCCTGGACAAGTCAGTGGTGTTTATTCATTGTTTGGGTTTAATATAATTATGATGTATAAAAGTATATACATGATATTATGTTGTGTAAATGTACTTATTTATTACTTTAAAAAGTAAAGTAACAGCCAATATACTGTCCCGTTGCAGGGCAGGGGCAAAGGCCTCCATCATAGAAATCAAGCCATCGCTACTATGATGGAATTAGGCTTAGTCACCACACTTGCTAAATGCGGATTGATAATCATCACAAACCCGAGCTACGTTCGAAAAGTTCGAAACATACCTTTGCTCGACCCAGGAATCGAAACCAGGACCCCGAGATCATGGCCCCGCCAACGACGCGTTTTATTACTTATTTTTTATTATTATGTTTCCTATTTGTCTTTTAATTTGATTATTTATCTGAGTGACTTTGGAACCATGTGAAAGTGTAATTGCTTTATATATGGATGTAAATTACTTGAATGAAGAGATTATATTATTATTTTTCAAAATAAACTGGCCTTAAGAAAGTAGTGGTTAAAGGAAAGGTACACACTTTTTTATAAAACAATTAATACACTACAACAAGTTATAAATACATTAATAAAATAGAAATAGTAATCTGCTAATTTTATTCCTATGTATAAATTGTTCCCCTCTCCTAAACTGCGTTGTGCCCATCAGGGTCCATGATTTTGATCCTAGCCTATACACTAAGGTGACAGGTAGGGCACACTAGCGACGCCAATCCATTTTAATTGTAAGCTACTGAACCGGATCTATTTTAAACAATTTCGGGACTACAACCTCTCGGCAAACGCCTAGCATATACAATAAATTAACAACCAATGTAACTACACAATATGGAAAGCAATAAAATGTTATTGTGTATTGAGAATGGGTTGAAGGGTAAATAAGAACTCCGTCTAAAATATTACAACAACAACCAGCATGACCTAAATTTACCAAATTATTGGTTATGATACGAATCTAATGGCTATAGAGATGAGCAACGGTATCTCTATTTTCAAAGTCAAAGTCAAACTGCAATGCTCCCAAGTATTTCTTTGAAACAACCTGATGCAAACGCAAACATCGCACGCGCGGCGCGAGCCTTATTGCATAGAGTTTCTTATACAAGTACATATTATATGTATATACTGAGATACAGGCATCAGTCACCTAGCTAGTTCTAGCGCCATCTAGAGGAAAACGACCAATACTCAACGGCTACGTAGTACGGCCACCTGCGGGAATCAGTCAGGGAGACGATTAAACAAAATATCAGAAATATATTTATTTGCCATATAACAAAACGAGCTGCCAAAAAATGAGACACTAAAAGGCTTCATAATTTTTTTTTCTGCAGAAAATAAACCGCGTTCAAAAACCACGAACTAAAAAGTGTAAAATAATATTTTTAACACTTTATAACATTTTATAACAGTACACTCGAGATAAGGTTTTACCGAAGTCGGCGCCTAATCCCTGTTGAATTGAATGTTGTATTAAATTACAAGATAGAATTGGGCGCCGACTTCGGTAACGCCTTTTCTCGAGTGTACTGTTATAAAATGTTATTTGAGGTGTATAAAGTGTTAAAAATATAATTTTACACTTTTTAGTTCGTGGTTTTTGAAGGCGGTTTTTTTTCTGCAGATTTTTTTTTTGAATTGTCAATGTGGGCAGGCGGCTTAAGGTCATTGTTTCGGAAACACGCTTTACTTGCGCAATGTAAAAATGCATAGTGACATCTACCAAAACAACGCCGAACTATTTTTCCCATACTAATACAAGCAAAAAGTGCTAAGTGAAATGGCCCTGCCTTATTGCTCACTGGTAGGAATATACTAACTGGGGGGCAATTTTCGTGTACTCGACATTGAAGTCGAATTTAGAGATTTGTATGGACCAATACAAATATCTTATTCGACTTCAATGTCGAGTCGTTGAGAATAGCTTTTAATAGAGAAACAACCACCAGCAATAAAATTGTAGATCTAACTTGCAAAGTGAAAAAAAAACATTACATATTTACAAAAGTGTTTATGAAGATAAACAAATTCTGCAAATCTAACTTACGACCGTATGGCGCATTTGGTAGTGATGGCTCATACTTACACCAAAGGCCGTGGGTTCGAATCCCACCCTGGACAAGTCAGTGGTGTTTGTTCATTGTTTGGGTTTAATATAATTATGATGTATTAAAGTATATACATACATGATGTTTAGTTGTGTAAATGTATTTATTTATTACTTTAGAAGTAAAGTAACAGCTAATATACTGTCCTATTGCAGGGCAAAGGCCTCCGTCATAGAAATCAAGCCATCGCTACTATGATGGAATTAGGCTTAGCCACCACACTTGCTAAATGCGGATTGATAATTATCACAAACTCGAGCTACGTTCGAAAAGTTCGAAACATACCTTTGCTCGACCCGGGAATCGAAACCAGGATTCCGAGATCATGGCCCCGCCAACGAGCCCCCCTGAGGGCCTATACGCGTGCACTCGTCAGAGAAGTCGAATTAGAGCACTAAGTAGGTAGGTACCTTGTATTTAGAGATTTCCATACATTCGTCCATATGAATGTCGCATTTGATATCTAGATCTAGAGCACGAGTATAGGCCCTCTGTTAAGAAAAATATCGACATTTACTTTATATTGTGAAAGTTAAGTATATTGTATGGTTTAAACTCGAAAAGGGAAAAAAACGGAACCTTTATAAGATCACTATGTTGTCTGTTGTTTGGCATTGTCATTTCCACACTCTTTCCACCTTATTACAAATTGCGATCTAAAGTTGTTACCGTACTCAAGCTCATGTCATCTCGTTCCAACAGGCAATATTAAAAGGGGATGGCACGAGTTTTGTTCCGGGACTAACCTTACTTTGCGATTTATAATAAGGGGGTTTGGGTTTTTCGCGGACAGGAGTCCCCCCTCCTAGTAGGTGGGTGACAGCCGGGGTGATACTGAGGAATCAACACGTGGTGCAAGGGCTCCTAAAGATAAATAATACAACTTCTGGTGATAATTTTACTGTCGTCATTTACGAAATGACGAAGAATCTCCATAGTCGAGGTAAAGCAGCTGGAATGTGGTAACACAGCTCATCGCATGTAATCGCCGAATGTCCGAAACGCATGCGTGAGCCGCGTTGCGTTAGACTGTCCAATGTTGCGAACAAAAATCCGCGATTATGATTATACTAGCGGTCGCCCGCAGCTTCGCACGCGTGGAATCGGTTTTCTGCAAAAATATTTTCCTGTAAAAATATTTTTTCATACACTTTGTTTTTTAACCGACGACCCGTTTGTAACAGTGTAGTGAATTCTGCTTCTGGTGCAAGGGTTGCGGGTTCGATCCCCGCACAGTACAAACATTTGTGTGCATGAACATGTCTGTTTGTATTTGTCTGGGTGTTTTCTATGTATTATAAGTCTATGGGTTATAAGTTATATTTTAATATTTACATTTTATCTATTTTTTTTCCTTATTGAATATTGCACCACCTACCCCTTCTCTACTATTAAATGTCATTTACCCGAAGGTTGTCTGGTAGAAATCGCTTTCAGCGATACGACCGCCGAAATTGTACACATAATTTCTGTAATGCCTAGTACTTAAGTTGTGTATTTTGTGCAATAAAGTATATCTATCTATCTATTTATGTATTTACAAAAGAAAAGTATTAAATGTACTCGTATATGTTTGTAATCCCGTGTTGTTGATTCTGATATCCGTAACACAGGTGCTTGAGCTACCTATCTCGGAGTCAGATCAATGTACCTATGTGATGTTGTGAAATATTTATTTAAGAATTTAAAAAGAATCTTAAGATTCCGTAAATATAGGTATTTTTTGTGGGAAACTGAATTCCACGCAAGCGACCTGCGAGCGACTGCTAACAATTTATATGGGAAAAAATCTCATCATATTTCACAACCTTTCATTCTATTCCATTCCATATATGTTATAGTATACCTGTCACGTAGGCTTCCACATCAGATGTTCCAGATCTTTAATTTTTTTCAAGTCATAAAATGCTCATCAATTGACCTTGTTTTTATAGTTCAACTAGGATATTATGGTTCTGTATCCTGATGCCTAGTTAATTTTAAAACAAATTATATCCTATCGACCTTATTACAAATCGCGATCTAAAGTTAATACCGTACTAAAGCTCACGTCATCCCGTTCCAACACGCAATGTTAAAACGGGCTGGCAGCAGTTTGGTTCCGGGACTATCCTTAGTTCGCGATTTGTAATAAAGGGGTGTAAGTTGTCCTAACTTTATAGCTTGTCGAGGACTAAAACCTCGATGCGTGAAGCCTCTTTTGTTAATTTGTATGGCGCGAAGAAAACTTTATTCTTTATTTAAATATCCGCGCTCATTTGTTTTTATATGTCACTAATTTTCTCACCTTTGGACAATGAGCGTACTTTTTTTTTTAATATAATATAATATAATTCTCACAACATCTCATACGTTGACCTGATTCCATACTAAGTAGCTTAAGCACTTGTGTTACAGATATCAGACAACAGAGGAACACAAATATATACTTATATACATATATTACACCCAGACACCGAACAAACACAAGTGTTCATCGCACGAATGTTTGTCCAGGGTGGGGATCGAACCCACGACCTTTGGCGTAAGAGGCAGGGTCACTACCAATTGCGCCATCCGGTCAGTCTTTTGTAATGTTTACACATTAAATAATTATTTTTATACAATTTTACATTGTCCGTTATTTACGAATACCGCATATACGTTCCTGAACCCCGCCGGCAGAGGCCTGCCGGTACATAGCTATACAATAAAAAAAGCTTCATCTCACTTCGTTTAATATTTTCAGAGATTAGTGCGAAGAAACAGACAGAGATTTTTTTTAAATCATTTACTCATGTTCTGTTACTATTATTTGATCGACCCAAGCTATTTGGAGATAAATATATTCACTTTATGCCCAGACACTGCGTTTTTTACCTTTTTATTATGTATAGGTTTAGATACCAATATACACAGTGGGGTGGCCCATTTGCAGTGGTGCATTTTTTTTCCCAAGAACGGGGTAAACGAGTTCTAGACTGGAGACCGCGTCTCGGTAAACGTAGGGCACCGCCAGATGGAGAGACGATCTGAGCCGGATGCTGGCTGGAGCTGGATGCGAGTAGCCAAACATCGATTAGGAGAGGCCTATCTCCAGCATCGTGAAACTGGCACTGACAATAGATTTTCATTAATTGTGGCGAATACGAGACATTTTTTTAAAGAGTACAACGGTGAATCCATAAAGGAAATAATTAGGAAGTTTTTGATACAATTATGTCATAATTTCTGCCAACAAGTAACCATACGTTTTGTAACTATGGCGTTTAGGCTATAATAAGAATTATGGATCCTTGAACGAAGATAATTTACACAAGTAGGTACCTACATCTCATCAAAATTTGAATACTTGCCTTGATGGATTCACCGCTGTACTTAAAAAAAAACTCATAATCGCAACAATTAATACAAATGAACTGGCAGCGCTAGTTTTGTCAATGCGTCACCTTACTGAAGCTACATAGTCCAGACTCAGAGGGTCTAATTTAAAGCACACGTTACGACGGAATCGGAGTTTCCCTCTTTTTCACACGCGCTGGTTGTCTCCTTGCTCTCGTTCGTTGAAATTAAGCCACCAGGTCAATGTATCATCGTCGGCCCATTTAAGTCCCCACTGCTAGGGCACGGGCCTCCCTCAATCACATGAGGGGTAATTGCCATACTCACCACGCTTGGCAGACGGGTTGGCGAGGGTTTTCATATAAATGCAGAGTTTTCCTTCTCTGGGTGCTGATGATCATGCCAGCAGCTTTACCTTAGTCGCCTTTTACGACACCTCGGTAAGAGTGAGGGTGGCCTATTCTACTCTGCCGAGGACCACACGGCCAGGTCAATGTATAAGATTTATGAATTTATTTGGAAAAAGACAACAACGTGACGATTATACTCGATGATTTTATATAAAATTGTTTAACTTTACTAAACTTTGTGTAACTTTACTAAAGCATTTACGTGTATTTTTCTTGTTTCAGCGTCATACATCAAAGTATGCCCGCGAAATGACCCTAACGTAGACAAATGCATCATGAACTCCATCGAGGAGCTCCGGCCAAAAATTACTAAGGTACGTATTACTCACTAAGAAAGAGTTAAAATAAAATAATCAGTTGAAACAACATTCGCATACAATTATAATGTATCAAGACGGGAATTAACACGTTTCGGCTACTACGTTACAGCAGCCGTGGTCACGAGCGGACGACTGCTGTAACGTAGCCGAAACGTCGAGCTAAATATGTGAGTACACAATGTTGTATCACATAATAAATATCGTGTTAATTCCCGTCTTGATACATTATAGTTATAATGCAACGCGAAATTCTAAAAAACTATTGCATACAATGTTTTTAAATAGCCAGTCATGTTAGAAGGTGTATCAGTGAATATTTACAACCTGTGCGGATAAAGAATGGGATCAGAAATGGCGGCGCATCTATTCACTTCTCGCTCGCACACTATTTGTGTCTATACTTGCACCCCACGAGTGCGAGTATAGATGCAAATAGTGAATAGATGCGCCGCCATTTCTGATCCCATTCTTTATCCGCATATGTTGTACATCGATTTAGCCACGTGTTCTAACCAACCATTCTGATTTGTTCTATGAAATTCGCATACAAAAAAAATCAACTTTTTATACTAAGTCGGTCACGTGACATGATCACTTTGAAGGTCATTGAGGGAGCAAAAAAAAATTTCGACGAATTTCGAAGAGTAGAATTTAGAAAGAAGTGTAACAATATTTTATGGTTATGGGTAGGGCACACTAGCAACTAAACCGAGCGATCTTTTGAACAATTTGAAGCTGCAGCCTCTCAGAAAACACTTATACTATTTATTCAATACTTATAATTAACTTTTGGGTCTACTTTTGTACTCGAAATTTGAATAAAACCGCCAAAAACGGCCACTTATAGCATTAAACCAAATTTCGAGTGCAATAACAGATCAAAAAGTAGTAAAAAGTTATTAAATCAATAGTATAAATCTTTGCTTAGACGCTGGAGCTCCGAAATTGTTTAAAATAGATCCGGTTTAGTAGCTAACAATTGAAATCGTTTGGTGTCGCTAGTTAGGGGTACCGTCGCCTTAATGAGATAGATACTATCAATAAAGTATATATTATATTACATTCTTTATTGTTTTATTTGATAATTACCAGAATCTTTATAGAGAAATTAATTTTATAATAACTTGTGCTTCCTCTTCTTCTTCTTTTTTTTAATCGTAACTTCCTGTATCTACATCCACGTCGGCATCAGCCTCATCATAATCGGTGTAAGTATCTGTCTCCGCATAGCCGAATGTGTCGTCTCCCTTGGTAAATGATTTCGTCGTGGTGCACACCAGTGTCCCATCATCCGTGGTGATCGATTCTGATTCACTATATGCGTACGATTGAGCACCCTTTGGCACGGTGCACTGATTTTGTCGTCCTATTCCAGTAAGATCCAACACTACATTTCTGACTGTATAACCACATCCGGATAAGGGCACACTATAAGTAGTCGTTTTTATGTTATTGTTGTAGTTGCAGTTAGAGTTGTAATTGGTACGTGATGTGCATGAGTTGGTAGCGCATCTACGTTGTCTGACATATTCAGCCTCAGTAGGATTCGAAGTGTCGTGAAGAGGGCCATATACCATCGCTTCCCGTTTAACGAGGACGCGACAATAGTACTGCTCGAACTGAAACAAAAATTATGAGGTAAAATTGAATTCCATAAAAATATGTTTGAAAGCGTCTTCACAGAATTATTCTTTCATACGCATAGAGTCCGCGCCACGAAAAATTTGCTGCGGCAAAACACGGCACTAAAATGTTAGATTCCTTGTTCCTATGAACATAAAGCTACAATCTGAATGTTTATGGCGACTGGTGCGCGCTTTTCATTGGACTTTTTTAGTGGAGTGAACTCTAGAAAAATAAGACATTAAGGCCCATCGAAGAGGAAGCGACAAAGTATCGACTATTCTCTTGCAATAAACAAAAGAGAAAATATTAATAATCGCTGACTGTTCACACTCCTGGCGAGGACTCACTCTACTAGTTTGTGGCTGAGCGACAAGAGCTATGAAAGATATTCGCTCAGCTTGATGATCAACTAGTTATCATTTTCGCACACTGCGCTCGTTGCACTCGCGTACTCGCTATAGCTCAGCGACCAACCTTCCGGATCTACATTGGCTTCCGATCTCGACCTCACCAGCTCTCTCTCACCAACTCGATTCTAGTTTCAAGCTTCCCTCACCTCCCGCTCTGCCAGTGTGGGATAATACTGTCGTAATGACACAATATTCGTTTATCTATGGAAGGGTTTTTTCATGATATTTATAAAATAATTAAAAATAACACCCCTAAAGGTACACACTTAATCACATATTATGCAATTTATCTTAGAGTGTAATTCCTGGTTACGTCCAAAGTGTTGCTTTGGAACCCGGGGAACGCTTAGAAAATGATGCGACTACTGTCAGAATGATGCAACTCTTTGACACGAGAATCAAACCAATCGGATCATAGTTACACGTTTCTCACGAGGTTTAGCCTGCCGAACTAATGGTAGAAATACGCACATAGATTTGAAACCTAGAGGTGCATGATCGGATTCGAACCACAATGACAAGTATGGAAGGCGCGTTCTTATCCACGAAGCTTCCATACCTAACGCGTTTGCGTATGTATACCCAAATACCTACATATATCCCCTTAATACAACATCAAAGAGACAGAATTCAAAAATCATGCAGTGGAAAAATAAGAATAAACTTCAGCTATATGCTTCGTCAAAAATTAAGAATTACCTGCAAAACGCACACGAAAAACAAAAGTAGACTATACCACCCCATAGTTACGTGAAAAGTACTCTATACCGCCTCAGGCCGTCTTATATACACGACAGCTGTTCGATATAGTCACACTATATCCTCGGAGCGCTATCAGTTCCTTGGGAAGCACGTTGTTATTGTACTAAAAGACACGTGCTTTTCGAACTATGTTTGTGAAATTGTGTCAATCTGAGGTAAGTTAGCCAATACCTGTGCAGCTGCCAACGAAGGTGTTTCCAAACAGATACGACCTGGTGATCTTCAAGAAAAGAGGTTATTTTTGCTTTTTTTGTTGACGAAGAGGAAATGCCGCCTGCCCGATGTGCAATGGGCAGACGTCGGCCCGGGTGGTCGGCGGCCATATGCACACCCGTCGGCTGGGAAACCGACGGGTACTTTGGGGCTCTCCTCTTCCCCGTACAGAGGTATACCCACCTCTCCAACGTTTCTCGGCATATCCAGGCACCGAGACGGGACACGGGCTCACTGGACGAACCCTGGCATCCGCGTCCTGCCTCACAGATAGCGAGTCTTATCAGTACGGCCTCCTCCCACAAACTGTGGTTTAAAACCAACAGGGCTACTCCCATGGCCCACCACAAAACCTCCCGGGAAGCACCCATGCCGCTGGGTTGCGACGAAGACATTCCCTGAAGCTACCCCGCAGGACTCCCTCTCAGACCCGCACCTTGGTGGCTGCAGGACAGGGAGGGCAATGAGAGCCCGCAGGTTTCCAAAAGAAGCTATAAACGCAAAACGGCCCCACGGACGGCAGCGTTGTTTTGCGTAGTCGGTCGGTGGGCGGAAAAGCGGGGGTTTGCCGATCGTCGCCGCATCCCGCTGGCTGTGGGACGCAGCGCAGACCGGCAAAAAAGAACCCCCACAAAAATGTGAGGGGGTGGCGCCCAGAGGCGCCACGGTGCATGGGGAGGACCCGCGACGATGTGTCGACAGGGCCCTTAAGGTCCAGGACCAAACGGCTGATGGGGAAACCCTCTGAGGCACTAACCCCGCCCTCATCGCAGGCCTAAAGCAGGTCCTCTTCCTCCCGGGTTAGCTCCCAACGCATCAGCCTGGTCCCGGCGGCAGTACTATTAGATGTGGTCTCCATCTATTTTTTGCCATACATGGCCGGCTTACCTCCGATTTAGCGTGGTGATCCTGCGAGCTATGTCGATGACATAATGCTTGATTCCATTCGCCGGAGGAAATACACCACTGAGACAGAGTCAGCGCCTCGAAAGAAGTCCCGCGGAAAAACACGGAACTAAAATCGGAGATTCCTTGTGTATATGAGCATAACGCTCAAATTTGAATGTTGATGGTGACTCAAACTCTCTTTTAACGGGACTCCTTTGGTGGCGCAGACTCTACTTTAAACTTAGTAAAATGGTGGCGTTACTGGTGGGATGCACTGGTTAAAGAAAGACCCTGATCGGGGAGGGTCTTTCTTTAACATTTTTGCATGGTTATTTAATAAATAGTATAAGTGTTGGCCGAGAGGTTGTAACCCCGAAATTGTTTAAAATAGATCCGGTTAAGTAGCTAAAAATTAAAATCGATTGGCGTCGCTAGTGTGCCCTACCCGTCACCTAAAAGTAAGTAGTGCCATAGTTAATTATTTTCTGGAAAAAGTAGAAACATCGGTAAAAGTATGACTCTGTTAGTTTGAAAACTCTCCGAGATATCGCAATTCAAAGTTCACATGATATAAGCCCTTCCCAAAACTGTTCCATACAAACAGCGACGCACTTTGTGACGTCAGCGAGTACAGTTTGTATGCATCGCGGGAAAAATTTTGTTCGATATATAGTTAATAGAAGAAATAGTTACATATTATTTCACTTCTTCACAAATTGAATTCATATTTAGTGTTTTTTTTTAAACAAGTGAACGTCTGAAGTGAACGTCCTAAGACCCAGCCAACATAAATAAAATAATTAACGACAACTAATTTGTTTTTTTTTTTCAATTTAGTCTTCGTGGTTTGGTGAATATTTAAAAAACCGATGATTCTAAAAAATAAACGATCATTAAGAAAAAAATGTCAACAACTGTTCTTATGATAGTTATAGCTATAGTTGGCTATTAGCAATTTGTGTCCATTTGTTTTTCTACCGTCCACTTGTTTATTTAAGTTCATTCTATAAGAAAAAATAAAATTAAAACGTTCAGTTGTTCCTATGTTACCAGATTTTTGATGTTTATGATGTTTTTCAGATGTTCCATTGTTTTTCTTTATTTTACTTCATAAAAATCAAGTTAAGTGTTCATATGGTAACTGGTTTTTCCGTTGTTCAATTGCTTTTCAGATGTTTCTTAGTGTTTTTAAACTATAGTCGATAAGAAAAAAGTGAATAAACTATTCTTATGCTAACTGGTTTCACCGATGTTCACTTGTTTTTCAGACGTTTACTTGTTTCATGTTTCAATTTTACTTGATAAGAAAAACAACTGGATAAATGATAATTATGTTAACTTGTGTTCCCAAATGATCATCTACCTTTACTTGTAATGTCCATCTACCTAAAACTTTTCTAGTTTTTGTTTCGCTTGTCTTTTTATGTGAAAAATTCTTAGTTCATAGGTTAATTACTCGTCAGTTTAAAAGCCACAAAAAATCTGCTTAAAGGGGACACACGCTCTTCTTGTTAGCTGTGAACTAAGAATCAAAATTCCTCTTACGTAATAATATTCTTAAAATAATTCTTTGTAGGCAACTACATAGTTGCGTAAAAAGAAAAATCTATCGTCTTTGGCAACTGGTTGAGTAGCAAGATTTTTTTTTTCTATGATATAGGTGGCAGACGAGCAGATGGATCTCCTGATGGTAAGCGATTACCGCCGCCCATGGACGCCTGCAACACCAGTGGTGTCACAAGTGCGCTGCTTACCTTTTAACCCCCCTTCCCCTGGATTGGGCCTCCGGTACCCTCACTCACGCAGCGAAACACAGCGCATGCACTGCTTCACGCCGGTTTTCTGTGAGGACGTGGTATTACTCCGGTCGAGCCGGCCCATTCATGCCGAAGCGTGGCTCTCCCACTGTTAAAAATGTTAGTTCTTCTTCGGCAACTGGCTGTGAACCTAAGTTGCAAATGTGACCGGAGGGGAAAAATATTTTTTTTTATAATATAATGCCCTCTAGAAGTTTTTCGGGTATTCAAAAAGTCACGGCGTAGGCGTATGAGTAAATTCCCGAATGAAGCCCAACCCAAACAAATTCTTCTGTTCTGCTCTTTCTCGTCATGTTGACCGAGTTGTGTACCTATTATGAAAATTCTGCTCAGAAAGAGTAGCGAATATTTTGTCTACACAGCAAAAGCTTTGCCGTCAATATGCGCCGGCAACCTTGGGTGCAGATCTGCAATACCCACAAACCAATCACAGGTTATTACGCACAAAATAACGCAACAATTTAAACTGTTGCACAGAAATAATATAGTCACTTATTTGCTATATTATTGGTGCTATTTGTGCGAAATTCATTCATGCTGCTGACCTTTAAACGTAGCGTCCATTGATAAGTTATTATGATAACAAAAGAATACCTATGGTGTAAGCGTGGCTGAGTTGCAACATTTAAAATTGAGCAATCATGTGGAGTTTGTTATGATTAGGTACGTACTACTACGGTAGTAATGCTACTAGATACATTAATACCTCACGAATGATGCTTATAGGCTGTCTTATTTTCGCACTCAAACACGTCAAATATTATTATAGATAATCTTTATGAGTTTGACATAAGTGTCAATATTTTTTTTCTTAAGTTGCTTACGAACGCCAGTGGCCAGTTTTCTTTCCCTCCGGCTACATTGGCGTGGTATCTCTTCGGTCGAGCCGGCCCATTCATGCCGAAGCGTGGCTCTCCTACGGTCAAAATTTAATACCACGGTATTAGTTAATTTGACGTCTCTGAGTGCGGCAATTAGCTCAGATCAATAGGAATGATGGTTCAGCTTCTAAATGGGAGGTCGTAGGTTCAAATTAGAGCTCCTCTGGAGCTTTCAATTTCTATTTTCAAGAATTTATGAGTGTAGGTACACTCATAAATTCTTGAAAATAGAAATATATTTTCACTCACCGCTGAGCTAGGTAGGTAGGTACCTACCTAGCTAGTGAAAATATCGTGAGCAAACCTGAACGTTTCAGACGGATTTTGAAATTTGTGGATACCTGAAACCGCTGAGATAATGATTAATCCTATCATAGATACTGAATTGGGTATCAGACTAACTTAATCATGGTTAAACCATGATTAAGTTAAGTAAATAACACACTTAAAAATTTCATCTCGTGTTCAGGCGGGACTCGAACCCACACCTTCCACAATCCGGGTGAATGTACTACCAATTATACCACTGAACGCGTTACTAAGTCGACGAAATTTGTAAGTGCTTGATTCGACATGAGCTGTCGATAGTCTCAATATAATATTTCCACTGGATATTGTAAATATACCTACAATATTGATGAGACTATCGACTGCTCATGTCGAATCAAGCACTTACAAATTTCGTCGACTTAGTAACGCGTTCAGTGGTATAATTGGTAGTACATTCACCCGGATTGTGGAAGGTGTGGGTTCGAGTCCCGCCTGAACACGAGATGAAATTTTTAAGTGTGTTATTTACTTAAGAATAAATCGCATAAGATTGCTATAAAATATCAACTACATGATTAAGTTAGTCTGATACCCCTGGTTAAGGTTTTCAACGGTTTCTGCAAATTCAGCATAATGATCCAA
The DNA here is from genome assembly GCA_019059595.1 of Marasmia exigua. Taxonomy (NCBI): domain Eukaryota; kingdom Metazoa; phylum Arthropoda; class Insecta; order Lepidoptera; family Crambidae; genus Marasmia; species Marasmia exigua. Next base: position 28,004,218 of record CM032464.1, on the reverse strand, counting down.
GCACACTCTCTGCAGTACTAACGGGTGTAACCACTAGGACGAAGAAAATGTTTCTTCTGCCGTCGTCGTTGTGGTCATGAGTGCGGGGCTCAAGTTTTTTGCTTGGGTGTCTTCTCCAGGCCCTCCCGGGTCCAGACTGTTGTTGGTGGTGGGCCGCAAGTGCTCATCAAGCGGCTGTGCCTCAGCAGGCTGATGTTCATCACGGTTCCTGATCTTATGATGAGTCTAGTCACACTCAAGTCTCGGTGGTCTCTGGGATTTTATTGGTGGACTTCGGGATTTTCTCGGTGGTCTTTGGGATTTTCTCGGTGTCTTTGGGATTTTCTCGGTGGTCTTTGGGATTTTCTCGGTGTCTTTGGGATTTTCTCGGTGGTCTCTGGGATTTTCTCGTTGCTCTCTGGGATTTTATTCTTCCGTCTTTCCCGTGAATAAATTTCTTGAGTAGGTCACTACAAACGAGACGTAAAATCTTTCTCAGGATGTTGTCTTATTTCACTAAGATCAAATAATTAAATAGCTGCCTTATTAAGTTAACCTTTGGAAACGACTGTAAGTTCGTGTCGCATGAAGTTGGGTTGTGCAAGCGTTACTCAGTCTCCTTGGGCCCTTTGGGAGAGCGGCGAGCGGTGTACATTTGCAATTAATCTGTAATACTTAATCGAACATTTAGAAAAGTTTTGATAATGTTCTGAAACTAATAATGTAGGTACCTAAATAATAAATAAATGATTTGATTATTCATGCCGATCATTATAGTCTCATACTAGAACCTGCCGAACCGTACTCGTAGACTCGTACTATGAGTTTTTTTTAATCAGCCTATGAACTGTCCCACTGCAGGGCCTCCATCATAGAAATCAAGTTATCGTTACTATGATGGCTTAATCACCACGCTTGTCTAATGCGGATTGGTGATCACAAACCCAAGCTATGTCCGAAAAATTCGAAACATACTTTTCGCTCGACCAGGGAATCGAACCCAGGACCCTGAGATCACGGCCCGGTACTTAAACCACTAGACCAACTGGGCGTTTACTATGAGTTACTATGTGATATATTAGTATTTCAGTATTTATAAAAGATAATTTCGATGAGAATATGATTAGAGGTACTGAAGCCGATGCCTATGCGGAAGCAGATTTTTGATCTCAATAAACTTTGTTTATCGTATAATTTTTACTTTTGCGTATTATTCGATGCCAACCCCGACTAATGTGAGAATATGAAAATTAGTTCAGTTTCCGATTCGACCAATCGTTATCCGTGGATAAATCTATGGTATATAGTAGCTTTGTATAGAATTACAGCGCTATACCATAGATTTAGTATCGAATTAAAATTGGTCGAATCAGCTCTCAGTGGGTGAGCTCTAGCGACTACAATTGATAGAAATTTTAACCTAATGAACCGGATCTATTTTTGACAACTGTGGACCTCCGGAGACTCGGCAAACATTTATACTATTTATTTAATAATTGGGCACTAGTTACATTTTGGTCTGTTTCGTACTGTATAGTGCAGTGTTGTATATATACCGTTCGCCCTAAAGATATGTGTATTATTGAGCTACCTTTCTCGGAGTTAGATCAATGTACTATATTAATGAATTTATAGATATTAAAGATTGACTACAATCCCCTTATCACAAAACACAATCTAAGAAAAATTCCGGAACTAAACTCGTTCCAACCTCTATTCTAAATCGCAATCTAAAGTTATTACCGTCCTAAATGTCATGTCATCCCGTTCCAGCACGCAAGGTCAAAAGGGGCTCGCACGAATTTTGTTCCGGGACTATCTTAGTTCGTGATTTGTAAAAAGGGGGTGCGTGTCGGACGGAATGGTATGAGCTTTACAACTCAAGATCGTTTTGTAATAAAGTGGTAAACCATGTGCCATAAATCCTATTTGTATGTAACAAACGTAGCACCAGGGTTAGCTTCGGTCATTGTAGGATTGATGTTAAGGCAGCTGTTTATTTTACAGCCATGATCATAATTTATGTACTCGTAGGTAATTAGGTTTTGCGAACTTTGTCCTAGTGTAGGTACTCGTACAAAGTTAGTTTATTGGTTCCTTTATTTATTACTATAAACATTCTATGACATTTAATACAGTGATTAAGTGTACCTACTCAGTTGGTTTAGCGTTTAACACCTCGGTTTCGCAAGTAGTTTAGTGGTATATGAGCAATAAAAGGTCCTTTGCCGAGTGTTTTGAAAGCCTTGACTGTTTTGTTTAAATATAGATACCTATCTTATGTAGATATGTACAAAGTATCTTACTCGCACGATACGTACAGACAGCCAAACACACACACTACAATCTGTCAACTTCCTCAATTGATATTGAACCGAAGGTGTTTGACATTAAGGTGAAAATCTACTGCAGAAATTTGACAGATTAGTATGCTTTGATGTGTAACTGTACGTATTCAAAATTGTGTTAATGTAGATAATGTATATAAAAATAATTGGAAATCGTAAACCAATTTTCGAAATTATTTCTTATAGGTTTCATTAAAATAAAAGAAAGTAACTAAAATTTGTACTTTAAAAAAATACTCTGTCGGGTTCGATCCCCGGGTCGGGCAAAAATATGTACATACCTGGGTTTTTCTGCCAAGAAATCTCAGTGTCAGTCCGGAGTCTGGAAGTTGGCGGTCACACACGTAAAGCCACGGACCAACAGGTCCAGCGCCTGATCCCCCGGTCTTGGCAGATTGCAGTCGCAACGGAATATGAGGGTAAGTAATAATAAATATGTATAATGGTATGGGTATGAGTCGTTGTGACAGGTCAGTTGTAAAAAAACTGATTTCTGGGAAATGCCGCCATTCGCATGCAAACAAAATGAAATTGCTCGTCACAAAGGAATGACTCGCACCAATATCAAAAATACTATGGATATAATAAACTCAATCAGTTTTGTTACAACTTACCATATTCTTATTATTATTGTTTGTATTCATACATAGTGCATTATGTGTTGCGTTTGTCTTAAAGTTAAATTCGAAGATTTTTTTTAGTATCGCAATAAGTAATTTTTTACAAGAACCTTAATATTTGCTTTAATTGTTACTACGTAATTAAAAGGTTTGACGGCACAACTCAAGCAAAAAAAATTAAAGGGCACGTATAAGAGGATCCAGAATAAAGTTCACATTTAATAAGTTGGCCAATTTTCATTGATCAATTTTGGACAAAACCATGCCTGTACCATCTCGACACAGTTGCCCTATGTCGACACCTGACAATGACACACTTTCCAATCTGCTTCATGACAAATATTTCCATCGCCTTCCTGCCCGAAGGCCGTTCGTAGCCGATCCTTGCTTTAATTACACGTGTGTCAGCTTGTCAACGTGACATGTTTTGTAACTACGACGGCTAGGTTGGCAAGGAATGTCAATATTATTGAACTAAGGTAGTGTACCTAGTAGGTACTACCTACAGGACACCCGTTTTAGTCGTTTTAATGGCGAAGCCCTCCTTGAATAAGCAAGTCTTCAGTCCTCTTCATCTTAGCGTGTAATTCCTTTATCGAGCATTATCCCGAGCACCCACATCCGAGCTCTTGATACACTGCAAGGAAAAGATGATCATAATTCGTTGTAACAAATTCCAGGGTATCCCAGAGCTGGACGTACCAGGCCTGGAGCCGCTGAGCCTGGGCCAAATCGCCTTGGCCCGGGGGCCGCAGGGCGCCAAGCTAACTGCCGTGGTCAACGAGGTCAAAGTGCTGGGACCCAGTACCTTTATCATCGAGGAATTAAAGTGAGTAATTTTTATTACTATTCTTTTTTTTTTGCTGGAAAGAATGGGTCGACTTGCTTATGCATACCCAGGAACCGGGGGGCGCCGGAAATATATGTGGGGCTCTAACAAGAAGCCGGCCAGAGGCATATCCACTATAACCCCTTGCAGTTCTCCTTCATTGCCCATATTGGGGAAGTGTTATGGTGATACAGCCGAAACCACCTCTCCTCGACACTCTCCGGAATTTCTACCATCCCAGAGCTTTCGGGCCAGGTCTAGATGCTGAACCAGGGGCACCCTATAATTCTGAATCAATCATCATCATCATCATCATTTCAGCCAATAGACGTCCACGGCTGGACATAGGCCTCCCCCAATGTTCTCCACACAGATCGGTCCTGTGCCGCCCGCATCCAATGGATTCCCGCGATCTTCACCTAGATCATCGGTCCACCTTGTGGGGGGCCTGCCACGGCTGCGACTTCCTGTACAGTGGCCTCCATTCGAGGACCTTTCCGCCCCAACGGCCGTCTGTTCTCCTCGCTATGTGCCCTGCCCATTGCCACTTGGGGCATGCAATCCTTTGGGCTATGTCTGTGACCTTAGTTCTCCTGTGGATCTCATCATTTCTGATACGATCACGCAGGGAGACTCCGAGCATAGCCCTCTACATTGCTCTCTGGGTGACTTTGAGCCTCCTTAATCGGCATATTGTTAGCGGCCACGTTTCGGTTCCGTATGTCATCACTGGCAACTGAATCAATACAAAGTACTTAATACGAGTAAGAGCGATAACGGGTCAGGGAATAACGGGATGTCGTTGGTTCGAATCCGAGCATGCACTTTAGGATTTTTTTACAAAGCTGTGTGTGTATTTCTACCATTCGCTCGAAACCTGCATATTTGGATTAATAATTTGGATCGTAGTCCACTGCTGGACGTAGGCCTCTCCAATTGTTAGCCACCGTGATCTATCCATGGCTTCTCGCATCCAGCTCTTGCCAGCCATCCTGCGCAGATCGTCCCCCCACCTAGCCAGAGGGCGCCCTACATTACGTTTGCCAAGACGCGGTCTCTACTCTAGAACTCGTTTACCCCATCGGTTGTCGGTTCTGCGGCTAATATGGCTAGCCCACTGCCACTTAAGCTTGCTAATCCGGTGAGCAATGTCGATGACTTAGGTTCTCTGCCGGATCACCTCATTTCGGATTCGATCTTGGAGAGAGACGCCGAGCATTGCTCGTTCCATAGCCCGCTGAGCGACCTTTAACTTGTGGACCAGCCGTATCGTAAGTGTCCACGTTTTGGCTCCGTATGTCATGACGGGTAGGACGCACTGATTGAAGACTTTCGTCTTTAGACACTGTGGTTTACGTTTGCCAAGACGCGGTCTCTACTCTAGAACTCGTTTACCCCATCGGTTTTCGGTTCTGCGGCTAATAAGGTCAGCCCACTGCCACTTAACTTAACTTTTTACCTTTGAACTAGACAAATCTAGTTCCCCCTGTTAATGGTTGCGAAGGTCAGACAACAGTCGCTTCATTGTAATTTACAGACTTCCGAAATCCTGGATCATGCACCCAGCGTATCCCGGACTCCGAAGCAATGGCTTTAGGCGCAACTCGGGAATGTCACTCTTGTGTCTTTACCTATAGTGCAGGAGGTGCGGTGCACCCGGGCGCCGGGACGTTAGAGGGCGCCGAGAGCCCCTCGCTACACATAGAGCTTCCACTGTAACGCCCAGCAAGGAACGGGCGCGAGTACTGATTTTTCTCGTCATCTTAGCGTGTGATTCCCAGTTGCGTCCAATGCTATCGCTTCGAAGCCCGGGGTATACTTGGACCATGATACAGGATTCGGGATGTCTGATAATTACAATGAAGCGACTGCCCATAGGTAGCCAAACATGTTGTAAGTATTCCATTTTGTTCCCGCATTTTGTAACAAAATGGCGCCAGGTTATTGATTGCACCCGGGCGCTCCTGAGTATAGGGTACAAAGTTACGAGTGCATTTGATTCGATATAGACATAGTACCTACCTGATACGACATCCTCCCCTTTATTATCTCTTATCATCCATTTGTCATAATGACACCTCTGATCTTATTGATTAGTTTTACAGGCAGTGGCTCACCTAGCTATGTAGCTATTACTTATCAAACACTTGCGTTTTGATGATGCTTTTGAAAATCATCTGTGTAGAAAAATGTGGGTTATTCGCAGACGGGATGGAGCCGTCCTTGAACATTGAATAAAAACAAAGCTAAATATAATATGGAGTAGATATTTTGATAACATGATAAAAATGAGGGATTTATGTCATTCACGCACCACAGACCTTGGTTCCGTAGGTGTGAAGTGAATATAGATGAACATCTTGAATCATGAGAAACAACGTGTGTTGATTCTAAAACAGCTAATTTTAAACCTTGACTGTTCGATTTGATGAATAACCAGCAGTTGTGCTCATCGGAACAGCCCTTGAGGCTTGTAATGCAATGGGCAGGAGATTAAATGCTACGATTTTTTTTGTTTGACGTAAATAAAGGTTCAGGAACCCAAATCTGACAATGCCGATTTTATGTCCAGCGTTTGAGCTCTATTAGATATCAATCCAAGGACGATAGAATAGTTTCGTTCCAAATATATCCTAATTATCGTCTTTGCATCAAAACCCGGCTGCGTCCCAAGCTGGCGCATTGGAGTGCGGTGTCCACTTTTCTGCTACATCTGTTCCACTAGTCACAGACCTTCGCATCCATTGTAGTGAGGTTATTGGCACGCTTGTCATACGACGTCAAGCCAAACCTTTTTGGGTCTACTCATTCTATCAAGACTGGTGGGGGCATGGGCAGATGTCTTTTTTGGCTATTGTTAACATAGAAAAATATGTTAATTGGTCCATTGTTCTACTTTTCCAGGTCTGACTTGGACAAGAACCGGTTCGACTTCAAGTTGCTTCTTCCCGAGTTGAAGTTCGCCGGCAAATACAAGATGGACATCCAGGTGCTGCTGCTGCGGCTGCAGGGACGCGGGAACATCACCGGAACCTTCAGTTAGTATTCATAGTTATTATCACATGATCACAAGCTTTGGTAGAGCCACGCTTCAGAGTGAATGTTCCGGCTCGACCAGCTCGAGCGTTGGTTGCTCAGCGGATAAGATCGCGTCTTCCATGCTGGGAGTCGTGGTTCAAATCGTCTCCGGTGACGGAAAACATCGTGAGGAAACCTGCTCGTTTCGGATAGTTTCTGAAACGTGTAACTATGATTAAGTCGGTTCCCCTGTTAAAGGGTTGCGAAGGTCAAACGGCAGTCGCTTCATTGTCATGAATCATCCGTCCAAGCGTACCCCGGGCTCTAAAGCGACAGCTATGGAACAACCGGGAATTCCACGCTAAGATGAGGTACTTATATTTGTTATTGTTGACTATGGTCAATCAACAATTATACGTCACGTTATAACTATTTAATTGAATGGTTAAGACATTTGCGTTTGGTAATAGCATAAATGCAATGCCGTAAAGTGCAGTAATATATGTTAAGCGATATAGCGCATAGACCGTTGCATACGCGGCGCGCGACTGCTATTAGGGTTAGCACAACACAGATATTAAAAGTTTGATGAATTAATTACTGAACTAAAAAATATGTATTTAAAATTACTATATTTCCAGAAAACTTTTTCAGTTTTTTCGTCGAGTTGTCTTTTTTTTTGTTTTATGATATAGGTGGCAGACGAGCAGACGGATCACCTGATGGTAAGCGATTACCGCCCCCATGGACGCCTGCAACACCAGTGGTGTCACAAGTGCGCTGCTTACCTTTTAACCCCCCTTCCCCTGGCTTGGGCCTCCGGTACCCTTACTCACGCAGCGAAACACAGCGCATGCACTGCTTCACGCCGGTTTTCTGTGAGGACGTGGTATTACTCCGGTTGAGCCGGCCCATTCATGCCGAAGCGTGGCTCTCCCACTGTTCTCATTTAAATAGTCATAGATAAATAAATAAAATATTTTAAAATAAATCATAGATACTTGTTTTGGGATTATTCCCGCTTCTTGCCATTCGGTTATCCAGACTAGGTACTATTTTAATCATGGTACGTAGAAAAGCAATTCCTTATAATAATACAACAGTAACCCAAGAATGACATAGTTCGGTGGTGAGGGCAACCATCGATCGTAGGGAAAACTGCACGTTTTGGAAAGTTTTTGAAACGGGTAGTTTTTAAAATCGGATATTTCTAGCATTTACATTGAAGCAGTTACATTTTATATTACGTGAAGAAACCTGCACGTCTTGGATAGTTTCACAAAAATTATGGATACCACAATATTTGAGATAATGATTCTGAACGTGTAACCGTGATCCAGTTGGTCTGGTTCCCCTGTGAGACGACAGTCGCTGGTTGAGAAGGTCAGACGTAGTGACCAGACTTCCCGAATCCTGGATCATGCTCCAAGCGTACCCTGGGCGCTGAAGCGACCTCTTTGGAGCAACTGGAAATCACAGGTTAAGATGAGGTACTTTTTATATTAATGGTACCTTGTTGGTCTTTTGTCGAATTAAAACTTACAAATTACCTATCTCGATAGATGGCGCTCAAAAAATCTAGCTCGGCTTTTTTCTTGTAGTTTTGTCATGTGACTATTTATTTATTTACTTTATTAGTTACAACAATACTTCTAGGTATAATTAAAAAATATTCTTTATTTGGACTAATTGTTTTTACCGTGTGGACTAGCAATTACTTAGCTACTATCGTTTCTTACTATTTTTGAAATTCCAAAAAATATTGGTCAATGTCTAATTTATGATGAAATCATACATAGATACAAATAAATTGTAATAATAATTATATTCGTAAGTTATATCAATTTCTATAGTATCTATCTACCAACGATTAGGAATAAAAGAAAAAATAATATTAGTAACTTTGTATAGAAAAGCGACGGCTCTCACGACTTCATTCGTTCAGGACTGGTTTTATCAAAAAAAAAAATATTTTGGTTTTAATTTCTATATCTAATTTTGTGTTTGGGCAATAGTTGGCACCTGGCTGGATCAGCCCTAGGCTCGGCGGATGGCATCACGCTGTCGACATCGCGGCCACACACGGGCCATTGGTACTGGTCCGTCTCTTATGTAACGTGGAATATTGCTCTTCAACTACATTTCTTTGCTAATTCTATCTAGTATTAAACAGTCATATATGTTATTCTAATTACTACTTTGGCATAAGAGACATAAAATGAACGGAGTTTTAAAATGATAGCATTCTTACCGTATGATATGAACGACTGTAATACTGTGACGAACCTGCACAACATGGGCCTTTCAGATACCAAAATCTGCAGGTTCTGTCGCGAGGACGAGGAAACGATTATCCACGTCCTCGGCGAGTGCATAGCGCTGCACCGCTGCAGAAGCCGGCACCTGGGAGCACACATCATCTCAGCTGACGAGATCAAGAGCTCCCCCATCAGCTCCATTCTCGGGTTTATCCTGGAACTGGAGCTACATGAGGTGCTGTAATAGGTTACGGGGCTGCCACAATAGATCATCTACTGCAGTCGCAGTGGCTATGAGACGCAGGGCTCACCTCATTTCTATCAAATAATAATAAGACTGTAATACTCGACAATTTATCCACAACACAATGTTTAGAGCTCTTTCTTGCAGCTTTCCCCTCCTTCTCATCTTAGCGTGTAGTTACCGGTTGCGTGAAAAGCTGTCTCAGATTCAGGATTTAGGGAGTCTAGAAATTACAATGAAGCGACTGCAGTCTGACCTTCTGATCTCCGCCACCCTTTAACAGGGAAACCAGACCAACTGAATCACGGTTTACACGTTTTAGTATGTATCTGAAACGTGCAGGTTTCCTCACGATGTTTTCCTTCACCATCGAGCTAATAGAAGAAATACACACATAGATTTGAAATATTTCGGCATTGCATCGGATTTGAACCACGATCCCTGGCAAAGAAGGCGCGTTCTTATCCACTGAGCTATCATCGTTCATAATGCGTTTGCAGGCGATTTCCAGCTTTCATATCTTTGAAACTGGGATTATAATGCTCTTTGGCTGTTCAATAACTGTTAGTTGTGTTTTGGCGTGGCATCAACCAGTTTTGATAATTATCTAGTCTATTAATCTAAAGTAACTAATATGATATTTCACCAAATTCCAGAGGACTACGCCTGTAACGTCACGATGAGAGGTCACAAAGAAAAGCGCGGAGAGGACGAGTACCTCCAGTTCGACCCCTTCAAGGTCAGGCTTCGCGTAGGGCCAGTCCTCCATCTACCTCACCAACCTCTTCGACGGCGACCCAGTCCTCGGGCCAGCCACCAACCGGGTCATCAATGAGAACTCACAAGTTTTCTTACAAGAAATAAGCCCGGTCCTAGAGCGCAGCCTTGGGGAACTCTTCAGGGAAATGGCGAATAAGATCACATCCAAGTTCACATACAAAGAACTGTTCCCTTAGCGGTGATGTTTGGTGTTAGTGTAACTAGAATAAGACTTTGCTTAGGTCATTCGTTAGGTCAACCGTATGTGATAGTATTTTTTATCGGGATGTAATAGAGAATATGCGCTTTGCTGTCGATAACCTGGAATTTGCCTAATGATTGATGAAATTTTATATAATGTATCCAAATGTTTGATGAGACATGATCCAGGGCTTCTTAGTAAGATATACCCAGATATAGAACTATGGAATATAACTTATCTCAATTATAAGATGATTCATTCAGCATAAGTGAGAGTTCTAACATGCTTATAGTCAGAATCTTAAACGACATATTTTCCGATGTCATTGCATCTAGGTCAAATACCTGATTATTATGGATTGACAAATATAAATAAAGAAAAAATTTAATAAATTTAAGTGGAGGAAAAATAGCAACGTACATACATAAATAAACATATTTTTAACCCGTGAGCCCAATTCTCGTGCTTGTGATATTTATAGAAAATTGTTATACACACCTCAACTTTGTCTAGGGATATTACAAAATGTCCGTTTTGACTTTCTGAGTATAAATATATAAAACTAAAAACTACGTAATAGATTTTTTTCACCATTTGAATGATGTATTATGCTAACTTTGTAAAATTTCTAGTAACCTCGAGAAAACTTCTTATTCCTAAGGGAAAACATCAATCATTCCAGGTGGGCCCCGCTGTTAAGGTGTAAATTTAAGGCCCTAAGCTTTTCGGGCTTCGTATATTCTCTATTCTGAAAGACGCTAAGACTTTATTATGGTAATAAGGTTTAGATATATATTATTTCCTGTGAAAAGGACTTTGTAGACTCTAAATCTTCAACTGCTTTCAGTTGATAAACATGATCAAGATCTATTAATTCATATTCGTTCTATATTAAGTTTTTCAGACGTAAGGTTTTCAGTATTATCACAAACTTCTTCATTTTCTCTAGGAATTATGATTTTTGATACCATCTTTTTAAGATTGCACTACAATTCTCTTTAGTGTATTTGTATGCAATAACATTATTTCATAATTTATTTAAATATCATAATAATTTTATTATGTATAATGTACATTATTTTAAAAGTATCAAATAATATTGTCGTGAACCATCCATGAGTCTTCACGATATATTTGTTACGTTTCACGATATACTTCAGTGATATTTTTTTTATTTGTATTTGTTAAACTTACTTATATCATATGTATACATATTTTCATTTAATTTATTTGTATCTACAAATCGCCTTATTTTATGAAACAATATCATTCCATTAAAGTAAGAAACAGGAACTAAAAGAGTTTTATGGCTTCAAAAATTCTTATGTGTAAATATTTTTAAAATTAAGGTTTATTACTTTTGTTCTATAATTGTTTTTCAAACTTAAAGATTTATACATTTTTTTTATGTGAGAAAATAAAACATTTTCAAAATGTGTTCTTGTTTTATTAGGTACTTGATACGTGAATACGTGATCTTGTAACAAACATCGTTTATTGGGAAAAGATTAATCTATGGTTGACCTGCGTACTGCAAAGTGGAGAGTTACATGTATTTTAATTATATCTACTTATTTAGACGAAAATAATAGTAATAATAATATGCTGCGTCGTAAACACCCATAGTATTGAGGTATACACCTAAATACTATCTGTGTTTTACTATTGGTGGTGAAATTATGATTGGATGAGCCTTAGGAGATGGATAATATAAAAAGTAAGAAAGAAAATATGTAAGAACATACATACGTACCTACGCAGTTCGTCGGTTGTTAGTCACCTATTTCCGTTTACAACTACTGGTCTTCCCGTCAAAACATTCAAGATTCAAGATATTTATTTGCATAAAACACGGTTTATATACATGGTGGAATTTACATTATTAGATTTCGTGTCTTGCTAGTTACATAGCATACAAATATTATAAATTAATAACAAAATATAATGAAGAAAGAAAACTAAAAATTGTATTACATGATGTCAAAAAATTAAATGTCAATATTTATATTATTAAATGTCAATATCACTTGTTAAAGAATTCTTTTATACTATAGAACTTTTTTTCATTCAAAGGCAATATTACGAAACTGTCCCATAACGACAGAGTATATAAGTACCTGTCGCATGAAAAAAAAGGAACGAATAGCGTGTATGAAACGGACGCGGATAAGTCATCATCATCATCATTATCATCAGCCCATTTAAGTCCCCACTACTGGGCCACGGGCCTCCTTCAATCACATGAGGGGTAATTGCCATACTCACCACGCTTGGCAGACGGGTTAGCGAGGGTTTTGATATAAATGCAGAGTTTTCTTTCTCTGGGTGCTGATGATCATGCCAGCAGCTTTACCTTAGTCGCCTTTTACGACACCTCGGTAAGAGTGAGGGTGGCCTATTCTACTCTGCCGGGGACCACACGGCCTACCACGCGGATAAGTATTCACGTGTATTCCGTTTCGTTGTAGGCCCTATGTCTTACAAATTATTACCATCGGGTACCTACTTATTTAAAACAAACGAGTGGTCGTGGTTCGAATCCGAGCATGCACCATTGAAATTTTCAATGTGCATATTTCTCCCATGAGCTCGTCAGTGAGGGAAATCATCATGAGGAAACCTGCACATCTCGAATAGTTTCTCAAAATTTTATTGTTTATTAGTTTTATTGTTGATATCTGCAGTATTTGAGATAATGATTCTGAACTTTTATTTTTTGGAGACATTATTTAGATAGAACTAACCAGGTTGGCGCAGCGACCCATACCACCTTATTATAAATCCCGCCCTAAAGTTATCTCATCTCATTCCAACACGCAATGTTAAAAGGGGCTAACACGAATTTTGTTCCGGGACTATCCTTAGTTCACGATTTGTAATAAGGGGGTTAGTGAGTCTTGGCCTCCGATAATAAGATCCTCCATCTCGGTCGGTCTTGCGCCACTTCCTGCCAGTGATCCACCAAAAGTCCGCGCAAATGCTTATCGACCTCATCTTTCCAGCGGTATCTTGGACGGTCGAATAGCCTTCGCCCATTAGGACGTCCCAGGTACGCTCTTTTTACTGCACCATCTCCTACCATTCTCTCGAGGTGGCAGAGCCAGCGAATTCGATGCACTTTAGTCTCGCAAATGATGTTAGGCTCGCCAACCTGGTTTTTCAGCTCCCTGTTTTTCAGCCTCCTCCAGGAACCATTCCATCAAGCTCAAAAACTATTACGTTTATTTTAAACAAATACGAATATTGTTATGCAATATCGCCTGCAACATTTTTAATGCGTAACTAAATGTAATACTAATAGGGTAAGAGGCATTCTGCGCCTAACCATTTTAGCATGAGGCTAAGACCAAATTCAATGAACGTGTCTCCATTACCTACATCTCATTATAGCGATAAGGCCGTCGTGCATAGTTCATTTAAAACATAGTTTTAAGCTTTAATTTACCATATTCTTAACATTACATGTTAAGGCCCATTGTGTGTGTAATGTTGCTCTAGTTGTTTAAGTACTGGGCCGTGATCACGGGGTCCTGGGTTCGATTCCCGGGTCGAGCGAAAAGTACGTTTCGAATTTTTCGAACATAGCTCGGGTTTGTCACCAATTAAGCCTAATCCCATCATACTCGTATTAGCGATAACTTGATTTCTATGATGGAGCCCTTTGCCATGCAGTTGGACAGTTCACATATAGGCTGATAGGTAGGTACTTCATGTATGTGTAATGGTTAATGTGCAATGATTTAATTCATTAGTCACAATCACTACATAGTATAAAACAAATTCGCTTTCGATGTCTGTTCCTATGTATGCTTATATCTTCAAAACTGCGCATCGGATTTTGACGCGGTTTTTTAAATAGATAGAGCGATCACAGAGGAAAGATTGCAATCGGACTGCAATCCGAGTGATGGATGAACGTGATCTTATAAGTGTATAGTTGAAGGAATGGAGAGTGATATAGGTTATTTTTTGGCTATTTCTAACGCGACCGAAGCTGCGGGCAAAAGATATTAACATACTTCAATATTTTTAAGTATTTTTAAAAAGCCCTCGCTTTCGTAACCATCATACGTCAATTAGTTCTCAATTAGTCTAGACTGCAGTGAGATAACGTGCGGCTTGCGCAAGCGCACTCGGATCATTTTTATGCAACGGGTCACGGAACGCAGCCGATCACGTTACGATCACGCCAGAGCTAGTCATACAAACCGCAGTTACGAATTACTCTGTTCTCTGACTGAAATTATTTATTAGATTTAGGTGTCAATTTCAATGGCGATTTTGATACTAAACGCAATGGACAACATTTCATATTTTTAACATGTCCATATTGTTTTTTTTTTATATGAAAAAAGACATAAAATGAACAGACCCATATTTTTTCTTTTTTCAAAATTGGTCCATTTTCATGCATAAAATAATTATTGAAATTCTTTTTATTCTAAATAGACGTAGGCGCCAAATGACGTCATCGGACGGCTGAATACAGCGATATTCCTTTGCTTATCATTGTTTTAATAAAAAAAAGGTACTACTGTCAAAGGTAAATAATACTACTGTCAACATTGTCAACGTCATTCATACATTCAACGTTGACATGTTGTCTTTTTTTTGACAGTTACATGTCATGGGTTTGGCATTTCGTAAATTTAAAACTATATTGTGCTAAGCAAAGAAATATTTTATATATATTCTGCCGTCCGATGACGTCATCTTACGTTTTTTAGTTTTTAATTTTTTTCTCAGTATATAAGCAATATAAAAAATGAATAAATATATATTCGAGCAGCGGAAAAGTAAACAAAGAATTGGTATTTTTTGTTTCAGAGCTTAGCAATTTTGAAATGTTGTCCATTGCTAACCATCAGGTGATGCGTCTGCTCGTCTGCCACCTATCACATAAAAAAAACGCAAACGACAGAATACTTATTGAATTAAATAATTAATATTATGAAGGGTCACCTGCAGCCACGAGTCTTTGACTCGAGCATTATATGTAGTTACTTCCCTTTAAATCTACTGACCATTTTTAACAACTGGCAAAATATATCATTCATTATTGTATTATTAATGAATGATAGGCCGTGTGGTCCCCGGCAGAGTAAAATAGGCCACCCTCACTCTTACCGAGGTGTCGTAAAAGGCGACTAAGGTAAATCTGCTGGCATGATCATCAGCACCCAGAGAAGGAAAACTCTGCATTTATATCTAAACCCTCGTCAACCCGTCTGCCAAGCGTGGTGAGTATGGCAATTACCCCTCATGTGATTGAGGGAGGCCCGTGCCCTAGCAGTAGGGACTTAAATGGGCTGATGATGATGAATGATACCCTACCGCCGGTTGCGATTCTTGCATTCAGTATAATCACAGATAGGTATTGTGTTTGTTGGTGAGGACTTGCTACCTCAGTTTCCAGTCTAGACAATAAAAAAACTCGTGTTCAGGCGGGACTCGAACCTACACTTTCCACAATCCGGGCGAATGATCTACCAATTTAGACCACTGAACGCGTTATTAAGCCGAAGAAATTTGTTAGTGCTTGATTCTACATGAGCTATCGATAGTCTCATCAATATTGCAGGTATATTTACAATATCCAGTGGAAATATTATTACAAATATTTGACCACTAGTTAAAATGAGACTGCTAAATCAATAGCTGATATTTTTATAGAAATGTTTTGCAATTTATTCTTAAGTAAATAACACACTTAACAATTTCATCTCGTGTTCAAGCGGGACTCGAACCCACACCTTCCACAATCCGCTAGAGATGTCCTCTGCTATCGATATAAAAATTATTTTCTATATGTACATATACTTTATATAAAGAGGTAAATTTTACAGACAGCGGCAACGCTTACAGGTAATCCGAATACACTGTACTTGTCATCATCGCATTTTGTGCAGTTCGGGCTTTGGGGTAAACTCTTTACCTGGGCGTCATCTCATGCCCGTCTCGGCATGGTGCTCGATCCTCCTGGATGGGAGGTCTCCCGACATGGCGCGCCTGGGGCGGTCTTCCCCCTTAGTAAGGCCTGCCTGCGGCTCCTTAGCGCACTTCTGTCTGGGAGGGAAAAACGCTTGCGTGATGTAATCGACACCTAGCGCCATCTATTTATATAAAGTGGAACTAAAGTCATAAAACGAAGTGAGAACGGGCCTCTTGTACCATATAAATTAAATACCCTGATGGTATATCTAATGAATTGAGACCATATTTTATCAAGGAGAGGCATTATTTCTATTCCTAATCTCCCACGGTCATGTACTCTAATAGTACGTCTGACTTTTAAATGTTTACGCTGTATTACTTAATTATTCAATGCAATTCGTTTAGGTTACACGAAAATAGGATAAATTAATTTTAAAAAACCTTGAGAAACATAGTTTCATTTAATTAAAATTCAATAATTGCAATTGAATAGAACATTTGGCGTTTAGGTTATTTTATTAATCTATTGTAAATGAAATATTACGGCAGGTACAGTCAACTCCAAAAATATGTATACACTTTAGGACGTAGTCACAATATATAATATAAGAAAGTAGACCTCTACTTTCTTATAGGTAAGTATTGTGACAAGGTCCTAAAGTGTATACATATTTTTGGAGTTGACTGTACTTAACCAAAGGTCAAGTTTGCGAACTATTAGGCTATACCTAAAAAGGCTGTGCAGTGAGCACACTATTGCATTTTTATTAATTGTGCATAATTAAGATATTTTTGTTGTAAGTGTGAACTCGAGTAAGATACCTATTTAAAGTTATGGGTACTTTTGTTTTGGATCACAATCAACGATGTACGAACAGCCACAATACAGTGTACCTACCTACCTGTATACATTTTGTCTGCCTTCCTTCAATAAATTTTCACTGTAATTCATACTGAAATAGGTACAAAATGTTCATCTCACGAAATATTATCTAGATAGTTTTCTTCTTAGGTACTTAGGATCAAACAACGCCCTGTTGGTCTAGTAGTGTACCTAGGCCGTGATCCCAGGGTTCTAGGTTCGATTTCCTGGGCGAGCAAAAAGTATGTTTCGGATTTTTAGAACACAGCTCGGATTTGTGATAAATATTCCGCAGAATAAGTAGTAGCGAATGACTTGATTTATATGACGGAACCCTGTGCCCTGGAGGACAATAAACAGACTGATACTTTATTTTTTTACTTTCAGTATCAACATTGTTTAGCTTTGAAGTTTGGAAGTCAGTCAAGTACTAGTAATTACCCAACTATCATCTACAGACAATCGAAATGTGTAGTCATCATTAGCCAAACGTTGGTCATTATCTACTGAGCCACAAGAAACATTACAATGGAAGGAGGGGGATTTACCACACGTGCTAATTTACCTACACAGCTATTTAAGATTTACTTGTTACCTAGACTACCTTGATATACAGGGTTATAATGAAAAACTGTAGCGATATATATTTGTCTCACTTATTCTATTTTTGTTAGACAACAAACGGAAAAAAATATTGTCAAAATAGTTAAAATTTAGATTATTTCATAAATTTAGAGTATTTGCTAAGGTGCCGCGCTGGTATTGTTCATGAGTTATGGCACAGGTTATTCTTTAGTATATAGTAGAATAAGTTAATGTATTAGTTAGATAATAATCATCTGTCGACTACACCGGTACACGGTTAAGCTTTAAATGCTTATGATTGTACCGAGCCTTATGACAATTTTGTAATTATTTGTATGAGTAATAAATATAAGAAAAAAGTAAGATGCCTTGTTTATTTTGATTGAATCCATTCTTTAAAAAAAATGGAATGTGTATGAAGAATAATCTACAATGTGTATGTGTATGTAAAAAGAAAACTTATATTTTTTTTAATAATTTAGACCTATGATGTAAAGTGAATGAGCGCTGGCACCTTGACTTCACTGTGTTGCGGTTGTGATCTGCTCGTTTGCAAGAAATGTTTCTTTAAAAAGGTGGTTCTGCTATCATCAATGTTCACTAGTAAATTATGCTTCAGTTAGAATTATAACCCTGTTTATACTGTATCTACAGACAGACACACATTGGTCACAGTCACACTTAGTTCAATATAAATTGAAAAAATGAACAAATGTAGAAACCCAAACTAGGGTTCAATGCGTGTGTGTTGCCAGTGATGACATACGGAACCGAAACGTGGCCGCTTACAATGTGCCGATTAAGGAGGCTCAAAGTCACCCAGAGAGCAATGGAGAGAGGCTATGCTCGGAGTCTCCCTGCGTGATCGTATCAGAAATGATGAGATCCGCAGGAGAACTAAGGTTACAGACATAGCCCAAAGGATTGCATGCCTAAAGTGGAAATGGGCAGGGCACATAGCGAGGAGAACAGACGGCCGTTGGGGCGGAAAGGTCCTCGAGTGGATACCACGTTCAGGAAGTCGCAGCCGTGGCAGGCCCCCCACAAGGTGGACCGACGATCTGGTGAAGATCGCGGGAATCCATTGGATGCGGGCGGCACAGGACCGATCTGTGTGGAGAACATTGGGGGAGGCCTATGTCCAGCAGTGGACGTCTATTGGCTGAAATGATGATGATGGTGATGAAACTAGGGTTGTTTTTACGGACATCCTGACCCTTTTCATTTCAGTTATTCATGGATAAGCACTCTTTTACTAAAGAACTAATTTCACTGGAACGACGAACAGAAATCTGTAGATCATTGTGTTATGAATGAGACCAGAAAATATAAATATGCACTGCACTGTATTCTAATGCGTACCCCGGGCTACGAATCGACAATTTTGAACACAACTGGGACACTACACTCTAAGAAGAGCGAGAGAGAGTATATTTACTGCATTCTAATTGATTATGTGTTAGTTTGTATTTCTTGCACTATGCTAATCGCAAAGACTCGTTTCGGACGGTAGAGAATATCATTCATTAATTATTTGCTATATTTTGAGGTTCTCTGCATTAGCAGACAATTATGTTTGGATGGGACCAGTGAGTTGTTGTTACTTTATTATAGTTCCATGGATGGGACTGACCCGATGGAGCATTTGGTATTCCGGCTTATATGCCAAAGGTCGCGGGTTGGATTCTCCTTCAGGATAAACATTCGTATGATTAACACTTGTGTCTGTTCTATTCTGGGTGTAGTATGTATATACCTAAATATATTATATTCATGACACAAGGTCAATGTCTAAGATGCAGTAAGAATGGGCCAATTTCGACTGCTACACCCTAATAGCATTGTGGTTTCGTCACACTTTAACATCCATTTCCACGCCCCTAATGAATATTTTAGGCAGCATTATCAGTATTATCATAGACGCCATATTTGACGACCCGTGTAGCGGAGTGGTTTGAGCGACGAGAAGCAAGGGTCGCGGGTTCGACTCCCGCTCCAACTCAAATGTTTGTTGATGATAGCAGATTTGTGTTGGGTCTGGGTTTTTGTGGTTCTTTTGTTGTTCTTGGTTTTCATAGTAGAAGGGAAAACCTTAGTTTAATATCAGAACAATGAATGTGATGTTGTTTTAATTTTTATTTATAGACTAGTTTTGTACAGGTTGCCCATACTTAGGATAAACCTGTTTATTCGGCTTACTGCCGCACTCAGAGATTTCAATTAAGTTAAACGTTACATTACTTATTATAAATAGTCTTTATGCGTATAGAAATAAGTGTCAATATTTTTTCATAAGTTACCATTAAAGTTAATTTGACGTCTCAGAGTGCGGCAGTAAGCTATTGAAATGTTTGCTACATGCAAATTTCATGCAATCGTCCCATTACAAGAGGAAAAAGATTTGTCAAAATCCGCCTTTGCATCCTGCACTTGCCTCACGCCGGTGCTGCGCCCGGTCCACTGTGTCATACAAATATCGTCGAATTCGGCGCCGGCGCACACTCCGCCGCGGCCTTTCGCTTCAGCCTGAGTTTGACAGTTCAGTGTGGCCGGTGAAGGAGTAGCAATGAGTTGTAAAGTGGTGTTGGTTCTGGTTCTCTGTGTCGTGAGTGCATTGGGGAGAGTAACGCGTAAGTCACTTTTGTTTGTTGTTAAACAAAATTATTATTAGCACCTTCCATATTGTAGTTACACGTAGAGAGGTAGTGTGTATTTTAATATTTTTATATAAACCTCAGTGGTAATCGAGTTTGCGGTACGCCTAATAGTAACTAATTACCGTAGCATATGCATATTGTCTTGTACTAAGTAAGTGACTTGGTAACATTGACAGGCTCCCAAGTTCGATTCCCGGTCGAAAAAAAATATAATTTAGCTTTTTATTACTAATATTTCTAAATAAATAAATAGAAAATGAGCTTTTGATCGTTGTCTTTATACCTACTGCTTGAAATGCCCTAGTTTAAGACATAAAATATCATTTACGTGTTTTTTTCATTCCGGTCTAGTTTTCTAAGTAGAAACACTAACTGCAAAAAAACTTTCTTATCCCATATAAATGGAAATAATTACAAAGTTCACTTCATATATTTCAATAAGTAGAATTTTCCGGGAAGGAAAAAACGTTACACTATCTATAAAACCAAAAGAAATGACAAGTCATCAAAAACACATGTCGTATAAACCAAATCTTTCTACTCAGTTCTTCTACCCTAAAAAGTCGTGAGATCCATGTAATACTAGCTATGTAGCAGTCGTAAATAAATCGATCACCTATGAGATCAAGGTGATGGGTAGGGCACACTTATACTATTTATTAAATAACCATGCACAGCGAATCCAGCATTTATACGCGAAAAATGATTCACGCTAAAAGTGGCCGCTTTTGGCAGTAATCAATTTTTCGCGTACAAAAACGAACGTAACATTTGTACATGGTTTTTTAATAAATAGTATAAGTGTTTGCCGAGAGGTTGTAACCCCAAAATTGTTTAAAATAGATCCGGTTTAGCAGCTAACAATTAAAAACGAATGGTGTCGCTAGGTAGGGCTACCCGTTGCCTTAAGAAAAAATATTGTCACTTATTTTGATACGCATAAAGACTACCGATACTAAAGTTAATGAACATAAGCTTAAAATGACGTCTCTGAGTGCGGCCGTAAGGCACTATGACAGATACAAATTAAACAAATGAGACAAAACAAAACTACTATCATTAAATATATCAGGATTTTGGCACTTAGTGCGATAGCGTGATATTTTTACGACAGGTATCAAAGCGTTTATTTAAAACCCAAATCAGTAATAAGTATCTAAAGAAACATTTTCCACTTTATTCTAAATTGCGATCTAAAGTTATTGCCGTATTAAAGCTCATGTCATCCCTGTTCCAACACGCAATGTTAAAAGGGGCTGGCACATTATTTTTTTAGGGATTATCCGTAGTTCGCTATTTGTAATAAAGAGGGTAATTTTTTGGCCGGTTAAGGTACATCACAAACTGTTATCAGATTAGTAAATTATTTGGTGGTCGTATTTAAAAATTATCGGGGAGTTACTAGGTTACGTCAATTACCTTAGTATAAATTTATATGAAATTATCAGACCTCCTTTCCTCATTTAAACCGTTTACCTATCAAGGTTGTTTCCTTTCAAAAGTCAACTTAATCCTTTATTCTGAAAATAAAGCAGTTTGTACTTTAGGTGATTTCTGGTTTCATACCCGGTATAATATATACCATATTATACCGGGTATGTACCCATAAAAAAATCACTGGTAAAATTTTGTGAAACCAGAAATCACGTAGGTATAGGTACTACATAGAATATAAATATAAAAATTCCACATCATCACATACATTCCATCCCATCATAGTAGCGATAACTTGACTTCTATGATGGAGGCCTTTGTTGCCCTGCAGTGGGACAGTTTATAGGCCGACTCCGAGATAGCACCGTGTTACAGATAGAAAGCGAACTAGCTTACCTGTCACGATAAGGGAAGCAGTTAAAATAGCCTTTTAATGTGGCTACGGAACGTAAAAAAATCAAGTTTAAAAACTAAAACCCGACTATCCAAAAAACACGCCCTAAAGAGTACGAAACAAGGAAATGGTCTCTGCTGAAATTATTATGCTGTATCGCCGTGGTCGTATCAGTTTGTTCAAATATGATAACTAGTTTAGAAGTTATGAGGGAAAATATGAACAAACATACATACATACAGATCAAAATAATAACCCTCCTTTTTGCTTCGCCGTAGTCTGATAAAAATAGGGGCATATCTTTTATGTTCCCAAATAGTGATAAGTAGAGTTACACCATTTTAGATAATAATAACTGAATTGTTGATTATATCACAAACATGTAATTGTTAAAATCCATTTTCATATATTTTCTTATATTTAACTAAATACCGTTTGTATAGTTAATAGTGTCTACATGATTCAGGATTTGGCAGATATGGTACCTAATTACATTGACACATTAATTTTTTATTTATACCTTGATTATTAAACTCGTTCGCTCTGCTTAATAACTGTGACAGTGAAGACGTGGAAATAATATAAATAAACCTAAGGGTAAAAACATGTGTAATATGTTTATTTATCATTTCCTTAGAGACTGTACATAAATGTAAATTTACTTTAAAGTTAAACGATATACCTGTTCAAAGCTACTCTTTAGCAGGTTCGTGCTAAAACAGTTCTCTTCGTAGACTCGGGTAAGGCTCTACTCGCGTTTCTATTAGACGTGTGTAACTCTTTGCTGAAACGACTCAGTCATCCAAATGATCCGAAGGAGCGGAATGACCCGACTGATCCGAATAAGCGGAAAAGTCGATGTTCCAAATGATGCATTTCACTGTTCCACATCTTTGCACTGATCTAGATGTAAATGATCATATCTTTTGAAAGATACGCTTTTGGCAAGTCTAGTTTCTATTCATACAACATAACATATTGGGGAAAAGAATTAGCTTAGCTAATTCTATTCTATCAAGATTGTTCTTTATTATAAGCTACAAAAGTGAAGAGAGAAGCTCAAGTGTTAAAAGAGATAATTCATCGGCCGTAATATAATTCAGTAACTTTCAGGTTACATACAGGATACAGGTGAAATAATATGCTGTAACATATAGCTAATTTGAAGGTGGTAATAAAAAACTAACGAATATCTTCCTATAAGACACAACGGCCTCCTTTATCGGGGACATCAAACAATTGTACAAAGATCTCCTAAAAGCAACTTCATTATAACGACATATGCGCCTGCGCATGTAACACGCGACAAGTGCACACAGCGCATTAGCGCGGAGGAAATGCATCTGGCACAAGGTGTTTCCGTCCCTTTGGCCCAATAAGGGCAGCGAAGGGATTTCCGATTGGTGACACTGTTTTGAAGTTATTACACTTCGATTTAGAAAATCTTGTTTTGCTTCAAAGCAAACGGCAAACCGTTTACCCGGGGTTACATTAAAATGTTTATTTGATACGAGTATCTGTATTCCTTGACGTTAAGAATTTATGATAAACAACGTTTATATTTGATCGACCATACAGGGTGTATCTGTGAACATTTACGTCTCTCCAACCACGTGTTCTAAACAACATTTCTTCTATGACTTTTGGAAATTCGTATAAAAAATTTCAACTTTTCATACAAAGTCGGTCACTCCCCATACAAATTGGCCAAATCACGTGGACTTGGCCATTTTGTATGGGGAGTCGAAAAAAATTTCGATGAATTTCGAAAAGTCATAGAACAAATGTTGTTTAGAATGGTTGGTAGAACACGTGGTTAAAGGGATGTAAATGTTCACAGATACACCCTGTATATAAATGAGGGGGTTATTACGAAAATAGCTAAACATCATGCGAGAATATTCGTAAAGAACCTAACTAATATTTAGATGTTGGTTATTTTTTATTAAGGTGACGGGTAGGGCACACTAGCGACGCGACATTTTTGTACGCGAAAAATTGATTCACGCCAAAAGTGGCCGCTTTTGGCGTGAATCAATTTTCGCGTACCGATGGTCATAACATTTGTGCATGGTGTACGCGATGGTCATAACCTTAAGCAGTTTTAGGGGTCTTAATACCTTGCCTTTTTTATTGATGCAAAGGAATGCCTCCTTATGCATACCCTTACACTATTAACGTCCCTCCCGCGTGAGGCCCGCTTACACTACGGGCCCGACACTGCCTCCCCTGAGGGGGTGGGAGAACCTACCTTACCGTAGAAGTAGTAGTACGTATAGCATTTTTTACAAGTCCCGAAAAACGTGTAACCCGAGCGCCGTAATTACAGCTTTCGATCCAACCTGAAATTACACAATAAGAATGATGATGATGACACAGATTTTTTACAATTGTTTGAATACAAAAATTACATATTTGAAATGTGCTAAAAAGCTCTTTTATTTGATACCCCACATGGTACCGTCTAGCAAAATTTTTTTAGTTTCTTACACTAAGTCCCCTAGAGAGCGCTGTAGTCAATTTATTGTGACGTCATGTCGCCTTTGACCAGAAGACAATCAAGACGCTTCTAACGACAACTTATTTGTTCAAATATGATAATTCGTTTAAAAGTTATGAGGGAACAGATGATCAACCATACATACATACAGGATCAAATACATAACACCCTCCTTTTTGCTTCGCCGTAGTCGGGTAAAAACAAAAGACAGACTTGCATAAACCGAAGCATGTAATATTATTTCTTTTTTACAGCGGACTACTTCCCCTCATGCAAGCGAAGCGATCCTCAGATAGAGAAATGTGTCCTGGCCGGCATCGAGGCCATGAGGCCGCACCTCAACGCGGGCATCCCCGAGGTGAACATTCCGCCGGTGGAGCCGTTCGTGGTCCCTACACTGAAGCTGGACCGAACTGCGCCCAACTTGAGGATCAAGGCTGTGGTGAAGAATGGAAAAGCGTATGGCGGATCTAACTTTAAAATCGAGAAATTGAAGTGAGTAAATAATTTTTTTTAGATTTCGCGTTGCATTTTAACTATAATGAATTAAGACTAGAATTATCTGGGGATTATCAGTCCGCTTGTGACCACGGCTGCTGTTTATTTTATGTGATAGGTGACAGATAAGCAGATGGATCACCTAATGATAAGCTGTAACGTCGGGGACGTTTATCATTCATCATCGTTAATTAATTTTAGTTGAAGTGAGTATCTCTGTAATTTTTTTTCACATTAGCATTTTAGCTTATTTATTCAAAACGAATAGCTTGATTTCCGAGCTCCTCATCATTTGCACTGCCATATTTGCACGCGAGATGGACGGAGGACGGAGGAACCACACACGCCGGTTACGATTTCCATTTCTTTATGGTACCGCAAATTTAGGAGTTACCAAACCGTGGGGGGCCTAACTATAAGAGATTAATGAAAGTCTAGGATATGCTTGAATCATGATTCAGGATTTGGGGACTCTAGTGTAGACTACTACGTTTAAGAAACTATCCGAAAGGTTTCCTTACGATATTTTCCCTCCCCGCCGAGCTAAGTTTAGAAATATTCACACTGAAAAATCCGGAGGTGCATGCTCGGATCCGAACCGAGCATTGAAGGCGCGTTGTTATCCACTGAGCTACCATCGCTTAGTAACAAGTGGACTGTAATCAGTCAGTTCCGTAGAAAATATTTGGAAAGACGTTTCGGTTCCGTATGTCATCACTGGCAACACACACGGATTAAAGACTTTCGTCTTGAGACACTGCGGTAGATCTGCCAAAAATATGCTGCGTAGCTTCCCAGTCACCCAGAGAGCAATGGAGAGGGCTATGCTCGGAGTCTCCCTGCGTGATAGTATCAGAAATGATGAGATCCACAGGAGAACTAAGGTCACGGACGTAGCCCAAAGGATTGCATCCCTTAAGTGGCAATAGGCAGGGCACATAGCAAGGAGAACAGACGGCCGTAGGGGCGGAAAGGTCCTCGAGTGGAGGCCACGTACAGAAAGTCGCAGCCGTGGCAGGCCTCCTACAAGGTGGACCGACGACCTGGTGAAGATCGCGGGAATCCATTGGATGTGGGAGGCACAGGACCGATCTGTGTGGAGAACATTGGGGGAGGCCTATGTCCAGCAGTGGACGTCTATTGGCTGAAATGATGATGATGATGATAAAAGGGCTCAGCAGTAGGGGTCCTAGGCAGAGCGACGCTACTCTTTGGGTCGTGCCTGACGGAACCGTTTCTAAAGTAAATCACACTTCATTCCAGGTTGAACCTGAACAACAAATACGCCGCAGAGCTGAAGATGACGCTGCCGCGGCTGATGGTGGACGCGGACTACGACGTGCGCGGCTCCAGGCTGCTGACCCTCGACATCAGCGGCAAGGGACATCTCAGGGGCAACTTCAGTGCGTATGACCTTGATAGCAACAAAAAAATCTTAGAGTATCTCTGACTGCGTGGTCGAAATCACATACTCATGAGTCACTTTCAAAAAACCACGAAGTTAAAAGTATAAAATAATATTTTCAACACTTCAAATAAAATGTATAACAGATTAACAGTACACTCGAGAAAAGGTGTTATCGTAGTCGGCGCCCAAGACTATCTTGTAATCAATACTTCATTCAATTATACAACAGGGATTAGGCGCCGACTTCGGTAACAGTCAGGCGTAAACACAATCAGGCCTAAATACTGTTGCAGCTTTGATATAAAATACAAAAACATTTCATGTACCTTTAAAATTTGAGGGTCGATTTCTCTGGAATCCCTTCATCAAATCCTGATATAATGGACCAACATAGAAGTGTGTTCTTTCAATTAAAAAAAGAGTTGTGCAGATACGGTCAACAATTGGCCTAGAAATCAGTGAAAATACATAAAAAATATTAAAAAAAATAAACAAGCATACAGTCGAACATAAAACCTGCTCCTTTTTTGAAATCAGTAATATTACTGATTTCAAAAAATAAGGACAGTTGGAAGTTTGTTTTTGTTATAAGTTATCTTAGTTAACATTTTTGTACTATAAGGAACATGAATCCAGATTCGAGACCCCAGATTTTTCTTCCATTCCATTTCTTAGTTCAATAGTGGATAATAAAGACATTTGCACTTTGTTGGACTACGAGTACCTTTACCGAAGTTATGGCACTAATTTTATAGTACCAATGTCATTACATTAATCATATTACAGTTAACCTAAACATAACATATGTAACCACTTATCTACCTTGAGAATTGTATCTCAGGAAAAGCGAAGTTGAAATGAACTTCGTAATATGTAGAAGATTTCTGTGAAATGGATGTGCAATTTGAAATTTATAGCATGTTGCAATAAATTAACCTTTTAAAGAAACTGAAATGTAGGTGTATCTATTAACTAACTTGCTTTAAATGTGTGTATTCTTAAACAACATGTTTCAAGGTAATTTAAACTAATCGTAGTTTCAAAACGCCTTATTATTTGAATAAACATATAGGACTGAGATTAATTTCCTTCGTTTCGTCATCGCATACACAACTGTCTTCGTAACGATGCTAATTGGAACCTGTTCGCTTAAGATAAATTTAACCGCAATATAATGATAGCCAGTATCAAGTCATGAGAAATTTCGACGAGTTCCGTTTCGGTAACCTTCGAAAGGAAAACTAGGGTTCCCAGAACAGCGCTGCAAACATGACGTATAGGTACATAATTTGTACGGTCAACAAATGTAGCAATTTCCAGTTAGTGACCGAAATCACTTGCACTGCGCTATGCGTGAGCGCAGGGATAAGCTTCGCCCACCAAAAAGATGATTGCCTAGCGCTGGTACACCTGAAAATTCGTTGATTTACACTTAAAGGTCGCGCATTTACGAGGATACCCGTGATACTGTAATAATAACGTTTGTGTTCCGACATTTTTTCCGAACAGTGTTGATTTACCGTGGCTTGGCGAGTTATCTCCCGTGCCCTAAACTTTACAATGTACACCCTTAACAGTACACTTAGCTTTAGCTATTGACAATGTGGCTTTATAATTATAATTAATCAAGACGGGAATTAACACGATATTTATTATGTGATACAACATTGTGTTCTCACATAGTTTACTCGACGTTTCGGCTACGTTACAGCAGCCGTGGTCACGTGGTCCGCTCGTGACCACGGCTTCGGCACGTAACCGAAACGTCGAGTAAAATATGTGAGTACAGTATATAGTTATAAAGCCACATTGTCAATAGCTAAAGCTAAATGTACTCTTAAGGGTTGTACACTGTAAAGTTTATACCGAAAATTTAAAACTAATGCGGCTTTACTTTTGATTGCTAGTCTAGCTATAAAATCAAGTAACCTATCTATAGGTACTGAGTACCTAAGTACACTTCATTTGATAAAGGTAAGCTACCTACCTTTGGCTGGTATATTCCACGTAATGCTAGATGAACCAGCAAATTCCAGGACCGGGCACTTACAGACTTCTTTTTTAGAAGACTTTTTTTACAGGTTGACTTGACTTTGAATGGAGCGACCGAAAAGAATACCTGAACTAAGATAATACCTATCATCCCTTATTAATGCGACTGATAATAAACCTTCATTTATGATCATATTTTGGTTAATCAAAGTAACGCTATCTAGATAGATATTCCAGATTGCACATCACATCCTGGTATCCTTTTCTCTAACTGTGTTATTTTAATTTTTATAGCTGGCATCACAGTGGTTGCTAAAGGAATCGGCAAGCCCATAGAGAAGGATGGAGTGGTATACCTCCAGGTGGATAAAGTAGTGACTCGGATGAAGATCAATCATGGCCAGATAGCAGTTGCCGATACCGAACGTCCTGTAGCAGGTCAGTCACAAAAAAAAACAACACAAGCCGACCGACATTCTTCGACCAATGGATAGAGTATCCCAAATATTCCAATATCCTACTTTTTCGCTTTTATTTGTATCCATGTAAGTAAGATAGTAAATAGGTAGCCGAGAAATATCTCGAAAAATCATCAGCAGCAAATGTGATCTGATTGATGCCGTTTGTATGAGAAGGCGTTTTTTTTATTACACAGCAATAATATTTTGACGACAAATTAATTAGAGGTAATTTTAAACGAAGCTAAACGAAGCTTCCTTGGGGGTAGGCCTTAAGATGAATATGTCCAAGACCAACATAATGACGAATCATCCTACAACTGTACCGAATATAACTGTCGGTGGTCACTCATTAGAGGTGGTCAATGATTACGTTTATCTTGGACATAATTGATTTTTTGGTCGGGGGCCACGAGGAGAGTCCAGCTGGAATGGGCAGAATTAGGCTACCTTTTTAAATCTAAAACCCGCAGCGCCTTAAGACAAAGGTAGTACTAAAGAAACTATGCCCAAGTTTAAGGTGGTGCAACGTGCTATGGAGCGTTCCATGCTCGGTCTTTCTTTACGAGACCAAACCCAACGATAAAATTCGAAAGACAACCAGGGTAGTAGACGTTGGCACGCGAGTGTGTGAGCTAAAGTAGAGATGGGCAGGACACCTGGCAAGGCCTTAAGATGATAGGATTAAGCTTACCGAATGGCAGCCAAGAATGGGACGACGTCCTGTGGGTAGACCACCTGCCCGATGAACCGACGATAGTGTGCCTGCAGTGGGGAAACAATGGATAAGGCCTGCAAGAGACCGAAGGGAATGATGGCGTGATAAAGATGAGGCCTATACTCAGCAGTGGGTGGATGTGGGCTGATATGATGATGATGATGAATTTTAAACACCATAATTATGATTAAAATAAAATTACTTTTAAAATCTACTTTTAGACTGGCCTTCAATAGGAAGGCAACCGCGGAATACAAATAGAAACATTATAGAAACTACGAGTATTAAAACTATGACAACACGATTATGATTCAATATCAGTCTTGCAAATGGTCTGCATTCATGTCCACGTTTCGTTTCGTTATTTGCTCGTAATGCTCGTAAATACATTTCCATGCTATGTTTACTAATTATATACCCAGCTACAACATGCAGTAAATCGTCTACGAACTATGCAATCTCGGTAACATGATACCCGAAAATTGCGGGGTCTTACAAAATTCCGCGTCGATTGTTATCAACTACTCTCAGAACTTATTTAGACCACGACTGTAACACCGATATTGCAAACTATTGCACGGCAAACTTTCCAACTATAAGTACCTAAATACATAACTGTGTAGGGTTGGTTAACTGGAAAACTGACTTCCAAATGACTTGCAATATTCAATATTTTCAGCTAAATTGAATGAATGAATGAATGAATTTATTGACATAATAAAGCATACAATTTCTTAGTGACTATAGATACTTCACTAGGCTCACAGGCCTGTATCGAGGTATCTAGTAAGTGACTACAGTTTAACAAATCTTACGAACTAAAATCTTGTAGCTTCGGTTTATTTTACATATAAAGGTAACGACTTTGGTAATTACCTATCTATTGTATTGACGACCCGATTGGAACAGTGGTAGTGAACGCTGCCTCTGATACAAGGGTTGCGGGTTCGATCCCCGCACAGTACAAATATTTGTGAGCATGAACATGTTTGTTTGTATTGGTCGGGGTGTTTGCTCTGTATTATAAGTATGTATTTACAAAAGAAAAGTATTTTATGTATATATTTGTAATCCCACTGTTGATTCTGATATCCGTAACACAGGTGCTTGAGCTACCTATCTCGGAGTCAGATCAATGTATGTGATGTTGTGAAATATTTATTTATTTATTTATTATTGGAAAATAAATAAGCCTGAGCAAGTAAGGCTAGCAAAATTATCTTTAAAGGATCATATGATTTTGACTGTGGGAGAGCCACGTTTCCACGGCACGGCTCCACAGATAACTGGCGTGAAGCATAACTGTGCTGTATTTCGCTGCGTGAGTGAGGGTACCGGAGGCCCAATCCAGGGGAAAGGGGGGTTTCAAGACTGGCAGCGCACTGATGACTCCACTAGTGTCGCGGGTGTCCATAGGCGGCGGCAATCGCTTTACATCAGCTGATCCGTCTGCTCGTCTTTTACCTATCACATAAAAAAAGGTACCTACTATAGATTTATTATCGGATAAATTGGTCGAATGGGGCCTGAATCTGATGTTACTTACATTAAATTTGGTCGTGGTTAGAATAATTTGGACGACATATTTGCTGCAATAATTCCTAGCCATAAAAGCCCGTTCCGAGAACGAACAGTAGCGTCTATTAGAGTAAGATATCAAGAGTCTGACTGATACCAATTGAAACTTTAAAGATTTTTATAGTACTATTTATGTGACGTCACGTGTGGGCATTTCATGTTATGGTTAGCATTATGTATCGTAACTTGTTTAAACAAATGCTCACGCTAAGGGAAGTGTTTTAGTGTCCCGTATTGTTATCACAGTGATGACATATGGAACCGAAACGTGGCCGCTTACAATGTGCCGATTAAGGAGGCTCAAAGTCACCCAGAGAGCAATGGAGAGGGCTATGCTCGGAGTCTCCCTGCGTGATCGTATCAGAAATGATGAGATCCGCAGGAGAACTAAGGTCACAGACGTAGTCCAAAGGATTGCATGCCTCAAGTGGCAATGGGCAGGGCACATAGCGAGGAGAACAGACGGCCGTTGGGGCGGAAAGGTCCTCGAGTGGCGGCCACGTACAGGAAGTCGCAGCCGTGGCAGACCTCCTACAAGGTGGACCGACGATCTGGTGAAGATCGCGGGAATCCATTGGATGCGGGAGGCACAGGACCGATCTGTGTGGAGAACATTGGGGGAGGCCTATGTCCAGCAGTGGACGTCTATTGGCTGAAATGATGATGATGATGATTGTTATCAGCTTACTTATGCTCTAGCCTTATAATATCATTTCTTTTGCATGCCACAGCCGTATCAGCAGCAACATTCTTCAACGCCAATCCCCGAGTGGTCTTGGATATCGTGACTCCGATGATAGAAGAAACCGGCGCAGCTGTTATCAAGGCATTCGCCAACAAAATGCTTGGATCTATACCTTTGAACGAAGTCCTTGTTGACTGAATGAAAAATAAAAGTGTAGGCCCTAGGACTCCTCCCTCAGGGACCCGTCATGTAACCGTAGAATAACGATTTAAAGTAAATACTACGATACATAAGAATGTCAGGGGTTATAAAAAGAAGAAATATTTCGCAAGAAATTCTCATTTATTGAGTGCTGCTATATTTTCCATTATTCCACTTCCTGCTGACCGCCGAGGGTGGACAGTGACACAAATGGTTAAAAAGTCTTGCTGTCCACCCCTGGCTTCATTAATCCATCAGGTAATGTACTGTACTTACCTGACTGGTATCTCAATTCGTGTTGATTGGGTGGGGCATAATAACATTCTTACCAACCGACTCATTTAAATAAATAGTTTTGTGGTAATGATATTTTTAAGCTTAAGATAGTTATTTTTTAATATGAAGTGTAAATACAATAATAGTATTTAATTTTTAAATGTAACAATAATGGTTACGATTCTAAGGCTTAAACTTGTTAGTATATTGATTTTCAGTACTCGTCAAAATTTGATTGTGATAAAATATTCTTTAGAAAATCTTACTTATTTTTAAGTTAAGCTAAAAACTATTTTATCTAATTTTGTCACTGTATTTTTGTCGTAGGCTATCACACCAAAGATGAATATAAAAAGTTCAGTAAAATTTCTAATATTAGAAAATAATTCGACTAAAAGTTATGTATATACGTTAACGATACAAATAAATATTAAGTTTTTTTCTATAATTTGTGGAGTAGACCAATACCTACGAGTAATCTAAAAACACAAGTACAGCTTTTATTTATTCCCATTGTTTTGATTGAATAAATATTACTTGCTATGATAAGGTATTTTTATTTACATTAGTTACTTAGCTGGCGTATAAAATGAAATTACGTTTTCTACATATTGCCTACATGACCATTACAATCATCATCAGCGCGTCCAGGCCACCACTGGACATACATCTCTATAAATGAAAAACACTAGTACCAATGTCAGTCCAAAATACCATTAATTACTAGTAAAACATTAAAGACTTAAATAACATTTGAAATAAATATTGCGTGAATTTTCGATAATATGACAAAAAAAAATTTCCTCTGACACAGGTGCTAATTTTGTACCTACTAGAGGATGTCAACACCTAAATTGTAATGGTTATTGTTGAAACGAATAAACATTTTTTTTTTATTTTAGATGTTGAGCATTATGCTTGGTACTATTAGTTTGCGTATTTGTAAAATAGCGCACTTTATACTAAAAATGATTTCTGCGCACTCAAGGTTATCGCTACACTTGCGTGCCGCGGCCTGTACTCAAGAAGTCCTCTCAGCAGCGATTATACCAGAAGACTGTTTGAAGATAGCGTGTTTGGATAAGTGCTAAGAGATTTTAAGGGCCGGAGTAAATAACTTATTGTAATCAATGGGTTACAGTAAGTTATTTACTTACTGTAGGTTGTAATGTAAAGTACTTCAATTACTTTATGTACTTTATGTATGTACAGATTATAATCTGTGCCAATAATACTCAATCTGACCATAAGTTTCCTGAATATATATAATCTGACCATTTGTAAATGTGTATTCTTTTACTTTATTCTGGTACTTGAAAAGCTTGATACTGTGCTTAGTGGGTCGCACTTTAAAGCGACGGCTGCGCAAGAGGTCTCGGGTTTGACCCGGTTTTCGGTAAGAAACTCTTAGTCCGGAAGTTGGCGGTCGTGTTCTCCCGTGCCTCGGAGAGCACATCAAGCCGTTGGTCCTGAGCAATACCCCTCTGGTCGTATCACAGTAGTGTCCCATCGGAATATGAGGGTAAGGGAATAGAGAGTGCACTTGTGCTTGCGCACACACTTGAGCACTATAATATATCCTGCGTACGTGGCTGATCGTTGAGATTGCCCGCCGTAGCCGTAATCAGTTGGAGGATATTATTTACTGTGCTTTTAATATGCGTACCTGAATTTAACTTCACTTTATTTTACAACAAAGTAGGGTTTGACGCATCAGGGAAAATCAGAACTTAAAAGATTTTTTATGTCATGTTTAATTATATGCCGATATAAATTTGCCTAGTCATGGCTAACTACCACATAAATTCTGCCAAGAAAGTCGCTTTGTTTGTTTATTTTTATCTTAAGTTAACCGTGACATACAAAAATGATGAACTCAAGATTAATTCAATAATTAGATATTCTATATACCTAATCATTTCAGGATTCAAGACTTTAAGCACACACGCGGCTGAACTCAAGATTTAACCTAGTATGAAATAAAAATGGCAAGGCTGGATGCATTTTCAGTAAGTTGTATGTACCTACCCTTATGGACCCGTTCGATTGGTATTTATATAGGGATGCCTAGATCATTGACTGATAGCTGCCGGAAGTGAAGATTACGTGTACTTACGACTCACGAGCACGCCCAGGTTCAGATTTTCAAAAATTCTTGCTAAATTCAAACACAGCAAAACCTGGCTGTTTTTTTCCCAAAAAAGAAGAATAATATGTCAATCACATATGACTATATATGTGATGTCAATAAACCTCTTAAAAAATAATGACATTTAAATGTTTCCTTTAATTTTGAGACTTGACCTTTTTTATGGCGTTGCAGCCAGTTAGGTTTTCAATATGTGCCAAGATAAAACTGTTATTTTCAGACAAACTAATGATGATCATTTACCTTGTCATTTTATATTGAAGCAGATTCGTGTTTTTTTCTTAACTGACCGTGACACTTATATAGGAGAAACATTTTCCGTATGCAGAGAGGAGGTGTAATGGTAAAGCGAAGCATTCCTAATGGAGGCATTTAACACATTCTATATGGCCGTTAGTCTAGGACCTCCCGGCAAGGATAACCTCATAAGTTATCCACATATGGTATCCGACAAGTTCAACCCTTTTATATAGGCATAATTCTTTATTAAACATCTTAGAACTTTGGATTTTACTGGAGTAAACATACGCGGAAAATGTGGACGCCAGTTAAAATAATCTTTATTGGTGTTTGTGTGAGTGGTGCTTTTGGGAGGAGGGTTCCGGCAAACAGTTCTGCAAACGATGAAAGTCATCTTGGTGAGTACAAATAAATACATAGTGAAGGCACAATCTTACTTGACCAGATTTTGGCAAATATTAGCAATCTATTCAATATTATAGGTACTATTTACATTACCTTATTGCACAAAATACACAACTTAAGTACTAGGCATTACATAAATTTGTATACAATTTCAGCGGTCTTATCGCTGAAAGCGATTTGTAACAGACAACCTTCGGGTAAAGGACATTTATAGTATGTTAGGATACAAATAATTTTACTAATTTTAACCTTCTTCAACCTAAAGATGCAAAAAAGTAGGTCTCATTCGAATAATACAAAAAAGGTTGGACACGATATCTGATTTGGTAATAAACTACTTATTTGCTTACTTGGCTTAAAACCTTTTTACGCACTAGCCATAAAATTAGGAATAGAATTTAAACTGACATTTTGTTTTGTGCGATGTTTAATAAGAGAAAAAAATCGCTAAACTTGTCCCCCTTTGTCATTCTTCACACAATCCATCCATCTTTTTTTCTGCAGCATTTGCATTTGCATGATGTATTTGTACAAAAATAAACAAATGTTTAACTGTCGTAAAATCTAAGCATTTCATTTATAAGTCAATTATAACATTGATGTTGCCCTTTGTGAATCACTCACTGGTTATAGTACATTTTTTTGATTACGGAAGTGAATCATGCGGTATCTTCCACCGTTTGAAGCACAATCAACTTCTTGAAATGCTTTTATGTGATAGTTGGCAGGAGCAGTGGGTGGTAAGCGATGGGCGTCGCGCATGCACTGCAATACTAGTAGAATTACAAGTGCGCTGCCAACATTTTCCCCTCCACCTGAATTGGGTTCGATTGGGATTCAGAATCTTAATGTTCGTTATAGAAACAAGACAACCAGGGCTCTGCCACTACAGCGACCCGGAGGTGGCTGCCTGCATCCGACGTATGGCGGAGCAAACGCGGCATCTCCTAGCTCAGGGGGTGCCATCCCTCGGGGTCCAGCCCTTGGAACCCCTCAAGGTGCCCAGCATACGACTACGCCAGCACAACATGCCGAAGAACGGGTTCAAATACGACGCCTGGCTTTCTGATATCCTGATCAGAGGACTGACTAATTACACCTTCAATAACTTAGAGTAAGTGAGCTGAAGAGTATAAAGGACCTAAATAATATTGAAAGGCATATTCGTACTTAGGTCTACCACCCTATTGGTCTAGTGGTTTGAGCAGAAAGAAGGTCGAAGCAGTCGGTTCGGTCGAGAAAAAAGTATGTTACGAATTTTTCAAACATAGCTCGGGTTTGTGATCACAAACCTACATACATTGGTGATCACCAATCCGCATAAGGTAGCAGTGGTGATTAAGCCTAATCCAATCATAGTAGCGATAACTTGATTTCTTTGATGAAGGCCCTTGCCCTGCAGTAAAACAGTTTGTAGGCTGAGGTCTTTTAGGTCTACCACCTACGAGCAGACGGATCTCCTGATGGTACCCGCTTCACCAGTAGAGTCACCAGTGCAATCTCGATTAGGCTTATAATGCTCTTACTCACTCGGCGAAACACACGCCGGTTTTCTATGATTCCGGGTATACACCGGGGTGGTCTCTGTGTATAGACCTGATTTTCACAATGTTAGACAAGGAAAGCAGACCAACTGGATCCTTGTTACACGTTCAGAATGATTATTCCATAGTTTGCAAAATGATCTAAAGCGAATAGGATTCCTCACGGTGAATTTCAAAGGTTCGTACATTCTTAGAGTGAAATCTTAGGTCAGGCGGTAGACGCTTCAGAGCCTCATTACTAGACTTCCCAAATCCTAGATCATAATACAAGTGTGTCCTAGTCTTCGAAGCCACTGTTTTGACATGCTAAGATGATTATGTTGGAATGTGTTTCAGCGTGTACCCCGAGGAGCTGAAGGTGACTGCGAACATTAGCCTACCTAGACTGGAGCTGCTGGGCGACTACGTGGTGCTGGGCGAGTTCCAGATGCTGCCAGTCGAGTCCACTGGGAAACTCTCCGCCAATTTTTGTAAGTACATAGACAAAAAAATAATAAAAGGGTGAACTGTTTAAGATAATAAAGTACATGGCAATCTTAGGATTAATTATGTATGTGTGAACAATGTAGATGAATGAGTATTAATTTATTATTATTATAATTTTATTCACAATCATACGAGCGATGATAGAGCAATGGTAACTCGGTGAATAAGAGCCTTCCACACGGGGGATCGTGGTTCCAATACGAGCATGCATTTTCACCTCTGGATTTTTCAAATCTATAATATTATAATATAAATATTATAATATTTTTTTACAACATCACATACATTGATCTGACTCCGAAATAGGTAGCGCAAGCACCTGTGTTAAGGATATCAGAAACAATAGAGGATTTACAAATACAATACTTTTCTTTCGTAAATACATACTTTTTTAATACATAGCACCCAGACCAATACAAACAGACATGTTCATGCTTAAAATGGGTCATGGGTCGTCTATGTGCATATTTCTACCATTATCTTGGCTTGAAATAATCGTGAGGAAACTTGCACATTTCAGATGGTTTCTAAAATGTTTATTAAACCATGATTCAGTTGGTCTGGTTCTATATTAAAGGTTTGTGAAGGTCCGACGGCGTTCGCTT
Organism: Marasmia exigua; assembly: GCA_019059595.1. Taxonomy (NCBI): domain Eukaryota; kingdom Metazoa; phylum Arthropoda; class Insecta; order Lepidoptera; family Crambidae; genus Marasmia; species Marasmia exigua. The sequence goes on along the minus strand of CM032464.1, from coordinate 27,966,352 downwards.
TATTGTAATTACCAGATTCTCCAAATCCCGAATCATGGTCTAAGAAGCATATCCTGGGCTTCAAAGTCACAGCTTTGGGCGCAACCAGGAATTACATGTTAAGATAAAGAAGACTTTTATTGCATACAAAACTTTTTAAGTACTTATTAAAACTTAACAGTAGGTATTATCTACAGGAGTGATGAACAACGAAGGTACAAGTAATGTTCCAGGCTGTTTTATGATTACTTATTGCCTCGGAAAATCGGCTATTGAGTAACTTATTTGTTAGAAGAGTAGTCTTTAGCTACGAGTATGTTAGCTCAAATATAGATTGTCGGAGTATATACGGTACAGAGAATATAAAGGTTCGTCACCTTAAGGTGACGAGTAGGGCACTCTAGCGACGCCAATCGATTTTATTTTTTAGCTACTAAACCGGATCTATTTTGAACAATTTCGGGTTACAGCCTCTCGGCAAACACTTATACTATTTGTTAAATAACTATGCACAAATGTTGGGTCCGTTTTTGTACGCGAAAAATTGATTCACGCCATGTGTGCATGGTTAGGGCGTCGCTTGTGTCACCTTATGGTAAATTTTCGCCTGCACGGTAAGAATCAGTTATACTAACATACCGTTTCAAAAAGATCTGCCAACCTTCTTTAAATTATCTTTACATCAAAAGGGGTCAATGTTGCTACAAGCAAATATAAACTTTCTGATCTAACAGTCATGCATAATTTTCTGTGCAACAGGTATTACTCTCACAAATTTACGAAAGGTAATAAGAGCTCATAGCATATCAAACGAATCAATTTGAAAACTGACGAACCTTTTCGTTCTTTGACTGTACTTTAGTCTTTACTGACCTTTACGTCTTTAGTACCTTTGTACTAAAAATATTAATGTCGTTGATACAGGTGCTTAGAATGTAAATAATAGTTATAAAATCACGCACAGGCCCTTTGTTCAACATCGCAATTTATTTAATGAAATAGATTAATTCCTACGGCATAAACTGCATTTTGTATTCAAGTTCTGTACTTCGGAACAATGTATGTGTCTCAATTATCGTTAATGAGGGTATTTTTTATTCTTGAGCTCACACATGAAAAATTATTAGATAAAAATATTAAATGGTAAGTTTTGTTTGCTGGCAAACCTAACAAATTTTATTAGTATTGCTCTCTGTTAAATTATTAAAACATAATTTAACTTTTAAAAGTTACTATAAATGACCAATAAAAGTCGTAACATAGAACCGAAACGAAAGAAGTTCCGCGGAGAACGGAACTAAAACAATTTAAAATCTCAATAAATTCCTTGTGTCTATGAACTTAAAGCCCAAATTCGAATGTTGATGGCGACTCAAGTGCGCTTTTCACAGGACTTCTTTAGTGGCAAGGACTCTAATATTACCGCGACTGTACTCGTACCACCAAGATTGATCATCTGCTAGATTTGGGAGGAGCTTGATTAAAACTATGTTCCAGCAATGTGCACCGCCGCGTTAGAAGCCCTCGGAGCCAGGGTGCACAAGCGCATGCTGATCCGCGACGCCACCGTACACCTGCGCTGCGCCGGCGAACTCCAGGCGAGCCTCGATGACGCGCACTCCACCACTGGCGAGATGGGTATGATACTCATCTTCAGCTCTGGCACCAACACCTGTTCCATAAGCGTATGCTGATCCACGACGCCACCAGTACACCTGCGCTGCGCCGGCGAACTCCAGACGTGCCTCGACGACGACCACCGGCGAGATGGGTATCGTACTTATGTTCAGCTCAGGTACTAACACCTGTTCCACAAGCGTAGGCTGATCCGCGACCCCACCGTTCACCGGCTCTGCGCCAGCGACCTCCAGGCGCGCCTCAACGACGCACACTCCACCAGCCGGCGTGAAATGGGAAAGGATACGCATGTCCGTTATCCATCAATCGGCCAATCACTATGCACACTGTTTAAAACAGACCTTCCCCCTAGAATATTCAACCCGATACTGAGCAGTCTACTTTCAACTTATGTACAACATGCATCATTCTGAAATCGTCATGGTGTTGCAGGGTGTCCCACACTAATTTTCTAGTCTCCAGTCTAGGATGGCTCCAGAACGGTTAGGGTAAGAGAATTCTACAGTGGAGACCAAGTCTTGGTTAACGTAGTGTAGGCGCCATCAGACAAGATGAAGTGACGATTTGCGCAGGATGGCTGGCTGGAGCTGGATGCGAGTAGCCAAAGATCGATCAGAGTGGCGAACATTAGGACAGGCCTTTGCCCAGCAGTGGACTGCAACAGTCTGATTATGATGGGTACTTCTCCAGCGTGCTGATTCTACACGCAAGTGTAATATATGTATTTAAGTATATATTTGTGTTCCTCTGTTGTCTGATATCTGTAATACAAGTGCTTAAGCTACTTAGTACGGAATCAGGTCAACGTATGAGATGTTGTGAGAATTGTTAAATCCGGTAATTTCGAAGACTTTAATTATGTCTAGCTTGCAAGGTGCTTAAAAGGTGCACGTCTTTTTCTATTTGATAAGTCTTAAAATATCTTACAGAAATGATCACGGACCACATCGCCGCGATGCACTCGGAGGACCTGGTGAAGGAGATACAGCCCGCGGTGGAGACCTCTCTGGCCATGGTGCTCGAGGACGTCGCCAACAAGTTCCTCAAGCATATCCCATCGGAGATGGTCTTCCCGAACTAAATCACAATGGGAACTATCGCGCGTGAAAAATCTGAAGACTGAGGTCCATGTACAAAGGTGAATGGTTTAATTTTTAAGCATGATATGTCAAAATATCAGTTCGACGAACTAAAAGACCTGTTGAAGTTGGACCTCAGTCCAGCGGATTTTCCACGTACAATAGTCCCCATTGTGCCAGAATTGACCCGTCTAACGGATAATGATCCAAATGCTATGGAAATTGACTTGCTATTCTTTGTCTAATCTTAGAATCAGGTCTTTGTATGAGACTTTGTAAGAATTAATTTATTCTTTATTATTTAGACGCCAAATTCGTTTGTATTTTTACTATTTGTCCTGAAAACAGCGTTACAGTTTATTTGCGTCGCACTTGTTGAAAGCTCCATAAAACCACAGAAAGCTCTATTTCTACTGCTATAAAATTATTCATCAATTCACTCTATCGTCGGACTCGTGCTAAACTTACTTATTGATAGTATTCTTCTATTCATTAGTTCACTATTTATGGTTTATCTCACTTATTATCAGTACACTTATGAACGTAGGCCTTGTTAAGGACTCTTAACCACAACGTGTTATGTGCCTACCCTATATTTCCATTCCTTGCGATAGCCAATTCATTCTTATCTTTGTTTTCATCACGTATATGGTAATGTCTAATTTATAATTTTTTTCTATAATTGTAATTTACTCGTATTTATATTACTGTTTAATTTATGTCACTTACTTTAAATAAACTGATTTGTTGAATTTTACTTTGGTTTTCATTTAATGTTGTGCTCGTACAAATACCTACAAGGTATTTAGAATGGCATCATTACTGTCCCTCTTTATTGATAGATGGCGGACAAACAGACGAGGCATATGATGGTAAGCAATTGTTGCAGCCCATGGACACAGTGACTAGCAACCCTTAAACTCCCCTTGCCCTCGGATTCCGGTAACCTCACCCACTCGGCAAAACCCAGCGCAGGCGCTGCTACTCGTACGCGCTGGTTTTCCATCAAACCGGATTTGTAATGAATGATTGATTGATATCTATTCATTTAGATTATTTTAAGTCACTGTAAACAGTATAATAAACATAATCATTTTCGCGCGGTGCAACAGTAGTTACAGCTCGTGACGTAACGAAATCGTAGGCCTGTGACCGACCAACTAGGGTTACAACATTGCATACAAACCGGCTGACGAGGAAACTTCAACCTTAAATTAATCTGGCCATAAGATTACAATTCTAATAGCAGCTTTTGACTTCTGGGTCGACCAACTCCGAGTACACGCGTAATATTAAAAGTGCAAGATTGCATTACCATCGTTTTGTTTGTATTTGTTTTAAGAGTGTCACTGAGCATTATTTAATATTCGTAATCGTCAAGTGGCGTGACATAAATTTGTTTGGCCTTGCTGACTGCGCTCATTATTCTGTAATATGTTCCATATGCTTCATTATTTCTTGAACAATAGAACAAAAACACAAGAAAATTAAGACAGTAACTAAGAAATAAAATTAAACTAAAAGTAAATAAAAAGGAAAGTTAAAACAAAGTAGATCCCCGTGGCAATGTCCCCAAAATGCTGGCAGCATTACCCCGCTGGATCGCGATGGAAATTCGCTGGGCGAGGTAGCTGCCAGCTTTTGGCTCTCCCGTGACTTCGACTAGACGCTTAGCTAAGTCACGGAAGAAAGAGAGAGCGTCGGAACCCCACGGGCCCAGTGTTTCAACACCGAAAGCTACAAAGTGGTAGGCACTAGATAGATGCCTATATTTTGCAGCTTTCAGTCTCTCTGCAGCGTCAGCCGCAGCTCCGGTAGTCCCGGGAAGATAAGACGTTGCCAGAGTGTCGACACAGGTAGCATCCCACACGAGAGCATGTCCTATCTTCCAAGGGATGAGAGACATTCCGTCTGGTCTCTTGCCATCATCACGTAAAATGCCGTTCGGCTCTAAGTTTGCCGGCACATTGATGTTGGCAAGCGACCGACGGATAATGTCGTTTAATGAGGAATGCCTAGAGAGACGGCCGGCACTTTTTACACAGGAGAGCCCATGGTGCCCCAAGGCGCTAACAGTGGTGCCACAGAGACATTTGTGTGTCCATATGCTTATACAATAGCAATCACTTTGATCTAAAATATTTGACGACCCTGATGGTGTAGTGGTTGAGGTGTATTCCTAAATCCTAAAGTGTGGGCCTAAGCTGGTCCCGGGTTTGATTCCCCATTTCCCAGTCGGGTTGATTTATGTAGAAAACGACTGTGTCAACATTTTATTGGGTCTCTGTGTGTGTTAGGGGAGAAAACTCGGTAAGTTTCATATTTGTGGTTGTTTGAGAGTGTAGACACTGAAGATTGGCTCTAGCTAGATGACATTGATATCGAAAAGTTTGTTGACCTACGCACTAGATAAAGAAAGAATGAAATAAAAATCGTTTATTTTGCACATTTACAGAGTTCTTACTACATGCATGAATAGGTAGGCAATATTCTTAATTGATAATAAGGAATCGATTGATACCTCATTCATCAAAATCGGTTGGGTAGTTTAGGCAGAATCTTGGAACATACAAACATATTTACATACTTACATACATAGACTGCTAAAATAATAACCCCTCCTTTTTGGCTTTCCCGTAGTCGGGTAAAAAGAAATACATTCGTATGGGTTGGGCCCATAGACTTAGGATGCCCTGGTTGGACCTCGACGGCGCCGTAGAACCGTCACACATGACAAGTCTGTCAACGTCCCTTTCACACTGCAATGCGACAGGGCTCTTTTGGCCGAGAGATGAAATTGACAGGGGGGCGTAGTTTTGTTAATTTTCTATAAAAAAAAATCTAAATTCGTGTGACTTTTATAAGACGACCATGGAAGTAGAAAACGCGCGCTTTCATGTCTATGAAGATGACAGCATAGTTCTGATTTTTGCCACCGGCCAAAACACCGTTGTCTCACTGAAGATTATACGAAGTATCTACTACCTTGTCTCTGCTGAAGATAATAATATCTCGTCATATCGCCTTCATATTATTTCTGACTAAAGTTATCGTCTGTTTAGATATTCTTTTGCAATCGTGATATCCATAATTAATCATAATCATCTGTTTCTTAACATTGACGCTTAATATTTCCCAACAGATTAAGATTCTGTAAGATAATTATCCGAGCCTAATCATCACGTCTGATATGATACATAAGTGAAAACCCTTCTCAGTGCTGCTTGTTCTCATAGTAAAGTGCAAAGAGTACAATGAAATTTATTTATTTATTGTCCACTATCGGTTTTGTGTACGGCGGTGTCGTGGAGCTTGATGATCATATCAATTGTAAGTATTCAAAGTTTGAAGCTTTTTTTATTATTGCTAAAATAGGCAGAGAAGCGTGCGGCCAATTAGATGGTAGATGGTAACCAGCGCTCATAGGTAAAAAAGAAGCTCATAGACATCAACTATGTCGGGGCATAGAAATCGATGCCCGGTAGGGTCGATTTAAAAAACAAACTGGTCTACATTGACTCGGGTCTGGCTGTGGTGGGATACCCCATCGGCTATTGTCAGCTACATAGTATAACAGGGAATTCCCTATTTCGAGACTAGGTGATCAGTGTGTATTGTCTAGCTTGTTTATTTATTTATATTTTTTTCCGGTGTCATATCGATGTTTATTCAGCTCAATATGAAAAAAGTAGATATATAAAGATATTGTTCTTAATTGACAATGCCATTGGCTTATTATTACTCCGCTGTAAAGCAAACTTAAATTATTATGCACTTAGTTGGAGTTAATTGTAATTAAAGTAATTATACAATGTCTGTGTTCAGTCGGAGCCTTCATCTGCCCTCGAGAGGAGAAAGCCTTGGGGCGCTGTCTGCGCGACGCTCTCAATACCTACATACCCAGATTAGCCAAAGGTCTGTATTCATTAGTGTTGTTAAGTATTTCATAATATAAGAATATCGACAAAAACAGCTCATGAGTTTCCACCGTCCTACCATACCATAATTTTTCGAAAGAGGCGATTCGGTGGCGAAGATGCATCTCGTAGGCCAGTATGGCAATGCCATCCCATCCCATCGCGTCCGTTGTAATAATAAAATGGGCTCACCTTTCTTTACCATCAGACTAAGGTGTGCCTTTAAACCTACAGTTCTGTCAGTACACATCTAGACGAAAATTTTAAGAATATAATATTCGAGTTTACCTAGTTATATATTTGACATAATCATAGTTTGCGCTTTGCGCTTTCAATTGGTATCTTAAGCAGATGCGTATAGATTGAGTACCGAGCCTATAGATTTAATTTTACTATCGATAAATTAGTGGACTTTACGCCAGCACTAGCAAGTAAGGTATTCATTCGTTCACATATTTTGCCGTAATCTTAGCCAATTATAAGAGCTTATATCATTGTTGGTTGTCACAAATGGTCGACGCGTCTTAAAATTGTTCAAATTGCTTCTTGAGAATCTTTTGCATAATTTCATGTGAGTGACATTGGCATAGAATTTGCTAAGTATCATACCTATTTACTGATTGTTTTTAATGCAAATAGTTTTCCGTCTCATAGGATATAGGTATCAAGTAAATGCGCCCAAGGATCCAGTATTTTTATTCCATGTAACAAAATAGTAGTTTATCTAACACTCATGTCATAATCTTCAAATTAAGAAATCAAAAGTAAACACATTTTGTCAAGTTTTTTTTTAATACGGCTCTACCTCGAATATAATTTACCAATGTCAAGTAACTTATTGAGAATAAGTAGGTAGTCAACAGTCGAAGTCAGTCAAAGTCACAGTCACTCAATAAAACGCCGGTGTTTTTACGTTTTATCGACCTACGGATTCAGCGGATATCACTCAAAAAGCAATCACGGGTTTTAAGACTATTAGGTCCAAGCAAGTTGTCACTAGACAACTAACTCGACACACAATAGCAGTGTTAAAAACAATACAATGCAACGATTCTTATTATTATGATCACTTTTCGGCACTTCACTGCACAAATAAATCACCAAATTTGTCCACTAAAAACCACTAGACACTAATTTAAAACCTTTGAATTGCACAGCCCACGCGGCTTGTTTTAGCCCTACCCGCCGAATCCATTTTGTCAAGCTTTACACAATACGGTATTTGACTATTTTTTTTTTTTGTAATCAAAAGACCTCTCAATGATAGTAACATGACCATAAAACCGGCTAGACGTTATATTTTTTTTGAGAATTTTTGCAATTGGCACATATTTACCTATATTTTGATAAAATATTTATATTTTGTAAAATTTCGAGGGTAGTCAAATACCCTATTGAAAAATGAAAAAATAAATCAGATTTTCTTCAAGTTTCACTTAATTATACATTTATAGGGTTAGTTTTGGATATTTCTACGTTATGGGTACCTACGGCTTATTGTTAGACATTATCACAAAATTTATTCCAATGCTATAACACACTTAGTTTAAAAATTATGACAATTTATCTAAATAGGGTCAACAGGTGCACCTTATAATTTTTAAATAATCATAAATAATACAAATATTTCTTTTCCGTCAATGTATAATTTAAGGTAAAATGGGGTGTAGTTTCCCTGATTTTGATATGTGCATTTTATGAAGACTCGCACTGTACTTGTATTTTGTTAAAAGAGTGTAAAAAAAAAACCTTTTTTTTCTAAATTAGAACGTCATAGGAATTAGGATCTTTATTGTATTTATTTCTGGTGTCTTATATTATGTATTGGATATAAGATATTATCTGTACAGGAGTGCCAGAATTCGGTGTGCCGCCATGCGAGCCGCTGGTGGTGCCATCTGTGTCCGTGCAGCAAGCCACCGGGCCCATCTCTGTCACATCCACCTACTCTGACGTCACTGTGCGAGGACCCTCCAAAATGGTGGTCAAGGAGGTGCAGTAAGTATTACCTATACAGGTTGTATCTGTGAATATTCTCATACCTTTAAGGTAACGGGTGGGGCACACTAGCAACGCCAATCGATTTTAATTTTTATCTACTAAACCGGATCTATTTTAAAGAATTTCGGGGTTAGAACCTCTCGCCAAACACTTATACTATTTATTAAATAACCATGCAAAATTGTTGGGTCCAACGCGTACGCGAAAAAATTGCGCATGGTTATTTAATAAATAGTATAAGTGTTTCACTTTGATCTAAAATGTTTGACAACCGTAGCCGTGTGGTCCCCGGCAGAGTAGAATAGGCCACCCTCACTCTTACCGAGGTGTCGTAAAAGGCGACTAAGGTAAAGCTGCTGGCATGATCATCAGCACCCAGAGAAGGAAAACTCTGCATTTATATCAAAACCCTCGCCAACCCGTCTGCCAAGCGTGGTGAGTATGGCAATTACCCCTCATGTGATTGAGGGAGGCCCGTGCCCCAGCAGTGGGGACTTAAATGGGCTGATGATGATAAGTGTTTGCCGAGAGGTTGTAACCCCGAAATTGTTTAATACAGCTGTAGGTATACAGCTCTTACAAAACGTCATAAATGAAAAATAAAAATTATAACTACTTATGAATATTATACATGTAACTTCACATATATGTCGGGACAAAAAATATACTAAGAAATGAATAATGTGATTCGGAACCGCAAATCGGAAAGTTGATTCTGACGAAAACATTCGGCAAGAAACTCTCCTGTTACTATTTTTAATCGCCAAAATGTTTATTAGTACAAATTGATTTCATGTCAAACTTTATCGATTACAATGTGCAGGCGAACTATATCGATTATAATGTGTAAGGCGTAGGCGAACAGGTTTATCATTTTCACAAATTCTTGTCATTTAAATAATCATCAACTGTATAATAGCCTAGGTTGATAGAATACGTGGTTAAAGGGATGGAAAGGTTCACAGATACACCCTATGTATGGTCTCTTTTTTTGCACTTGACGACTCATACGCATCATCGAGCTTCAACCAAGAGCAATCGCTGTACTATAGGCAGATATTCGATGACAAAAGCTGGGGCGTCTGCCAGCACACCTTTTCTAAATTGATCCAACCAGGAATGGAACCCTGGACCTTCCGCGCTTGGGCGTAGCAGCTTAGGTAGAGATCGTCTACAAACGAGGTGGTCTTTTTGTTGCGGGAGGTCAGATGACATGGAAATATCTTAATCGAAAGGCCTTATAATAAATTTTATTTCATCTAAATCAATCAATACTATTTAAAAGAGAATCCTATAGACAGCGGAAAAGCTTACACTCCGAAACACGAAACGCTTGCACGATTTAATCGACACCTAGCGCCATCTATTGATATAAACTGGAACTAATGTCCCGAAACGAAGTGAGTGCCACTAGTCCTGATATAAATGGATTCACTTCAGTATGTGTATTAATTTAAACTTCATTTATTTTCAAAATAGAACAAAAAGATAGTCAATACAGGCACACTTGCTTATTTACCACATTGCTTTCAGCGTTAATGCCAAGAAAAAGGAAGTGACGGCAAGTATTTTCATCCCGGAGTTGAGGATGAAGGGAAACTATAAAATCAAAGGGAATCTTCTCATGTTGCCCCTGGAAGGAGAGGGGCTGTTCACAGCAAAGTACAGTAAGTCCTAAGCTAAACGCAAACACTCCTAGCATTATGGTAGAGTGTTTAATTAAATAAGAACGATAGCCTCAGAAAAACACATTAAGCCTTTGGTACTGCGCCCAATCCCTCTCCGGTGGTGTCCCATCGGAATATGAGGGTAAGGGAATAGAGAGTGCGCTTGTGTTTGCGCACACACTTGATCACTATAATATATCCTGCGTACGTGGCTGAGATTGGCCGCCGTAGCCGTAATCGGTTGGAGGATATTATTATTAATGATATTTTGACAGTTAAATTATGTACCTATAATGTATCAATACGGGGATTAACACGATATGTATTATGTGAAACAACATTGTGTACTCACATATTTGGCTCGACGTTTCGGCTACGTTACAGCAGCCGTGGTCACGAGCGCTCGTGACCACGGCTGCTGTAACGTAGCTACGTAGATTAGGCTTAATCACCACGATTGGTGATCACAAATCCGAGCTACGTTCGAAAAATTCGAAACATACTTTTTGCTCGACCTGGGAATCGAACTCAGGACCCCGAGATCACGGCGCGGTACTTAAACCAGTAGACCAACAGGTCGTCCTACTCTACTTTATAACCTATTTTAAATAATTGCAGGTGACATCATAGCGGAGGTGACTATAGTGCTGGGCCGCCTGCACCAGAGCGGCGAACCGGACGCGCTTACGTGTGAGAAACTCGACGTGAAATTCTATATATTAACAGCTACCATGGAACTGGACAACTTGTTCGGAGGCAACAAAGAATTGGGTAAGTTAAAAAAAATATCCAACCGAATTCTGCTAAGGCAGCTAATCTCAACGATCAGCCACTTACACAGGATATAATGTGCTCAAACACAAGTGCACTCCCTATTCCCTTGCCCTCATATTTCGATGGAACACCAGTGTACCACGACCGAAGAGAGATCGGGTACAGGACCAATGCCCTAACTGTGCATTCCGAGGCACGGGGGTACAAGACCGCCAACTTACAGACTTCCGGGCTGACACTTTCTTAACAGAAAACCTCAGAAACAAATTTTGGTCCGACCCATGGATCTAACCCCGGACCCCAAACGCAGCTGTCGCTTTAAAGTGCGAGGCACTACCCACTGCGCCAACGAGGCAGTAAAAAAAAATCAAAATACTGAAGTCGAGGGAATGTATGAATAAGCGATTACAGCTTAGTACATATAATAACGTACGCATTTTGATATGATTGCGAGTGTAGATAATCATGATCCAGTTGGATTGGTTCTCCTCTAAATGGGTTACGATCAGAAAGTAGTTTCTTTTTTATACAAAGTTGGGGGCAAACAAACGTGCGCCTAGGCTGATGATAAGAGACTTACCGCAACCTTTCCATCACCGGACGACAAGGCGCGGCGAGGGTTTTCATCCTTATGTGGTAGAACTACCTCTTATCGCGAAGCGATTTGCTTCCACATTTATAGTGCGTACGGCTAAGGAATGGAACTCCCTGCCGAGGTCTGTCTTTCCTGACCACTATAATCTGGACATCTTTAAGGCAAGAGTGAACAGGCATCTTTTAGGCAAATGCGTATCATCCTCATCGTTGCTTTCCATCAGGTGCGATTGTGATCAAGCGATAGCCTATTGACCAAAAAAAAACCTCTGGACGCATGCAACTCCAGAGGATCTGCATACATGTTGCCGACCCTTTAATAACCTTAACACTCCTTTTTTGTAGAACCTCGTACTGTAGTCCCCCGAGATAATCTCTGGAGGGAGCCTCATTTCAATTACCTTTCTACCACGTACCTCAGTTCTGTGGAACGGTCTGGCTGCAGGAGTATTTCCGGACGGCTACGATTTAGGGACCTTCAAGAGAAGAGCGTACTCTTTTTTAAAAAGGCCGGCAACACATTAGCGATCTCTCTGATTTCGCGGATGTTCATGGGCGGCGATGATTACTTTCCATCAGGTGACTCGCTTGCTCGTTTGTCCGCCTCTAGCATAAAAAAAACCTACCCCTTATCAAATCTGGATCATGGTCTAAACGTACCCCGGCTCCACATTTTATGCTGATACTTCTTATATTGGTTTCGTGAAGTACCTAGGTACCAATACCATTTACGTTGGAGTACTAGCTTGAAATGAATAAAAGGAGACGAAATGGATCAACTTCTCAGGGCCTGACTAATATCTTAGGGATCCATTAAAATTAGTCCAATGTTTTTAATGATATAAAGGTCAGACGGATCGCCCATAGTCCATAAAAGGACATCCTCTTTTTTGGTCCAAGTGCCGGCCAAAAAATGTTTTTGCTATATTCCGTAGAACTTGTCCCCCTGAGTATTGGTTACTATGGCACCAGAGCTGTAGGGTCAATATCCTTGGTTTTATTGGAGTTCAGAAATCAACAATTTCATACATTATCAGTGAATTAACTATATTTTTGTTTGTTATGCCAAATCTTCATATTTGAACACCAGGGGACAAGTCCTATCAGAATACAGCAAAATTTCATTTTGCCCGGCACTTTCATTTTTGGACCAACATATGTATATGAAAGTCCGAGGATCTTGTACAGAATGATAGCTATTGGTGTCACAGAATAATGACAAACCTTGCGCCTGGAAGAGGCTAAAGAACAGGGAACTGGAAGACCAGGTGGGCGAGCCCAACATCATTAGCGAGACTAAAGCGCATCGACTTCGCTGGCTCGGCCACCTAGAAAGAATGGGAGACGATCGTGCGGTAAAGCGAGCGTATCAGGAACGTCCTAATGGCAAAAGGCCATTCGGCCGTCCGAGATATCGCTGGAAGGATGAGGTCGAAAAAGACTTGCGCGGACTCTCGACAGATGACTGGCAGGAGGTGGCGCAGGATCGACCAAGATGGAGGCTCTTATTATCGGAGGCCAAGACTCACTATGGGTCGCTGCGCCAACCTAGTTAGTTAGTTAAATGACAAACCTTATGTGTATTGAAATAAAGATCAAGGGATATCTGTCATTGTAATCAAGCTTTATTTTACGGAGTACGATCACGGTTATTTGGCACGCGGCAAAAGTCGAAACTAACGCTGTTTCCTTTACAAGTGTCAGTGCTTTTAACATATTCCCATAGAAAGAATATAGTAGGTACAGCGCTTCCATGTCAATGTCATTGAAGTGCCTTCTGATTTTAGACGGTCTGTCATTGTAAGCGATTGCCGTCGTCTATGGACACCTGCAACCATAGAGTAACTTATATATCCTGAGACCTGCAACACCAGAGGAGTCACAAGTACCTACCTGTACCGCCAGCCTTTTTCATTTATTTAATACTAGTGGTCTGCCCTCAATTTCGTTTGGGGGCATTAGTTCCACTTTATGCCAATAGATGGCGCTAGGTGTCGAATACATCGCGCAAACGCTTCGTGTTTTCGGATTACCTATAAGCGTTGCCGCTGTCTGTAGGAATTACCTCTTTAAGATAGTAAAGATTTATTTCTCCTTATTCAGGGCAAGCAATGAATAAGTACCTGAATGACAACTGGAAGAAACTGGCCCATGAGCTGCAGACGCCAATGGAGGAGGCTCTCCGCGACTTCCTCAAGCCCTTGGCGGACCACGCCTTCGCCACGCTCAATGCTGACGACATCCTTTCTTCCAACACTAGTTTAATTAAGGGTTTATTTATTTAATTAAATTATTTATTTGCTAGATAGGTATATTGTTGAATAAAATATTTTAATTTTATAAGATATGAGTGGTTTTTGTTTTGAGGATTTTTAAGCTTCGTGTCCACTAAGCAATATTTGTCACGCCACACGCGATGGTAAAAACAGTTTTTGCACAACAACCTGCGACGTTGCTAATATCATGACGCGCGACGTTACCAATTAGTCAGATTGCACTGACAAAACAAAATAGACACAGAAGATCGGCTTCGAATAATTCCTTGACTAAGTGTTAGGTACCCTCTTGAAGCTGTAGTCCGGTTTCAACTGAGCACCGAACTATTGTTACCCAATTAATAATCCAACCCTAGTTGGGTATCAATTAGTTCGGTGCTCAATTGAAACCGAACTATTGCAACCGAAAAGTTGCGATAGTTCGGTCAACCGGACTAACAACCGGACTACTGCTACGAGTATATCTCATCGTGTCTCTCCCGCACATGTTCCGTAAAGCTACTGTTACACATATTTTTTTTTTTTATATGAGAGGTGGCAGACGAGCAGACGGATCACCTGATGGTAAGCAATTCCGCCGCCCATGGACACCCGCAACACCAGTGGAGTCACAAGTGCGCTGCCAACCTTTTCCCCTTCCCCCCATTGGGCCTCCGGTAACCTCACTCACACGGCGAAACACAGCGCAGGCGCTGCTTCACGCCGGTCTTCTGTGAGGCAGTGGTATCACTCCGGTCGAGCCGGCTCATTCATGCCTAAGCGTGGCTCTCCCACATTTAATCTCATTTTTAGCTCTCATTAATCATGCTCATTTTTAGCATGCTGTTTAAGCATGCCAAATATGAGCATGCTTAATGAACTGTCCAAATTTGCATGCTATTAGGCATCTATTTAGCATGCTTAAAAATAAGCAAATTTGTTACACGTGCTAAAGGACTCCGCCACACTTCCCTTTCCTCCCGCACTACCTACAGGTAGCATGCTCAAAAATCCACCGGCGTGCGAAAATAAGCATGTGTAACAATACTTTTAGTCTGTCTCTGTCTCAAGGTACTGTTATTTTCATGGTTAAAGCATGCTACTTTTGAGCAAGTGCTAATCGGGTTTTTAATTGGACGAAGTTTTAGTTTATTTACCTTGATAGTAAACTATCTTTTAGCCACCATATAAATTATTTCACTGCTAAAGCCTGTAAGGCATTGTTCTTGAATGGCGAAAGATTTTAAACACTAGTCCACTTTGACTATTCTTTACTTTGCCTTTGTTCGGAGTGTTTTGGAATACGGATCTGTAATCTGGAATCCTCATTATAGAAAATATTCGGAGAATATAGAATGTATACCTACAGAATAAATTCTTAAAGCATTAAAACTTATATGTGACAAGGATTCTAGGCCTAAGTCATCATAAGTATACCCTCATTGGCATTGCGCCGAATGAAAAAAGATCAAATGTTTCTGTACATAATTTTGAATGACTACATTGTTTCTCCTTTTCTATTATGAAATATATTTTTAAGGTGCCCCCGGTTTAACTCTCGTCACCATCAGCTATTTAGTGTTTTGTTGTTTTCAACCAATTATGCCCGTAACACATTTCTGTTGCGCTCCTGTCGTAATTATAACAGCGATTTCTGTGACTTAAATTTATTTAACACTAAACTGCGAGCGTATAGAAAGGCTGTTGTGGGTAAATTGTCTCCTGATTTTACAAAGTAGATTTGTCAATTGCTTAATTCTTCCTTTTTGTTTATACTTATTGGTTTAAGATTATGTTTTTGTGCGTTAAATAATGTTATTTAAAGTACTGTATGTTTCCTTACAATAAGAAAAAAAAAGAAGTAAACTGACAGATTCAAATGTCATGTCCCTATACATTTTGACAACATACATTTTTTTTATTATGGCTCTACCCGACGATAATTCGCCAATGTCAAGTAACTTATTGAGAATAAGTAGGTAGTCAACAGTCGAAGTCAGTCAAAGTCACAGTCACTCAATAAAACGCCGGTATTTTACTTTTTATGGACCTACGGATTCAGCGGATATCACTCTAAAAGCAATCGCGGGTTTTAAGACTCTATTAGGTCCAAGCAAGTTGTCACGAGACATCGCACTCGACACACAATAGCAGCGTTAAAAACGATACAATCCAACGATTCTTGTTATTAGGATCACTTTGTGGCACTTCACTGCACAAATAAACACCATAGTACACTAAAAACCACTAGACACTAATTTAAAACCTTTGAATTGTATCAGCCCATGCGGCTTGTTTTAGCCCTACCCGCCGAATCCGACAATTTGCATTTCGCAAATGTATGGGGATGACACATTGACATCTGTCAGTTTACTTCGTCTAATTAAAAATCCGACTTATAATAGCATGTGTGGACGGACGTTACAAATAAACATGCAAATTTTGAGCATCCTCAAAAATCGCACGCCGGCTATTTTTAAGTAGGCGACCTGTATGTAGAGCGGGTGAAAGAGGGGGAGTGTGGCGGAGTGCTTTAGCTCGTGTAAAAAGGTTTGCTTATTTTTAAGCATGCTAAAATATGGGTAATGGCATGCTTATTGAAGCAAATGTGGACAGCTCCTTAAGCATGCTCATATTTAGCATGCTTAAAAAGCACGATCACACTGTACGCATGTATGTGTGCCTTTTAGCACGTGATGTTGGCAGCCGGAGTTCTGTCTACTTGTGCTGACAATATTGCTAACACATTTATATGGACGCAAAGTCTGAAATAAATAATTAGGTATTTTATTTCTTCACCATCATTATCATCTTAAGCCGTTATCAACCAATTTGATGTGGGCCTCCTTCAATCCTCGCCATTCTATTCTATTTTGGGCAGTTGAAGTAAAGTTGTGCCTGCCAATCTTTGCTATGTCGTCTCTCCATCTCATTTATGACCTATGAATTATTTAATTTAAACAAACTTCCTTTATCTCCAACACAGGGAAGCTAAGGAAAGTAAAAAAAACAAGATACATACAACAATATTATTATTTATTAATTAATCACAGTACAGTCAACTCGATCATCGCATTCATACTCCTTACGTCTAGTGCACAGACTTATGGATTATTTATTGTAAAAATAAAATAAAACTAATTTTGGTACTTACATAAATAAATAGGTAAAGCTTAATTACATGCCCACAAAGAATAAAATGTACCTACATTTTAACTAGAATAAAAATTATCTTCGTAAGTAATACTTTTCAAAATCCTGTGCTAATTCAAATTCATAATGTTTAAGTTTTATTATTTTCAAAAGCGATTATTGCAGATATCGATACAGGCTAACAGTATTTTAACTATTAGTAAAACTAGTTTGTTTGTACGCTCGGTACACTTTAATAGTTGAACCTTTTTGAAACTGTTATTTTGCCGATATATCGGATAGCAAGATTCAAAAGTATAAGGGTCTCTTTCCACCAAAGATGTGTTAGGATATATGGTGCTACGGTTACGTTTGATGTCCTCATGTAATTATGTTCATTTGCTTTCACACCTTCGCATTAAAGCTGCATAGTATATTTGGTGAAAAGGCACTCTAAAAGTTCGTACGCTCAAAAACTTTAAAATTACCTGCGTAATTTATAATTTTAAAATGCTTTTTCTGATTTATACCTACATCTAGCTTGAACTAACATTTTGATATTGCTTAAATTCTAATAAGTCCATGACATCAGATAAATCAAGCAAGTCCTGCTAAAATCACGATGGGTTCTAGTAAAAAGTTTTAAATTCACTGGGCTTATGTACTAGAACATGTAGGTAACCAAAAATTTTTTGAACACAAAAATGTGTAAAACCATTTTTTTACAAATACTTAGGTATTGTACGTCACAACGCTTTCAATTGGTTTCATACTGTTCCATCATTTTACTAATTCTACTCATACATTTATACAACCTGTGCGGATAAAGAATGGGATCAGAAATGGCGGCGCATCTATTCGCTTCTCGCTCGCACACTATTTGCGTCTATACTCGCACTCGTGGGTGTGCGAGCGAGAAGTGAATAGATGCGCCGCCATTTCTGATCCCATTCTTTATCCGCACATATTGTAGTCACATTTGTTGTGCTAACTATGAAATAATCATCGAAAAAAAATATCGTATGAACAGTACACAGATTTTTAACAACCATTAGAAAACTCTTCCATTAGCCACACAATTAACAGCGCCGTTTTTAATTTTATTATCCATCCTTATTGAACAAGAAATAAGAGTCAATAGTTTAGTGTGTGGCTGTTTGTTGATAAAGATTTTGATGACACTAAAATTGAAAACGTTTAAAGGTACGCAACCTTTTTTACGACGCCCAGCTCTAAGTAACAAAAGGACAGCTCAGCATGAAAAGTAAAACTAGATTGCCACAATGAAATCTCTTAGGTTCAAAAAACGAATGACCTATAAAGAGGGATTTATACTTTATTAATTCAATTTTCCAATAAAAGCAGCTTAAAGCAGCATTAGGACCACAAAATAAGAAGAATGTTATTACGAATCTTAGGAACAAGCGTAGCGATGTATTGAATTCACGCAGCTCTGATGTCCATAAATAAAATAACGACCCACTAAAATACAGAAGGGACAAAAGTGTAAGCAACCATGTACTAAAATTCGTTACTTTACAATGGAATGAAAAGAACTTGAATTTTTTAATTTGTCTAAAACATCCCGCTCTACTTTGGTGGGAAATTCTTGAGTGGCCCCGATAAACGCCCAACGCGTTTAATTACAGACCAACTTTATCTCTTGTGGCGCATTGGCCTTGTGTACCTAATTGTCTATTTTATGCTAGCTGGTCGCGTCTCTTTGATTATCTTCACAGTGTTGGTATTCAATAATTACCAGATTTTTTATGTGATAGGTGGCAGACGAGGACGGATCACCTGATGGTAAGCGATTGCCTTCGCCCATGGATACCCGCAACCCTAGTAGAGTCACAAATGCGCTGCGAACCTTTTCTCCTACTCCCGAATCGACCTCAGGTACGACAGGTGTTAAGGCTTAAGCCACACGTCCATGGGGATCTTGGTGAAGGCGGTGTTGACGAAGGCCTGGAAGTGCTTGGCGATGGCGATGGAGGCGGCTGGCCGCATCTCGTCGATGATTTCAGCCGCATTGTTGTTAAGGAACTGGTTCATTGCTTCACCTGGGATGAGGGGTAAGCAGTCATACAGTCATCAGGAAACAGTTACACCCCTTCAACCTGCACTTCTACCATCCATTCTGTACTAAGTTTGTTCTACGGCTTTTACGAATACGTTTTTCGTCTCCCCATACAAAATGAACAAAGAACAAGTCACGTATAAAATTCACAAGTAACGGGACCGACTTTGTATGAGAAGTTGATTTTTTTTACGAATTTCCAAAAGTCATAGAGCAAATGTTGATCAGAATGGTAAGTGGAAATAGGTAGAGATGGTTAAAAAGATGTAATTGTTTACCAATACATCCAGTATAAGAGTAAATGATATTTTCACTACGCCTCTAGCATGCACGATTGTTAAAAAATCAGACATAGTAAATAACAGATGAAAAGATCAATAAGATTTTATCTTCTTATCTTATCTGTTAAAGATTCCTTTCCCATTTTCAAGGGGCACGTCGACCCTAAGGGATCTTTTGTACTTCTCCTATCCTTTGCACTCCTACTCATGAAAGATTCAATCAATTCAGATCAATAACATAGTTGATAAAAGTATGAATACATATTTTGTATAATTAAAAATTATAGGAAATCTCGTTGGTAAATATAATTTAGGTAGTTAGCATAAGGGGACTACGGTGCGGCGGCCTCCTTGTGTAGCCCCTTGGGTAGTAATTTTGCTCTCTTTAGAGCTGCTGGCGGTCCTGGCGTCCCTGGGCAACGGCGGGTAGTAATCGGCCAATTTTCCCGGCTTCACATCCAGCGGAGTTGGGTTTTGCAGTGGCTTCGCTCTGAAGCCTGCGGGTTTTATTTCCTTAACCCACTCTGCACTGCAGCAGTATGGGTGCCATTCGGGGGGCGGTGTTTGGTGGGACGTGGGAGAGGCCCTGGGTCCTTTGGACCGGAGTGCCGGCGAGAGGCCGTGCTGGCGTGCCTCCTTGCCCTGAACGGTTCGCGGCGGGATCTTTCGAGGTCAAAGGCCCCGTGTTCCGTTCGGAATTTCCGGGCAATGGTCAGAAAATTCTCGGAGTTTTTAGTGGGTATGCCCCTGTGAGCACCCCAGGGGAGAGTCCCACACTACCCTGGCCGACTCCCAGCGCCCGGGTGTGCATAAGGCGGCGTAATTAGCATAAGAACTCGCAGTGTCCTTGACTTGCAGAATTACCCTCGACCGGAAACTTGACATTTCTGTGATTAGTGCCACCCACAAAACTTTACAGCATATGTTATGTCGGTGGTACAACAATAAGTTTCATGTCTAAAATTATATTTCTAACCCTGTCTTGATATAATATCCCCTTGCAGTGACATAACATTCAACGCTTGATATGTGTCTTATTTGCAGTATCTGTAAATCCATAATATTATAAATGTGAGAGTGTGTCTTTCTGTCTGTTTGTTTGTCCATCTTTACCAAAATACTTTTATAGACACCTATCTGCCTTTAAGTAGATCTTCTGGATATAAATGCTGAGAAAGAGCTTTTAGAGCGTGAACAGAACATTTCAATATAAGATGAGACTGTCCACAGAATAGATATCTGAGACTGTCGAATTCAAATAAAATACCAACTTACCAATGACACTCCC
This sequence comes from Marasmia exigua, assembly GCA_019059595.1. NCBI lineage: Eukaryota > Metazoa > Arthropoda > Insecta > Lepidoptera > Crambidae > Marasmia > Marasmia exigua. Next base: position 27,945,667 of record CM032464.1, on the reverse strand, counting down.
GTGGTTGACGGTGTCCCTGACCTTGAAGCGAGCGCCCCGCAGCTTGAAGTCCACCAGCAGCCTGTCGGCCATCATGTACTTGATCTGCTCCCGTTCGATCTGCTTGCCGAAGATCTTGGCGATCGCCGCTACGTCAGCTGGAATCATTCAAGATGGTCCATTTAGCAAGTTTGATAAAACAAATGCCGATAATACTTTTAATATTACTTAAATCTTGCGACCGTTTTAATCCCACATAATAGGCTTGCTTATTTTTTTATTATTGGTAGATAAAGGTTAAAATTTAATTAGTTAGTTTTAAACTACAAACTAATATTACTGCAATTAACTCACCTTCTGTCATTTTTAAGCATGATGTGTAAGCATGTTTTAGGATATCATCTAGCTTATAAGATTTGTCATTGTGTAGATTAGACAATTTTGTCTAAGTTGTGTAGATTGTGTATAATAATGATGTTCTGTTTTATGTACCAAATAAATAAAAAAAAATCAAAAGGACCTTTCAAAAATATTAACATCGGTGAAAGAATTACTCTGTTAGCTTGAAAACTCTCTAAAATATCACAATTCAAAAATCATATATTATAATAAACCTTCCTAAAACGCTCCATACAAACGGCTACAATTCCGTGACGTCACAGTTCGCTACCACCCGCTAGTTTGTACGACTTGCGATATGAGAAGCTAAGGATTGATTCATTGGCTTCTCGCACCCAGCTCTTGCTAGCCTTCTGAGCAATTGTCACTTAACCTGACCTGATACGAGTAGCCCTCTGTACTTATTTGCCTGCTGGAAGCGAGAAGCTAAGGATCGATTCCTAGGCTTCTCGCACCCATCTCCTGCCAGCCTTCTGAGCAAATTGTCACTTCACCTGACCTGATACGATTAGTCCTCTGTACTTATTTGCCTGCTGGATCTGAGAAGCTAAGGATCGATTCCTTGGCTTCTCGCATCCAGTTCCTGCCAGATGTTTGCCCGAATTGTCACTTAACCTTAACTGAGGGGTTACTTGCAGTAGTTACTTTACTAAATTTGCCGAAGCGCAGTCTCCACTCTAGAACTCGTTTATCGCAACAGTTGTCGGTTCTACGGTTAATATGGTTATAGCGACTGCCTCGGTGGCGCAGTGGTTAGTGGGTCGCACTTTAAAGCGACGGCTGCGCAAGAGGTCCCGGGTTCGATCCCGGGTCAGGCCAAAAATTTGTACCTAAGTTTTCAGTAAGAAATTCTTAGTGGCAGCCCGGAGTCTGGAAATTGGCGGTCTTGTACCCCCGTGCCTCGGAAAGCACGTTAAGCCGTTGGTCCTGCGCCCAATCCCTCTCTGGTCGTGTCACAGTAGTGTCCCATCGGAATATGAGGGTAAGGGAATAGAGAGTGCACTTGTGTTTGCGCACACACTTGAGCACTATAATATATCCTGCGTACGTGGCTGATCGTTGAGATTGGCCGCCGTAGCCGTAATCGGTTGGAGGATTATTATTATTATTGTTATAGCGTAGATCTCTGCCGGGTTTCGACATTTTTTATTCATGACTGAATCTGTACTTACTAAAAGCCGCCCAGAAGTCTCCCTGCGACCTGACGGGGAACAGCAGCACCTGCCCGAACACTTCGTAGCGGCCCGTGATCTCGATGCGCGGAAGCACCAGCCCCATGTCAATGCGCAGCTTCTTCAGATCTGACCTGGAACGTAACAGGACATTGGTTAGTGTTGGGCAACACAAGCGTGACGTCGTCGGTGATCACGGCGGATGACGATGATGTCTGGCGAGTGTGCTCGGAAACTTCACTATAAACACTAGCCCTTCGTGGTTCTATTTACATTTTGTACTAAACCGGTAGACTACAGCACCTCTATAGGCGGGATATTCAAACAGTCCTATTCCATACGGTCCTCTTTTCTCATCCCATAGTTAGAACCCTAACATTGGTCCTTCATGATCGTAATGTTGTAGTGATACAGGTAGATTCAAGAAAGATGACCACAAATGACGACTGTCTACGCATGTAATTTCATGTAGAAATGACTCATTCTCAATTTGACACATAATCATCATCTTTCGTGAACCGGTCTGTACTTCTGATGATTAATATGTTTAAGCTCAAATGTAATGATTTAATAATAACATACTTTACATAATGTCTTTACCTATACTATCCACTTGCCTTCGGAGATTTTTAAAGAAGTTGTGTTTTTTGAAACATTATTTGAATTTGCAAAGTAACTAATAATGCTCCTGTACTTTATCGAACAACGTTTAGATACGTGTAATCGTTTACAGAAAAACGTATTGTTTATTTAAAAGTCACATAATGAAAACGTCAATACCGCGTAACAAAAAAGAGTCACTTTTTTCTGTATCAAGAATAGGATTATGTTTGATCTGCTTTTTGTACTCGGCTGCTCGTATAATATGCTCGCCTTCAATCAAAGCGTGGTCTTAGTACCACCAGTAGTGTTTAGGTTAAATAATCTAAATATAAATATCGATCGACTCTCTATCTTACTTAACCTAATGAACACGTTAGGTACGCGGCCGCTGCACTTTTGCAATTGTTCGTCGCCCAACAATCGTGGCGCAAACTCCCTCAGCATTAGTCAACTCACTGTCCATAATAATTTGAGGCATCTTAGATAGCGGCGTGGCATGTTAAGTAGCGCCACCACAGTCGGTGTGACATCCTCTTATTACTGGGAAAATTACGATGCTTACGAAAATATTGGGCAATGGCTGTCAACCCGCTTGCAACAGAAGCTGATTTCTCGCTTGGGTCCAATAGCTGGGTGACTATGATTAATTAGTGACAAAGTATACCTATGTATTAAATTTTAAACAGACACAATTTTAGTCAGTCAATTTATATCAACATGGTTTGGCAAATCTGCTAATTACAATGACCCGTCTGACCTTCTCAAACCTTAGACAGATTCTCGCAGAATTGAACGTCTACAAATTACAAAGCTGTTATGCTGGACTTTACCAACATTAAGTAATTTTATGGCCTTGACATCCCATAGGAAGTTATGTCACACCTAACGATGTGTTCGCGTGCCTGAGACATACGATGGTTTTCGTCACAACTAGGTACCTACTTGGTGATATACTTGTCTAGGTAAAATAGGCACTGTCTTTGTATGTCACCATCATGTCAGACATTATCATTCTAATAATCTAGTAATTGGTATGTCTGGTAATTACTTTGAAGCTACTGCCGTCTGGACTTTATAACCCTTATGCAGGGTAACCGTGGGAGAGTCACGCTTCGACATGAAAGTGCCGGCTCGGCCGGAGTAAAATACAACGGGTTCACAAAAAAAACTGACGTGAAACAACGCATGCTCTGTCTTTGGCCGAGTGAGTGATGGTAAAGGAGGCCCAATTGGGGCGAAAAGATTGGCAATGAGCTTGTGACTCCATTGGCATTGCCATTGTTGACAGATGATCCGTCTGCTTGTCTACCATCATATACCAATTATCTACCATTAATCACCAGATCAGTGCTAATCACATAAACAAAGCAATTATAATAAGTCGAAGTAGGGGTTAAAAATTGTTTCGTTTTGCTGAATATATACATTTATATCATGTTGGTAGCAGCTCCACGGGACATCCAGCTCTAGTAGATCTTTCTAGTTTACCTATTTCCCTAGTCATGGGTAAAGTCGTATCTCACTTTGATGATGGTATAGTTGCTGGGGACGATGACGGTGATGTTGCTGAAAGCGGCGGTGATCCTCACAGGTCCGGCGTCATTCACCATCACCAGGCGTTCGATGAGAACCCAGGTCTGGTAGACCTTTCCAGTTTACCCACCTACTTCCTTAGTCATGAGGCTCTATAATAATGAAGTCGTACCTCACTTTCGTGATGGTATAGTTGCTGGGGCCGATGACGGTGATGTTGCTGAAAGCGGCGGTGACCCTCACGGGTCCGGCGTCATTCTCCATCACCAGCCGGTCGATGAGCAGCGGCTCCACGGGTGGGACGCCCAGCTCTGGCAGACCCTTGGCCAGGTACGCGCGGAGATGGTTAAAGGAGCCCTTGATGCAGATGTCCAGCTGAGGGTCGCTCTGGCTGCAGGGTAGGATGTATTCCGCTGGAAAAGAGAGATGGAAATAATATGTATAAAGGGTTCAGTGTGTAACTAATAAACAAGCACATCAACCATAAATAAAGGAAGTACAGGATGTATTGGTAAACATTTACATCCATTACATCCATAGTGTAGGATGGCCGAGTGTAGGATTGGTGATCGGTAGATGCATGGTAAGGGACGTGTAAAAGATTGATATTTGAATTATAGAATGACGTGCGAGAGTGAGAGAGACGACGTATGGCGGACGACGGAAGGACGGTGTAAGACGACGCTAAAAGATTGTAAATTTAAGAATACTTATTCAGAAAATCCCTGGCTTTATTCGAAACCCCATCCCACATCCAACCACTTCTTCTACTAACCATTCTAAATATTATTTGTTCTATGACTTTTGGAAATTCACGTTCAAAATAAAAGTCGACGTTTTATATAAAGTAGGTCACGAGACTTGATCATTTTGTCTGAGACAAAAAGAAATCGACGAGAAAAGTTGATCAAATGTTGACCAGAATTTCAAAACCAACTAGGTAGAAAAAGTAGTTAAGGATCGCGACGATACTAGCGCCGCCAAATGCTTTATATTGATTCTAGTGAATAGGAGACATTTTGAAAGTGAGCAACAAAATGTTGAATTATTATGTGTTAAATAATAAATTATGTTGGAATGTCGTTGTTTACAATCTCTTAAGTTAAGTTAATATACAAAATAATTATACCTTAAGTGCATACTCTGCAAATATATTCAATAAGTACTTTTAAAAACCACTTAGGTGTGTTTACTCATTAAACAAAATTATAGTCTGATTAAAATACCCGTGTTTGTACTGATTATTGACAATAGGTTAATGTTTTTTACTTATACATACGTAAACCTATTTTTATTCCAATACACATACCTATCTAAATACATCACAGTAGATTTATTGACATTGAGACCGTGCGGAGTCAGGCGTATGGTCACATCCCAAGTCATAACGATCGATGGATCGGGGAGATAGAGGCGCGCGATAAGGTAAAAATTGTTACTAAGGTTTTTTCAGAAACGTAATAGATGTCGCTGAAATAACTCAAGAAATACTTTTTTTTATATGAGAGGTGGCAGACGAGCAGACGGATCACCTGATGGTAAGCAATTCCGCCGCCCATGGACACCCGCAACACCAGTGGAGTCACAAGTGCGCTGCCAACCTTTTCCCCTCCCCCCCCCCCCCCATTGGGCCTCCGGTAACCTCACTCACACGGCGAAACACAGCGCAGGCGCTGCTTCACGCCGGTCTTCTGTGAGGCAGTGGTATCACTCCGGTCGAGTCGGCCCATTTATGCCTAAGCGTGGCTCTCCCACATTTCACTTATGTACTATATACAACATTGTTGTATAGTACATAGTACCTAAGTATTTCTTGAATTATCACACGAATGTGTATCTCAATACGATTCCAAACCTTATTCATGAATAAGGTTTGGAATCGTATTGAGATACACATTCGTGTGATGAAATATTTGTGTTAGCTCTGTGTCGTTTGTGTTTCCTCCGTCGTCTGATTAATCCTTCTCGAACCGATTACGGCTACGGCGGCCTATCTCAACGATCAGCCACTTACGCAGGATATATTATAGTGCTCAAGTGTATGCGCAAACACAAGTGCACTCTCTATTCCCTTACCCTCATATTCCGATGGGACACTACTGTGACACGACCGGAGAGGAATCGGGCGCAGGACCAACGGCTTAACATCTGACCGTTGTCTGATATCCTTAACACAAGTGCCATATGCTACTTAATAGGTACCTACTATGCTAATAGGTCAATATATGAGATGCTGTATGAATTGCATTGTAATATCCAACTGATTACGGCTAACGGCGGCCAATCTCAACGATCAGCTACATACGCAGGATATATTATAGTGCTCAAGTGTGTGCGCAAACACAAGTGCACTCTCTATTCCCTTACTCGCATATTCCTATGGAACACCAGCGTGACACGACCGGAGAGGGATTGGGTGCAGGACCAACGGCTTCACGTGCTTTCCGAGGCACAGGGGTCCATGACTTTCAGACTCCAGGCTGACACGAGGAATTTCTTACCGAAAACTTAGATACAATTTTTTGTCACGACCCGGGCGACCCACTAACCACTGCGCCACCAAACTGCATTGTACATAAATATTATACACCTCGAGTCTCGCAATCTGAAATACGCGTAGCATGCGCTTGGATGGATTGTTTCAACGCATTTATATGTCAAAAAAAATCAAAAATTAATGTCTGTCTGTCCATACAGAACATTTATGAATGTCAAATATTACGTAATCTACCGCTGATTCGGAATGTCAATTTCTAACGAGAAGAATCAGCAAGAAACTCAGTAGTTTCTCTTTTCAAATAATATGGTAATTACAATATTCATTCTTATACAAATTATGATTACAGCATTATCCAGCCCCTATACTACAATATGGGTAAATTAGCTCTGGAAAGGAGATTTAGTGTAGGACACCCTCAAGAGGTGGAATGCGCAAGTCGTTTTTTATACATATGGCACAGTATATCGCGCGCTTTAGCCTGATGGTGAGCAAAAGAAGAGTCCAACATTACAATTATAACGGACGCGATGGCGTAGCTTCTCTTCCGTCGGCACTGCCATTGTTTCCCGCGAGATGCTTCATCACGCTTCGTTTGTCAATGGACTACGGCGGGTGACACCTACAAAACATTACGCAAAGACCATGCCGGTCCCAAACTCACACAGCAAGAACAACAGACACATTAAATAGCGATTATCACATCTAGACACTGAACAAACACGAGTCCAACACACGTATGCCCGTCTGTTGGGCGAGAATCGAACTCACAACTTTCGCTGGAGCGTATTCCTAGGATTTTTTTAGCAATTGAGGTAGAACGGATAGTAAGCGATTGCCGCCGCCTATGGACACTAGCAACACCAGTAGAGTCACAAGTGCGCTGCCAAACTTTTTTACATTACCTAGTCATAAAGTTATACGAAGTCATTCCATGATTCCGCAATCCCCAGGTCCTTATAATTTCGGCCAAGCTTAGCAAAGATTTTTCGGCGAGCGGCCCGCTTCTCAAGGACAGTCGACCGGCTAGGTACAATCACAACAAACAGTGAGCTCAGCGTTATGTAACAAAGTGTACCAGTGGGTGAGCGGACCGGTCACTGGTAGCAAGGTGATGTCGCAAAGAGCGATGACCGCTACTTTCAAATGATTCCATGGAAGTTTTTCCATGTGAGAAAGACTAACAAGCGGTCTTATTAGCATCGTCATCAGCATCATCTCAGAGTGAACTTTCCAAAGTTGCTTCGTAACCAGGATTACACGTGGAACATTGGATCCAGGATTTGGGATGTTTCGCAACTGGAATGAACTGCCGTCTGACCTTCGCAACCCTTGAACACGGAAACGAGATGAACTGGATTAAATTTCTTCTGGAAGAGCAAAAAAAAAACACTCTTGTGAATGTAAAGCTGTGTTGAATCGCTTATAAACTTTGGCAGCCTGTTGGTTGAATATTACGGAATGAAACGTTACGGCTGAATCCATTCAGACCGTTAGTTAAATAGAGTCGTTATATCAAATGGCTAGGCCGTTAATCGAACGGCTTATTAAGTTTAGGCAGTTGAAAGCTAATATGGATGAATATCTGAAATAAATTAATTTTAGTTTAATTTAATAGCACATTTGAACAAAAGAGTTAGTGTGGAGACCGTGTTTAGGCAGAAGTAGGTAATGCCTAAATTACGGTTACGAACGCCTTAGGCCCTGATTGAGTACTAGGACTGCTCACAGTATACAGTGTTTGAATGAGAAATGCCTAGGATAGAAATCGGTGACGTAGCATGAAGCTACCCAGCAATGGTTAATTGATTGATTGAATTAGAATCCGATGTTCAGATAAACATGCATTCAGTGTTGAACTTGAACGGTCTAGCGATCAGCTCTTGCACAAGGTCAGTAGTTACATAACGGTTGCCTAAGTGCCGAAACTGCGACCCAGTGACACGCTTATGCGCGGGCGCACATTCCTACGCTAATCGCGGGTGAACTTGTTAATTGTTTAAAATGTATTGTTTTATTGCATTATCCAGCCCCATACTACAATATAAATCAGCTCTGGAAAGGAGATTTAGTGTAGGACACCTCCAGGAGATAGAATGCGCAAGTCGTTTATTTTTACATATGGCACAGTATATCGCGCGCCTTAGCATGATGGTAAGCAAAAGAAGAGTCCACATTGCAATTATAACGGATGCGATGGCGTAGCATCTCTTCCGTCGGCACTGCCATTGTTTCCCGCGAGATGCTTCATCACGCTTCGTTTGTAGGAATGATTCCATAGGAATCCATTTGTAAGAAAAACCGTATACCCAAGTTCGGATTCTCCAATCTAATTTCAGGTGACTTTCATTAGATCGGATATTATTTGTGTTATCATTAAAAATCTTACCCTGATTACTTATGTAGTTGTATTCTTAGTAGTTTTCCATTTCAAGTCCCAAATTACGTTTTTTGTCTGCGCAAAACCACGGGTGTCAGAGGTTATCAGTAACTTTGTAATCATAATGTCCAACGTGCTGAAAAACGTGAGAATTTAACTTGAGTTATCATAACAAATACCTACACGTGCGCGATAAATATTTTTCGGTTACTTCGTAGTTCTCAATGACGAGACTTTTAAACACTGCTTTTACTGGGCACTGTGGATTGGGGGTCCCAAAAAGTTACGTCACGTGTTCGTCATCGTCATCATCATCGTCAGCCCATTTAAGTCCCCACTGCTGGGGCACGGGCCTCCCTCAATCACATGAGGGGTAATTGCCATACTCACCACGCTCGGCAGACGGGTTGGCGAGGGTTTAGATATCAATGCAGAGTTTTCCTTCTCTGGGTGCTGATGGATCATGCCAGCAGCTTTACCTTAGTCGCCTTTTACGACACCTCGGTAAGAGTGAGGGTGGCCTATTCTACTCTACCGGGACCACACGGCCTACCGTGTGGTCACGTGTTCACGTGGTCACGTGTTCGTGATTGTATTCAAAGTACCTAATAGTTTGGACAAACATTCGTGTCACACTTACGTACCTACATGGTCTGGATTTCAGTCCAAGCACCCAGAAGTGTTTCTGGACTTCTATCCCAGTAGGTAACTTAACAGTAAATTAACAGTTCATTAACATCAAATTAACGGCTTAGTGATTAATTGTTAGTACATTTGTAATTGTAATATTATGTTTGTTTATTTCTAAATTTTTTTTGCTAGTGAAGGCCTTTTTCTTTTTAATTTGCCTGAGATACATGATTATACCTAGTTCAGGCACCAAACTTAAAAATTGTTCTGTTACAATAAGTCGATTATAAGTATTTAATTTTCTTATGATTTTTCAATTTTTATTATTTTTTTAAGTTTATTTATTTAGGTACGAGATCTTGTACATAATTACTAAGAAAAAAGATTTGAATTCTCTCCACCACAATCATATAAAAAAATCGGATTTCATATTTTTTTATGTGATAGGTGGCAGACAAACAGACGGATCACCTGATGGAAGCGATCCGCATTGATATATATACTAGTCCTTTATTGCTATCATAAAGGACCAGTATTAGGAGTATCTGTCTAAGGCCGGAGGCAGAGTGAGTGATGAAATGAAGCCGAAGTCCAACAAAAATTTGCATTAAGATCGCCTGTTTCTTTTTCAGCTATTAAAAAACCAGTCATTGGTAACCTATTTTTGCCAAAACCTAGTATCTAATATCTAAACGTCTTGCCTGCTCTTAAACAATGCTGTAAGGAATGTAATAATTGCATACTTTAAAGATACTCGTCTTACGTTGGAATTTGAGTCGTCACGGAGTTCTGAATTAGATTACACTATATTACGTGGAGACCGCTTCTTGCGCAAATATTTCATTCTAGGAATTCAACTGATACAAATGGGAAATCCCACGAATAGTTATAATGAATGACGAAGTGAAAATTATCTAGGTCGAAAATATATTTGAAAGTAATAGTTGCAAGAATGCCTAAAAGGTTGCGTACCTGTAATTAGAATATGATGGTTCATAATGAATGGTGGAGTCGGTGGACAGCGACGATAGCTCAGTGAACAATAACGCACCTGAGAGTCTGGATTGTTCAAATATCTGTTACGTACCTCAGTTCTGTGAAACAGTTTACCTATGGGAGTATTTCCCGACGGCTATAACTTAGGGGCCTTCAAGAGAAGAGTGTACTCCTTTTTAAAAAGGCCGGCAACGCATTAGCGATCTCTTTGATTTCGCGGATGTTAATGGGCGGCGATGATTGCTTTCCATCAGGTGACGCGCTTGCTCGTTTGTCGCCTCTAGCATAAAAAAAATATACTTTCGTATTTCTGCCATTTGCTCGGTGGTGAGGGAAAACATCGTAAGGAAAGAAGTTTCGGTTAGATTGAGTCGCTTCATTGGAATCACCAGACTACGCAAATCCTGAATCATGGTCTCCCCTACCACAGGCTCCAGCCAGAGCAACAGCTTTGGACGCAATCAGAAATCACACGCTAAGATGACGAGTGGGTTTTTAGTAAAACCCAGCTATTTCGTCACTTAGATATGAAGGGTATAGGGGAAGAAAGATCATAGTACATTATGTAATTTTAACACTTAGTTTGAATAAAAAAACTTACATAATATTTCTAATTTAGCTAAAATCTAAATAAATGTTATTCGATTTTATAACACTTATGTGTTATAAAATTATCATAGCACAAAAAATACTTTAGAATGTTTGTAAATAATGACTTTGAGAAAATGAAATAAACAATGACAGTTTTCTCAAAAAACCTTAAGTGACAATGATCTTTCTTCCCCTGTACTCTTCATATATGAACACACATACTATAGATACTTACAAATATTTAACATTAATGGTTTATTAGATTTATGTCTGCTTCAATTCCTTTGTTATAGACAGTAACTTATCGGGATATTATAAAAAGTATTTTCTCAATTGATAAGAACCAAAATGTGTTATTTTTTTATCTGTTTATTTTATTCTGAAAGCATTTTCCAAGGTACATACTACCACAATCATGTGTAACATGTAGAGAAGAAAATGTGTGACGAAATTTGACAGATTGTAGTAAACAAACGCTTGCTTGTATGTACATTATGTTCACGTTATTTAGTGTTACAAAAACATATCTAACAATAGTAAACTAGTTCGCACAAAATTATCAGGACTTTACCAGATAATTCATGACTCTATTAAAAAGTTTTATTTCGTTCACGTGGGAAAATCAGGGGCATTACCAACCCATTGCTTAGAATTGCAAATCTAGACATTCTTGACATATAGCCAAACTATTTTCTTAGACACTATGAGAACTCGCTTTTGTCTAAGTGTTTGTAATCCTATTATACAAGTAAGGCACCTATACATATTACTTTACACGTAATTTAAAACAATTTAGGTCTAACAATTTAGATGATGAAATTATCTCGGTGACTCACCACAGCTACTCAGCCGAAAGAATTTGTGTCAAAACTTATTGAAATCATGTGTAATTCTAGTAATTGAAGTAGTCTTTTAAGCTGAGGTATTGGAGTGGAAACCGCAGTAAGGCATACGTAGCATAGGATGCCCTGCGAATCTTTAGACTGCTTGACCTTAGGAGATCTGTAAGCGGTGAATGAATGAGGGAATTCTGGGATAGAAACTGATGGCAAAGCTTGAATGAGATCTACCTTAGTGGACGGACATAGGGAGTTAATTGATTGATTAATTTTTGTCCTGTCGGTCGTCCGAGATATCTGGGGTCGCTGGAGGCATGAAGTCGCCATAGACACTAAACGTGCACGGTTGGGTGGAATGGACACAGTCGATCGAATAAAATGGGAAACTTTGACGTCGGAGATACGTTTCGTTTTGGGTCGCTAAACGTAGTAAGGAAGTAAGATTTTTGTCCTGCTCTTTCACGTACCTAACTGTCTCTGACGCCCTGTTGGTCTAGTGGTTTAAGTACCGGGTCGTGATCTCGGGGTCCTGGGTTCGATTCCTGGATCGAGCAAAATGTGTTTCGAATTTTTCGAACATAGCTCGGGTTTGTGATCACCAATCCGCATTTGGCAAGCGTGGTGATTAAGCCTAATCCCATCATAGTAGCGATGACTTGATTTCTATGATGGAGACCTTTGCCCTGCAGTGGGACAGCTATAAGCTGATACTTTACTTTACTGTCTATGTAATACCTACGATTGCCTCGGTGGCGCAGTGGCTAGCAGGGTTGCACTTTAAAGCGAGGGCTGCGTTTGGGGTACCGGGTTCGATCCCTGGGTCGGCCCAAATATGTATCTGAGTTCTTTTCTGTTAAGAAATTCAGTGTCAGCCCGGAGTCTGGAAGTTGGCGGTCTTGTACTCCTGTGCCTCGGATAGCACGTTAAGCCGTTGTTCATGCGCCTAGTCCCTCTTCGGTCATGTCACACTGGTGTCCCATCGAAATATGAGGTTATGGGAATGGAGAGTGCACTTGTGTCTGCGCTAACACTTGTGCACTGTATTATGTCCTGCTTCGATGGCTGATCGCTGAGACTGCCGGCATGGTCGAAATATCGGTTTGGAGGACATTATTATTATAATGCACCTACGATACTATTTCTTCCCAAAACACATTGAGCAAATTTGTTGAAATAATCTGTAAAGATATGAGCTCTACACATCTTCACCGATAAACCTACCCTGAACATCTGAACCAAAAATTACATGGGATTACTTCATTGACTATTATTGACTCTAGTGGAAAACCAGTTTCGTGCACATTTATTCAGCTTTGTAGTATCTATGTACACAATACTCTCCGTGACATATACCTGTGTGCCACTTTCTACCTTGCGACACTGCTTCGAGGGGCGGTGCAGGTAGGTTCCAGCAAAATGTTCTTTCGCAAAACTTTGTCTCTACCGATTATAGGAGTTAATGACCTGGCCTGGAAATGAAGTCGGAGAAGCTGAGATGCTTCTCGAAAGCTATGTTCAAAACATGGAGTAAGTTGAATCGTATAATTGCTTTTGACGTCAGTATATTTGCTAATGACTATGCTTCATGCTAAACGTTTGGGTTACATGGACAAACATTCGTGTGGTAAGCACTTTTTTATGAGAAAGGGAGACAAAGGAGCAAGGGAGTCACCTGATGGTAAGTGATCACCGCCGCCCATGGACATCAGCCACACCAGAGGGAGGGGATAGTGGAGATGCGTTGCCGGCCTTTTAGGAAGGGAATAGGCTCGTTATTTGAAGCTCGCAATGCGTACCGGTTCGGAAATACCGCTGCGGGAAGTTGATTACACAATGAGGAGGTGCGTGGAAAAAAATGACGTGTAAAGCGCACGGTGGTAGACCTCCACCCATCCAGATGGTACGGGTGGAATCCTAGTTTACGGCGTGTAGTACGGTGGTGAAATTCAGCAGCGGGTATTAACTCAAACAACTCCTCGGAACACTCACCATGGTAAAGGCAGTAAAAGACACATAGAGAGCTGACTTCTCTGTCGCAGGGCCAGAGAGTCTATGCGATCAGTGAGATTCTCGCCGTCGATTATTCGAGTTGCACGACGTTGAACGCGGTCGAAAGGGAGGAGCTGATATGGGAGTGTTCCGGCCCAGAGATTCGAGCAGTACTCCATGTGAGGCCAAACTTGTGCCTTATAGAGCTGAAGGCGGTGGGTTGGCATAAAATACCACCTTACTCTACCGAGGACACCCAACTTCTTTGAGGCTAATTTAACCTTATCCTCCAAATGACCACGAAATTGAACGTCACTCGATTCGATATTACGCCAAGAATCCCAATGCTCGGTTTGGCATTAATGGTTTAGCATTAATTTGTACAGTAACTGGGTGTTATTGTATTGTACTTAAATTATATTTGTAACTGAGTTAGAGAAGGTATGTGGGTAAATATCATACGTTATTTGATTCAGATAGCCATTACCACATCATATGATTAAGAATTGTACGTACAGCCATACATTACTTTCAATTTTTTTCGGTCGTTTGTCACCTGATGTCAAACACGTTCGGTTAAATATCAATTGAGGAATTTTGACATATTGTAGTAACCTGATTGCTGTCAATACATAGTATACTACTTAATCGTTGCCACATCTAGCTTTGAAACTCATAGTGCATGCCAAATTCGATTCGCCAAATTATAATTTTTATTATCACACAAAATAGTTGCGAGATAACTCTTCTAATTAGGGGCATTATACGTTGCTGAAATGTTCGGATAACCGCGGCAATTGCGGTTTCATAGAGCGCGAGCAGAAATGCGGTCAAGATCACTTTGTGGTCCGAACCTGTGTAACTCATCGTGAGTAGTTCATTCAACTTATTGTTAGCTTGATGCTCTCTCTCCATTGGGTGATGGTAGCCCAGTGAGCGGTAGTAGCTCATTAAGCGATGGTGCTCAATGAACGGTAGTAGCTGATTGAGTGATGGTGCTCTGTGAGTGATGGTAGCTCAGTGAGGGATAGTATCTCATTGAGCGATGGTGCACTGTGCACGATGGTAGCTCAGTGGGTGAAGCCAGCGCAATGAGTAATAGTACTCTGCAAGTGACGGTAATTCAGTTAGCCATGCGCAATGTTAGCTAAGTGAGCTGCAACTTATTGATAGATAGCAGTCGTTTTTACACTGAGCGATGGCAGCTTAGAAAGCGATGGCAGCTCAATGAGCAGTGAGCCATAGTGCTCATTGAATGAATCCCTTCTCCGTGGGCAATAACATTGATCTAAGTGTAATTAAACTATGATCTAGTACCTAAGTCTAGTTTCCACTCTCTAGGGGTTGCAAAGGTCAGACGCATGTCATCATCATCATCATCATTTCAGCCAATAGACGTCCACTGCTGGACATAGGCCATCCCCAGACGCATGTGATTACGATGATATCGATAACTAAACGTTTATGTGCATTCGAGCAAAAAGGTGTAAATCGCTATTCGGTTGTTTCACGGAACGCCGACTCACACGCATAAGCGATTGCACACATAATTTTATATTACGCTGTACCACGTAACTTCTAACATTACACTCGAGCCAACGAAATTTATAAATAGTATGCATAAGCACATACACAGCTGCAGGACTGACGAAAGAGCATAAGCAATAAGTAATATAATATGTATGTATATATGCTGTGGTCTGACCTGAATACGAAGTCAGGAATCAAAATCAACAAACGAATATACCACAAATTATTAATATAGCACCCAGGCATTGTGGTGCAAGTAGATCAGTGAATTATAAAGTGCGTCTCCTCTCGAAATGGGAATTCGTACCGGACAGGTCGCGTAGTTTGGATATAACACAACCTAAGAAACTAAGTAATTGGCAATTTACGAGCTGACTTGCCTTATCTTGAATCTTAGATAAAGTTACTCGTATGGTAATAGAAAAATCTAAGGGGATTATTCATAAGTTATCTCATTATATATATATTATAAACTCATTTGTTAACTAAAACGGTGGGTTTGTAAAGCAGTTTTCATTCTTTGTTTTTCATTTTTTTATGATTTCGTTTAGTTTCAAACGTCAATACTGCTCTATGTTACCGTTTAGCTAGCAAAGGTTTAATGAACGTTTATGAACAAAGCTCTAATATATTCACAGCATATTTCGACCGTTTGTTTAGGTAAAAGTAAATCTTTTATATATCTATACTTTAACCTCGAATGTGTAGGTAAAATTGTTGATGTGAAACTGTATATTTTTACGATCATTGTGCCTTAGAAGCAAGCCTTCTTTTGCAATATAACAATGATCAATGTGGTTTTTACGCGATGCCCCAAAATATAAGTGTATTATTTTTACATAAGAGCAGTTGAATGACCTAAGAGTGACGTTTATGAGTTATTAAAAAAACCCGAATTGAAATTCTAAAAAGAGTGTAATTTATAGACCTTCGCGGCGTTTCGACAGTTGCTGTGTCCTACTCTTGCAAGACTAGTTAGATAGAGACGGTTGTCTTGATGATGCCTGGCCTTAAGGCAACACCGCAATGATACTAGCGCCGCCAAGTGTTTTTTTTATGCGATAAGTGGCAGACGACCAGACGGATCACCTGGTAATTGCCGCCGCCCATGGACACCAGTCACCATTGGACTCACAAGTGCGCTGCCAACCTGTTAAACCCCCCTTTCCCCCGGATTGGGCCTCCGGTACCCACACTCACGCAGCGAAATACAGCCAGTGCTGCTTCATGACGGTTTTCTGTGAGGCCATGGTATCACTTCCACGGATTGTGTGGTGGTGGATTTAGGTACGTTGATTGTGACGAATAAGAGATTTTTTTTAAAGTGAGTAATTAATACAAAATTTCTTGAAACAACTTTTGTAATAATTTCTTCCTATAAGCAAGATTACTCTTCATAAATTGCTAAAAGCGGCGACTTTATAAATCACTTGGCGGCGATAGCATTGTCGCGGTGGTCCCTTAATTAAACACACTCGGCTTGCGGAAGTTCTTAAAGTACAAGAGTGAATTCATCTCGTATTTGCACTATTATCATAAACCAACAACGACAGACAGCAAACGTTCAGTCACTTAGTGAAGAGTCAAGATTCTTTAGTCGCGCAATTCGCGAAAACACAAAGACAAGCGCGTGTGCACGCACATTAATGTATGTGAGGAAAAGCACTGGCATTAACTCTAAATAATCACAATATAAACAGAACCAGGCAGTTCACACTGATCCTCATCTTAGCGTATTTATTTTTATTTATTGCACATAACTTTTACGAACTTAATGCCAAGAGGCTCTACCAGTCAACCTTTGGATCATATAAGATAAGATAAGATAAGAAACAAGTTATTGACCACAACACATTACACATAGAACAAAACAGAGAAAACAAGGTACAGAGACAAAGAGTTGCGGCCAACAAGGTTCAGCCTCAGCATATGCTGCAGCTGCCACACACAGCAGCTGCAGCGCTGGTTTTCAGGCTGGACCTTGGGTGACGCCTTTGCATTGAAAAAAAATATTA
The DNA here is from genome assembly GCA_019059595.1 of Marasmia exigua. Classification (NCBI taxonomy): domain Eukaryota; kingdom Metazoa; phylum Arthropoda; class Insecta; order Lepidoptera; family Crambidae; genus Marasmia; species Marasmia exigua. The sequence continues at coordinate 27,928,514 of CM032464.1, read as the reverse complement.
TAAATGATTGACATGCAATAAATACAAGTAAAAAGAAAATGAAAAATTACATATACAAAACAAAGAAATAATAACACAGAGATACATACATAATCAATTACATACATAGCAATACATATATTTTATAAATATGAAATAAATAGAAAGAGGCATTCTCTACCAGTCAACCTTTGGATCATATAAGATAAGATAAGACAAGATAAGATAAGAAACAAGTTATTGACCACAACACATTACATAGATAGAACAAAACAGAGAAAACAAGGTACATATATATATATATATATATATATATATATATATATATATATATATATATATTCTCACAACATCTCATACGTTGACCTGTTTCCGTACTAAATAGCTTAAGCACTTGTGTAACAGATATCAGACAACAGGGGAACACAAATATATAGATAGATAGATAGATATTCTTTATTGCACAAAAATAAAATACAAGCATGATACAACATCAACAGATAGTACAATAAGGCGGTCTTATCGCTTGTAGCGATTTCTTCCACTTACTTACTTAAACACATATATTACAACACCCAGACACTGATCAAACACAAGTGTTCATCGAACGAATGTCACTACCGATTGCGCCAACCGGTCAGTAAATATAAGAAATGTAAATCCTGGTCTCACCCTACCGGTACCTCTGGATTTTCAAATCTATGTGCATATTTCTACCATTAGCTCGGCGGTGAGCGAAAACATCGAGAGAAAACCAGCACCTTTCGGATAGTTTCTAAAACGGGTAACCCTGGATTCAGTGGTTGGTCTCCTGTTAAAGGGTTGCGAAGGTATAAGCCAGTCGCTTCATGGTAACTACATCGAGCGGGAGCGCGAGACTAACCCCCTCGCAGGCCGCTTCGAGCAAGGAGAGGAACGAGTTCGCGGGAACCTCTTCGTCCTCTCCGTGGAGGGTGGCCAGCCGGCACAGGACGGGGGTCCTTGTGCCGGCACTTCATTGGAGTGCACCTTCCCGGCTCGTTGGGGCGGCTCAGCTCTTCCGGCTGTCCCAACCCCCCTCATCCCAGGTCCGAGGAGGGGCGTGGCCGCACATCCCGTTTAGGGGCCTGTGGGGAGTGGGGTTGCGGAAATAGCCTCGTGCAGTTCCCGTGACTCCATTTCCATACGCCACGGGTGGTTGATCCCGGGAGTTTTTTAGTGGGTATGCCCTCATATCGCTTTCTTGTTATAAGAAGCGGCCCGGAGGGTGAGTCCACAGTACCCTGTCGCCCCCCGCGGCAGGTCCTGCGTAATGCATTTCTCCCGGGAAACCAAAAAAAAAACAAATGGTAACTACCTCACTCCAAGCGTACACCGGGCTCCGGCCACGGGCAGAGGGACAGCTTTGGATGCAACCAGGAATTTCACGCTAAGATGAGGGTGCGAAGCAAAATTAGAACACTAATTTCTCTTTGATCTGGGGGTGTACTACAAAAGTTCACATGTATATGTACCTATACATATCCTTCGTTCGTTACAGCTGACATTCAACGGAACTTAATACCCTTTTTTTTCTTTGTTTTTTCTCAGGGGAAACCATCATGACCGTCACCTTGCTACATATAGGGAACAAGGTGGTGTGTGGGACTCAAACCCTAACTAAAACCCCTGGGGTATCCATCTCCGCACAATCGCGGTCGGAAACCCCACAGCCGGGACTAGACCGTACCGCTAGTCGCGCTTGCCGCTTCACCCCTATCTGGCGCAATACAGCCCTTCAACGCTGTACGACCTACCAGGACACCCAGTAATGTCGTCGTCCCCCGCGGAGTCGTATGATGAGCAAGCCACTCCCCAGTAGTGGATACGCTCACGTACTCCGAAAGCCCGTTTAGTCGCCTCTTACGACAGGCCGGGAAAACCTTGGCAGTATTCTTAAACGCCCCTAGCCACAGGGCGTGAACGTAATACCCTAGCCCAAGGTATCGCTGGATAGACCAGGTTGAAAAAGATCGTGCCCACCTACAATGGCCGAAATGGCGACAACAGACCGGAATGGCGGAATCTCGTGTCGGAGGCCAAAATCCACTTCGGGTCGCTGAGCCAGCTTAGTAAGTAATACCCTAGCCCTCCGAAATCATACCTATTAATTCTAAAGCCTCTCCAAAGTTGTCGTTACAACCGTTTTACTTATTTGTTCCACTTACAGTCAATTCTGGTTCAAGTATCTAAACCAAAGAGAACTTCTACAAAATGCATTTTGCAATGGGACTTTTGAACCTCACGTTTTTGTTTACGTAATCATAGCTGTGACTATAGTAAAAACAATCTACGTGAGAAAAACGCGAGTGACACACGCACTCGCTGCAATCTGTTTTTGATACAAATATGCACATTCAGTATATAATGGTTGACATGACAATGATGTTAACATGAATTTAGGCCAGAAATGCAAGTCAACATTTATTTAAAACGAGAAGCAAAGCAATGGCTTAGTGAAGTAGGTACCTACTGTTGCAGAATCTAAGAGTACCCATATGACGGGAGTCCTCAGATCGCCTTCAGACCGTATCTTTCTACTATAGGTCACACGCGCTTTATAACCACCGATCTTAAAAAGCGTGTGTTTATACTCTTAAACGAGTACGCCAAAAACATTTACACCCTGAGGTGTGATCTGTGCACTCGACATTGAAATCAAATTTAGAGATTTTATACACTCGTCCATACAAATCTGTAACTCGATTTCAATGTCGAGTGCTCGAGAATACGCGCTCTCTTCGCCTTATCTTCACTCTAATCGGTGTTAAAGAAATAAATAAATAAATGCGCGAGACAATACACAGTGCTGATCTAGTCTCAAATAAGGATATTTTCCGCACTAGAAGTACTAGACGTCCATAGCCAGTGGCGTATCCCAGCACATCCATTACACAGTATAACAATACCTTTCCCTTGTTATATTGTGCCCACCACGATTAGAGATATCACATCATACATGCCTATACGATCTTATCAATGCGCTAACGCTATTCAGAATTACGAGTGCGACAATACATACACCTAGATATGTTTCAAAAACGTCTTGTATGTGCGCTCAAAAGTCGCTAACTTAGCATGAAAGTACGTCTTATGGTGCGATTATTCGGAAATCAGCTGTGGCCGGGCGCAGCCTTGACACCGCTTGCGTCACGGCTTGCAAAACTTTCGGAGTCACCTCACGACGCCCTTACTTATGCTCGCCTTGACTGTCGGACGGATGATTTGTGGGTTAGACCGAACGTCTGGCACAGATTATACGGTGCATTATTAAACAGTCCTTACAGATATTATTGCGATTACGAAAATTGCACAAAAAAATACTAACTTTTTAGATAAACTTTTAGTGGTCATTTTCAGGTAGCGGTTTTTTTGAGAAAATCCTAAAATATTTAAATCCGATTGAAAAATGTCTTTCGTTTTATTTATTTATTGATAAAGATTTACCAACAACATATCAGTTTGCACATACAATACCAGTACAAGGGTGCCTTAACTAAAAGTAGAGTTTAGAGAAAGCCCGTCAACTTTCTATGACGTCCAATTTTCCATGTATTTCTATCAGTCAAAAAACAAGCTGGATAGGATTGTAGACAGATTTTTTTAATGCTATAGGTGGCAGACGAGCAGACGGATCACCTGATGGTAAGCGATTGCCGCCGCCCATGGACATGGACATGGATGGACATGATTAGAGACTCGAAATCAAAACACGAAAAATAGCTTAGTTTTTTGAATAAATAAAATAAAAAGAGATTACATATAAACATATCATGCATTGGCCTGATTCCGTACTATTCGTGTTACGGTAGAGACAGTAGAGGATTTGTCCTACAAAAGTTCTTGGTCTCCTGATTAAGGTATTTAATGAAATGAAATGAAATTTTTGGTTTCTTTAAAATGTTTTATTCGGTATATTGAGAAGAATACCCTGTACAATTCTCCTCATCATATCGTATAAATCCCGGTTGCGACTAAAGCTGTCGCTTGGGAGCCCAGGGTACGTTAGGTTATGATTCAGGATTTGGTGAAATAGTATAAGTGTTTCTTTTCGCTTTGTGCCCTGCCCATTGCCACTTGAGGCATGCAATCCTTTGGGCTATGTCTGTGACCTTAGTTCTCCTGCGGATTTCATCACTTCTGATACGATCACGCAGGGAGATTCCGAGCATAGCCCTCTCCATTGCTCTCTGGGTAACTTTGAGCCTCCTTAATCGGCACAGTGTTTGCCAAGAGGTTGTTACCCTGAAATCGTTTGAAATAGATCCGGTTTAGTAGCTAACAATTAAAAACGAATGGTGTCGCCAGTTAGGGCTACCCGTCGCCTTAAATTGTCTAAGCTGTTTACCACACATTCCGTGTGTGAAAATGTGTTTGTTTTAGCAAAACATTGTCAATAATCTTTAGCGACAATACTTTGTCTTCTTGACTAAAGGCAAGTAAAGAATGTATGGTTTCCTTATACGTTGTGTCATGCTTGTTAAGCGTACGTTTTCATGATTCGCCACGGATCTATTTCAGGTGAAGTATGTAATCGTGAATAGGAAAGACAATTGCAGTACCACGAGAAAGGAGCATTCAGACAGGAAAATGTGTGGAAAAATAATTGCAACAGTAACACCACAGTAAGAGCTTTTGTTATTTTGTTGCTGAAGCTAAGAGTATTACTATTATTTTAAATAAATACGTGTTCTACCAACCATTCTGAACAACATTTGTTATATGACTTTTAGAAATTAGTCGAAAATTTTTTCGACTCCCCATTCGAAATGGCCAAGTCACGTGACCGACTTTGTATGGGAAGTTGAAATTTTTTATGCGAATTTCCAAAAGTCATAGCACAAAATTTGTTGTTCAGAATGGTTGACAGAACACGTGGTTAAAGGGATGTAAATGTTCACAGATACACCCTGTAGATATGATGAGCAGGGTAGTTAGTTGACGGGTGGTCGTGGGTTTGAATTCAAGTACACATCTCTGTATTTTTCAAATCTACGTACGTATTTGTAATGGCTCGTCGATCAGGGAAAACATCGCCAGAAAAATCTACGTGCGTATTTGTAATGGCTCGTCGATCAGGGAAAACATCGCCAGAAAAACTGGACGATTCGTTTTTTTTTATGTGATAGGTGACAGACGAGCTATTACCTAAGTAAGCGATTGCAATTACAAAAATTGTGTAACCATAATGGGATAGTGAATATGAAATTCTGAACGTGTTATTATAATACATAATAGATCTGGTGCGAAAGTCAAATTGACATCTTAAAATATTTTGCAGTCCAGATTATAGAACATTTTATTTTCATGGGGTACACCCCATGAAACAACCTGTTTTTCTGATATTATAATGATTTTACTAACGTAGTACTTACATTTCAATCAAGGTTATTCTATACGCAATCAAAACACATGCATTAGGGTAAGTGATTACAATATTAATGACTATTTACATGAACGACTCAACAGCAGTTAATTTAATGCAAATATTGTTTATTTACCTTGTTAATATATTCCTCGAAGCATTAAGGAAGTCACCACAATGAAGCAATAGATTGCTGTCTTCGAAAATCCACTGACTCAGTACTATGACAACCCAGGCATAATAATGTGCCACAGTGTAATGGAAGCTAGTAGATAACATATATTACAATATCGAGCACTTTAGTAGCTATGGCCTTGTAATCGGAAAGTGTTGATGGTCAAAACAGTACGTAAAATATTAATACGAGTACGCATATGAAAGAAAGAAAAAGCAATATTTATTTTATTTTCTTTATTTGGTACACAGAACAGAGTTACAACAATACATGATAACTCAAAACAAAACATAGTAAATAATGGTAGGTTGCAACACCAAAAATATGTGTACACAACATAACAATCATACAAGAGAACTATCGTGTAAATATTAACAAGTTTTACTGTTTTATTTATAAATATCAATAACAAAAATAAATAAAGAATATATAGTAATAGTAAAATAAGTAAATAATAGATAATATGAATTTATAATATCGTTAAGAAGTATATAGGATACCTGAGTAGGCAGTTTAATTTAAAATTGACGGAAAGCGTGTTTCCATCTATGAACGGTTGAATTAAAGATGTCAGGTACATCGTCCAAGCGTTTACATATTGCGTTATATTCGCGACATACTCTATAGATAGGGTTATGAGATGAAACGTTATTGTTGCAAAGGGGGACACTGAATGGACAATCATACCTAGCGGATCTTTTTGGGATTTTCATGTGAATATCCGATAGAAGACTGGTAGAGATTTTACCATTTATAATTTTGTGCAGAAGAGTGAGGCCATGTCGCCTACGACGGCTCTCAAGAGACTGCAAGTTATATTTTTTGAGCCGTGCCTCATATGTGGTAAGCTCACGTTTGAGTCTACATCTGAATGTAAGCACCCTGAGAATTCGTCTCTGAATTGATTCCAGCATATCTATGTATGTGAGATATTGTGGCGACCAGACAACGCAAGCATACTCAAGCTGGCTCAATACCAGCGACTTGTAAAGATGTAGCAAACTTTGAGGTGACCTGAACTCTCTGAAGGCTCTACAAATGAAACCAAACAATTTATTACATTTCTTACTTAACGCAGTGAGATGGTGATTAAAGCTTAGTTTGTCATCAAAAGTAACACCCAGGTCGCGAATTACTTTCTTTCGTTCAAGTGGGATATTATCGATGTGGTAATCGAAAAACACTGGGCTTTTGATGCGTGTAAAAGATATAACAAAGCGTTTGGCGATGCTGAGGCTCATCCCATTGATTTTACACCACTCCAATAAGGTGTCAAGATCAATCTGCAATTTAATGCAGTCACGCACGGTCTGAATACGACAAAAAATTTTTAGGTCATCTGCGTAAAGTAAGGAGACATTTTTAAGCCTAGGGATTAAGTCGTTAATAAATAATATAAACATCAGAGGACCGAGATGCGAGCCCTGGGGGACTCCAGATGTAATAGAGACACTTCGAGAACAAAATCCCCTCAACGCTACCAGCTGACTACGATTGGAGATGTAAGATTTTAACCAGCGCAGGAGGGACCCATGTACACCAATTGAATATGATAGAATGCATAACAGATGAACAGAGAAAAAGTTTACAGTATTACAATACATTATGTTCAGGGTACACAGTGGTCCGTGCGTCCATAGCCCTCCTGACTAGAATACAGCAGACGCTCTGGAATCCTCGCATTCTTTTGACATTTGCATGACCTCAGCGGGATCATACATTTTGGGCCACTAAAAGACGCTGAGGGAGGTTAGTCGTTATTTGGGAGTGGGCGCATAAAGGAATAAACCTATTCTTCACCTCAGCTTTTTTGGAGTCCGGGGCACCATAGCCTATTATCCATGATTTGATAAGAAAGTCTGTAAATTACAATGTAGGCAATGGTTCAAAATCATCTGAACCATCAATGGTAACCGTAATGTGCAATCATAAAACTATCCGAAATGTACAAGTTTCCTCATGATAAATAATCCCTCATCATCAAGCTATTGGGCAAATAATGCACTTGAATAATCTTGAGATGCATGCTCAGATCCGAAACTGACCTCCCGTAAAGAAGGCACATGTTTTATCACCAAGCCACTCACTAAAATAGCACTACGAGTATGTGTGTACCAGCTCGATAATTCATTCTTCTCACGTCGCGATGTCGTTAAAACTTATGGAGTCTATATAAGTCTCGCAAGGTTCTCCACGCTCATCTTTTGCTCAATAAGTCGGTTCAATGATAGGTTATTTGGAACAGGTGATAGGCATGGCCATCTCAAGGGGGAACCATATATAATTATTGTCTATTGTTAGGCTATATCGATGTTTCAGAGAGGATCTGCGAATATTTTTAGTGCGCAGGTTGTAGATCAACTTCGAAAACATGGCATACTTAAATACGAATAGTTTTTCAAATCATAACATTAAAATTTCAGAAGAATAAATAGTCTAGATTTTTCTTTCCATTTTCTTCTATTATATGGTCAGTTGTTAATTTATTAACCGTACTTTCTTCATCAAATATATTAGCATAAAAACAAAACCCTTCAAAATGTACCATGCTGTAATGATAAAGTATGAAGTGAAGAGATTAGATATTATGAGTTGATTGCGACATTTTTTACCATTCTTACATAGGCCGTGTGGTGCCCGGCAGAGTAGAATAGGCCACCCTCACTCTTACAGAGGTGTCGTAAAAGGCGACTAAGGTAAAGCTGCTGGCATGATCATCAGCACCCAAAGAAGGAAAACTCTGAATTTATATCAAAACCCTCGCCAACCCGTCTGCCAAGCGTGGTGAGTATGGCAATTACCCCTCATGTGATTGAGGGAGGCCCGTGCCCCAGCAGTGGGGACTTAAATGGGCTGACGATGATGATGATGATGATTACATAGGACATGTGGCCGTGTGGTTCCCGGCAGAGTAGAATAGGCCGCCCTCACTCTTACCGAGGTGTCGTAAAAGGCGACTAAGGTAAAGCTGCTGGCATGATCATCAGCACCCAGAGAAGGAAAACTCTGCATTTATATCAAAACCCTCGCCAACCCGTCTGCCAAGCGTGGTGAGTATGGCAATTACCCCTCATGTGATTGAGGGAGGCCCGTGCCCCAGCAGTGGGGACTTAAATGGGCTGATGATGATGATGATGATGACATAGGACATTCGTTACATATACCTACTAAGACATAGTTACTATACTAACATACTAACATGAAGAAGTCATAGCTTCCATGACTCGTTGATGTCTTTTACTCGTAACTAAAACAAAGGATGTTAATTTTTCCATTGTCCTCTATTTGTTGACTTATAAATTATAAATAGATTTTTGTGATTTTTTTATTTTATAAAACAAATTCATAATTATATACTTATAACTATGTATAATAGAGCACTTTTACAACTAAATAAGATAAGAATTGGTACTCTGTGAAGCAGAGTATGAAACTTGTGTTTAGTATATTGATATATTTATTTCATAACCTGTAAACGTATTAAGAGTTTATGGCTTATATTATTATATAATTTAATGTATTATTTTCAGTATTATAATATTATGGCGCGTTTAGTAGTTATTATATTTAAATAGCATAGTATTTCGGGAAAAAATTAACAAATTTGGTCAAAGTTTCAGAGAGTTCAGAGAAAACTAAGTTTGTTCTTAAGTTACAAGTAGTTTTACTGTCAAGGTCTCAGGTATATAGATTAGTAATTTTAATATTTTAATAATTTGTGTAGAAGGATAGTCGCTGGTTGGTGTCACATCACATTAGAGTAAACTTATCAATTGGACGGGTCTTTACGTGTTGGCTTCGGCCCCACGCACGCCTTCTAAAAGTTATACACGAAAACCCTCATTGAGGGTATTCGCGTATGAAAAATCTGCTAGATGGAGTACTATAGGAGTGAGGTCCATATACAATGTGATTGGTTAAATTTAAACGTGATCTGTCAAAATGTCAATTTAACAAACTAAACAACCAATGCGGTTGATGTTGGACCTCAGCCCAACAGTACGCCATCTAGCGGATTTTTCACACGCAAAAACCCTCATTATTGCTCGTGGTTATGGAACGACTGACAAACATAATAATTTTTTATTTATTTAACGCCCTGTTGGTCTAGTGGCTTAAGTAAGGTTTATGCAGGCCGTGATCTCGGGGTCCTGGGTTCGATTCCCGGGTCGAGCGAAAAGTATGTTTCGAATTTTTCGAACATAGCTCGGGTTTGTGATTACCAATCCGCAATTGGCAAGCGTGGTGATTAAGCCTAATCCCATCATAGTAGAGATGACTTGATTTCTGATGGATGCCTTTGCCCTGCAATGGGACAGCTTATAGGCTGAAAGGTATTTATTTATTCTCAGTTGTATATTTTCTTAAGTAAAGTATGAATTCCTTTTATCAAGAAATTTTGTACTCCTTTTGTACTCAGTCATTCGCGACGTTTAATTGTGAAACAATACTCATAGTTACTGCTAATTCAAGTTGATGCAACCCTTTGCTCATGTTTAATATGGATGATGCGATGCAGCTACGGTTATATAAGCCAATTACACCATATTATGTAAAATGTTTGAGATAGACAAAGATCTGAACTAATTGCTTACGAGCCGGTCAAAGGAAAGAAATTATCACGCTGTATAATCAGCGCATTTTTGCTGTTAGACAAATTTATGGGTTTAATGGTTGGAGGTTACGTGAATAGGGCGTGGTGGCTGGCAGCGCTATCATTCTCATTTTTTTTATGTGATAGGTGGCTGACGAGCAGACGGATCCCCTGATGTTAAGCGATTGCCTCCGCCCATGGACACCCGCGACACCTGTGGAGTCACAAGTGCGCTGCCATCCTTTAAACCCCCTTTCCCCCGGATTGGGCCTCCGGTACCCTCACTTACGCAGCGAAACACAGCACAGTGCTGCTTCACGTCGGTTTTCTGTGAGGCCGTGATATCACTCCGGTCGAGCCGGCCTATTCATGCCGAAACGTGGTTTTCACACGAAGCCAATTTAATAGCTCAACCAGTAAATAAAGGGTGAGGGGGGTTGAAGTTAATTTGGATCTCATAAACCAGAGACAGGATTATATTTATCAGACAAACTATAAGAAACAGTGTCAAAGGAAAGTCTGACTTACATATTTCACACGATTTGCAAAGCTTTATCAATTACTACTGGATTCGGATTAGCTATAAGTGTTTCAGCTGTCTGTAAGATTTACCTCTTTATACATAGTATAGATTTACATTAGCAGAAATCATCTAATAGAATAGAAGGAACATTTCCTAAATAATAAGGCAAAGTATCAAGCAAAGTTAATTATACAGAAAGGTTGGCAGCGCACTTGTGACTCCGCAGGTGTTGCGGGTGTCCATGGGTGGCGGCAATTGCTTACCATCAGGTGATCCGTCTGCTCGTCTTCCACCTGTCATAAAAAAACATACAAAAATATATTTTCATTTACATATTCATATTTTATTTACCCTGACTGTTGCCTTTGGTTTCGCCAACGGAACTGAAGCAACCTTGACACAGATGGACAAACAAAAGAATATTGCTTGTTGTATAATATACCAAAAATGGTCATCGCAGGAAATTTGTTCGGTGACCTTAAAGATAACGAGATTAAGGTGCAATTTATAAAAAATAATAATATTGATAATGTAAGGACTTTTTGAAGTTGTTTTTTTAATCAATGCCATTTCAGCAAGTAAAATATGATATGAACATTATAATAATATTGGGTGACATTAATAGTGTCGACGTTTGAGCTACGAGCTGTATAAAATCTAGTACAATCTGCACATGCCAAAATGTTATGTGATACACCGTCTTGTAATTATGTACAATACGGTTTAAAATCTAAAAAAATGTTGTCTTGCAACATTTTTTTAGTCAATGCAATGTTGATTGGCATCTGCTAATACGTGTTAACTTTAAATATTTTCTAATAACAATACGTAATTGCTTGGGATGTTCTTCTACGACACCGTGTTCCGAAGCTACATCATTAACAGCTTAGAACATCACCGGGACAAAATGGTGAGATGATGATTATGATGTTCTATTAGGACATCAAATCTATGCTACGACGTAAAGTTCCTATTCTTACAAGAGGCCACACATTTTTACTATCTTATCTAAAAATTATCTTAGTTCAAATAGGTCTTATCTTAGAGATAGATAAATATTATCTACATAATTATCAGAAGATATATTATCACAAAGTAATAAGGCACATTGCGAGGAGATCAGACGGCCGAGGGGGCAGAAAGGTCCTCGAGTGGAGGCTGCCTAGGTCGAAGCCATGGCAGGCCCCCTATAAGGTGGACCGACGATATGGTGAAGGTCGCATGAATCTCTTGGATGCGGGCGACACAGGAACGATCTGCGTGGAGATCATTGGGGGAGGCCTATGTCCAACAGTGGACGTTTATTGGCTGAAATGATGATGATGATGAATAAGGCACAACGTGGTACATTTACAGTACCTATCACCATTATCAGCTTTAGTTTCATTTATTAAAAAAAGTAATATTGAAGTCTAAACTAAAAGCTTGGCTCGATGTTAAGCTAACTTGCATCTAACACTAATCTAAGGTAGTTTCCCAACCGCGTTGCCCAACTGGTTTCAACACTAAACAAATGTTAAATTGTTGCCCGTCGTGTTGGGATGTTTCCCAATGCCATCTTTTGAATACAATCAATATTGCACTACAATGGCTAGACTTAATATTCTAATGTGAGGCATGGCATTTAACGTAGACTGGACTGTTACAAAAACTGCGCCTACGACAAGAAGGCACTTCGGTGACATGGTCAGAAGGGCGTTGTACATTATTTTTCTGTGGGAAAATGTTGAAACCACATTTGTAAATGAAACAACATTAGTTCAATTTTTTGCCACGGGCTAATAACCGTAGGGCAATTGTACATGGAAGGCATTACGCACAGCACTTATGACAATCAGGAGCCCAATTCTCGGAACGTGCGATAAAATGTCGTATTTTCTGTAATGTCACTTTTCCAATGACGTACGAAAATGTCACCAAAATGTCACAAAAGTAAAAAAACTCTCGTATCATTTCCGCTAATACGTTACATTTTGTTGATTGACACAAATATACAATCGTGAAATTTTAATGCTTATTGTTAAGGTATTAGTTCAACATTTTCTAGCCTTTTTATATCAAAAGTAAATTTTATGTTTGTATAACATTATAATTATCATAACTGCTTTAAAATACGATAAAAAAAGACGTAAAACAAAATTGATTTTATTAAATTGTAATTCCGTTACACTGACCGAAAGCCAAAAGATTTCTTTTCAGTCTGTGGCAAAATGAGATGGCAACTGTGGCAAAAAGACGCGTTAAAAGAATAAAATCAAACAAAGAATTTTCTTTACACTGATTTTATTACTGAGATAAAAAGGCTTAATGACGAATAATACAGATAAGTAACAAAAATAGTGCTTATAACATTTATATTTCATTAAATTCTTGGTTGTTCAAATCACATAACAAGTTTAAATTAACTGCACAAACTAAGAAGAAGATTGATTCTCAGTGTGAACGATTGTTTAGCTGAGAATTTTAAATTATTATATTCGTCATTACGCCTTTTTGTCTCAGTAATAAAATCAGTGTAAAGAAAATGATTTATTCCATTTTTTTCTTTTAACGCGTCTTTTTGCCATAGTTGCCATCTCTTTTTGCCACAGACTGAAAAGAAATCTTTTGGCTTTCGGTCGGTGTAACGGAATTACAATTTTTTAAAATCAATTTTCTTTTTCGTCTTTTTTTATCGTATTTTAAAGCAGTTATGATAATTATGATGTTACACAAACATAAAACTGACTGTTGATATAAAAAGGCTAGAAAATGTTAAATTAATACTTAAACAATAAACATTAAGATTTCTCGATTGTATATTTGTGTCAATCAACACAATGGAACGTATTAGCGGAAATGATATGGGCCATATTCTCTATGCAAGTGACTTTTACTGTCGCATGGGCACGAGAATAGAATTTTTTTACTTTTGTGACATTTTGGTGACATTTTCGTACGACAGTGGAAAAGTGACTTTACAGAAAATACGACATTTTATCGCACGTCCCGAGAATTAGGCTTCAGGTGCCATCACAGGTGTAGACATGAAACTAAACGCCTAGAAACTGTGTGCACGCAACATAAGTGAGGCAACTAAGAATCTAAATTTAAGTTTAATGTAAGTACTCATGTAAGTGGAATTTATTTGTCTTAATGATAAATAAAGATCTTTAAACCGAATTGCAACTGCGAAGTAGTAAGTAGCAAATAAAATTTTGCCTCACTTATACGACGCGTTTGAATGAAGACTATCTATTTAGGCATTTATCTAAGGGTGTAGATGAAATAGGTAAATCAGCAACGTCTGATTTCCTTATTTCATCTTCAGTGTAGCACTTATCGAAGTGCTACACTAACCGGGGACTATCTTTGGCAGCTGTGCAGGCACAGTCGCCGGCTGGTGTCACTATAGTCTTAGAGGAAATTCAATGGAACTTTCTTCTAGGATTTTTTGAAAAGATTACAACATTTGCTATTTTCAAAAATATATCCTCTAGCCGATTCGGCTATGGCGGTCGATCTTAACGATCAGCCACGTACGCTTTATAGTGCTCAAGTGTGTGCGGAATCACAAGTGCACTCTAGATTATTTCAAGGGGACACCATCGTAATATGAGGGATGGGTAGGGGTATTTGCAATTTTAATAACAATATCAAGTGCCTTACTTTGCAGCTTCTAACAGCAACTGCACAAAATGCAAAAAAAGACGGATATTATGAAGTACGAATAAAACATCTTCTTTAAGTAAAGGGGATGAGAAGAGTGTGTAATCCTGTCGTTAAAATGAGAAGAGAAGATTATTGACTGAAGGAATTAGTAACGAAAAAAATAAAAAATAAACATTTAGTAGGAAGAGTACATAAGATTGAATAGTATAAAAGATGGTATGTTTTATTTCATAATTCAGTAATCCAAAACTAATAAAATCTCTCGATATGACGTGATCTACATGCACACCTGTCTAGGGTAAGAAATACGAGAGAAATACAAAATTGAAGAAATATTATTAAAATAATTTAATATCTTTATTTTTTAAATAAGTTAAAAAAATCGATTTATTAATCTGTTTGTAGTTCATATACAAGTCAGAGGTACAAGCTATTATTTTCGAAATTTTTATTTTTATTTAACGAAACAATAACGAAATATAATACAATACAATTAACGAGATTTTTATTTGCATTTAGGTAGAATATGTATAGTAAGTAGATATTCTACTAGTTTTTCTTGTTGGGTTGGTGATGTAAGTAATTGATCTAATTTAGAGAAATGTTATATGTAGGTATTTCATCATCCTTCTGCTAGTTTCTCTCCAATTACTTCTCTATACATGTTAAATATAATTATTCTATCGATATAAAGTCAAGTCCTTTAAACTAAATAAGTAATTTAATGCTTTCGTAAAATTTTAATTTTGTCTTGTATATTAAGTTAATGGAAATTGTTCTACTTACGCGTAGTGAGTGCATTTTCGCTATCCGCAGCTTCACCATTGCGGCAGATGACTGCCAAGCATAACACCAGCAGCGACGTTACGTATTTACCAGCCATTGCCATTTTTAAATAGATTTTAATAATTAATTTTATTCAAAAACGTTGTAAATTATATATTTTTTATTTTCATAGATAACAATCCATTCTTTTGTGTCACAGAACGTCAGTCACTATTTAAAATTAATTTCAAATTATAAAAAAAGTTTTAGGTCGTTCGAATTTTCAAATTTAACCGCGTCCGCTGCGCGGCAAGCTCAGTGGTCGACAGCCGTGACTGGTCTTGGCCGGACGGGCGCGTATTTCATTTTGTTTGAAGTGAAAGCAACCGCCGATGAGTTTTATTCTCCTTCAATTTTCGTCATCCCTAGGCTCCCCACTTCGCTGGTCTATTTACTAATGCCACGTGCGTGGATGAAGTATCGTAGGACATAATTGGGTCCATCAGATTTCATGGCATTTGCGCTAATCTTGGTGGTCATTTGTTATGTCACTGTATGGTCACTGTGCGACATGCAACTGCCGGAACATTGGGGACATATTGGTCAACTGCCTCCCCATGTTTTTCACTTGGCTGAAATGATTGCTGGGAAAATGCGAAACCGGCCTAATGGTAGTTAATGAGTCGTAGATCATGCGCTCAAAAACCATAACTATGCGTGTTTGCTTACTAGTGACTAATACACTTACTAAATATAAGTTTAAGTTCATTTAATGAAAATGCAGGCTCATCTTTTCTCTTGCACAATATTACGGTGTACTATTATGTATTCCGTGACAATACTAGCATTATATTGTTTTAAACTTTCATGGTCACTAATATTAGAATAGTTATTTACGGCGCTTGCAACAGTGCCGAAATATCGGAACGTCAAAAATAAGGTACATTGTAGAAATCCCGTAAATAACTATTCCAATGCTAGCATGTTTGTATTTTTAATTTATTTGTCATTTGTCTGGCGAGAGTCGCACTAGTGTCAACAAATCAATGTAATTACATTATTCGAGTGTCCCGGACCAAACTAGAATGACTCGGATGAACCGAGATAGCAAAGTAATCAGCTGCGCATTGACACGTCGCTATGGCGCCGAACTTGTTCTGACATCTCGGTTTATCAGTACATAGTTAATTTGTAGGGTTACATAATTTGACAATCTCGTTAAGTATCTACTTTTGTATACCTACTGATTCGGATAGACGCGAGTCAGTTACTGATTTACACTTGCCCCTATACCTACTTGGCTAAGCTTTTTTTTTCTCAGGGGGAAACCATCATGGCCATCAGCTTGCTTGTAGAGAACAAGATGGTTTGTGGGACTCTATCCCTCCCATAGAGTAATACTTAGTCTCTATGGTAAAACCGCCATACGCGAGTCTTGGATTGTAATAGGCTATTTGACAAAATTCTGAAAACTATCTTAGGGTATTTATTCATTTGTTTATAAGGAGCCCAAAAAAAATACTTTTCTGTTTTTATTTTAGATATTTTAATAAAAAAACTAAAAAGAAAATGCAATATTCAAATATAATATAATATAATTAAATATAATAAGTAGATTGTCCATAAATAAACATTGAGCTTGTTGGTATTTCAGTGTTTCTTTCAAATCACAAACTAAGTAGAAGATACTCAAATCAACCATAGACTTTTTTTTTGTTTATTTCTTCCTATGAAGGAAAGGCAATCAACCCTATGCAGTAGACTCACGTATAATCTACGCCACGGGCTGTTTTTAGTCACGTGACCCCTGTTTAAAAAAAATAATTTTAGAAGACGAATTTTGATGAAATTATGCGATATTTTTATGTCGCGTTATTACAAATCGCTCCAAAAAAATATATTAACACTGATGTTATAAAAGAAATGTATACTTTTATCACTGTCAAATAGCCTATTCTGAAGTTATTGAATCTACAATCTTCATCTAGCGTGTAATTCCCGGTTGCGTCCAAAACTGTCGCCTTGGAACCCAGGGTACGCTAAAACCACGATTCAAGATTTAGAGAGTCTGATAATTACAATGAATAAATAAATGAATGATTACAATGAAACTCAGCAATGGATAGGTACAGACAGCCACACAACAGGTTACCATAATCTGTAAAAATTTCCTCACTTGATATTGAACCTAACGTCTTTGATATTAAGGTCAGAATCGACTGAAGAAATTTGTCAGATTGGTATCCATCGATGTGTGGCTTATCGTCATCCGGGTTGATGATGGTGAAGATATAAAGTTTGAGAGTTTCTTTCCTCTAGATCGTTAAGGTGACGTGTAGGGCACACTAGCGACGCCAATTGATTTAAATTGTTAGCAACTAAACCGGATATCTTTTTAACAATTTCGAATCTGCAACCTCTCGGAAAATACTTATACTATTTATTTAATACTTATACTTAACTTTTGGGTCTGCTTTTGTACTCTAAATTTGAATTACCGCCAAAAACGGCCACTTATGGCGTTAATCCCAATTTCGAGTGCAAAAACAGATAAAAAAGTAATGGACAATTATTGAATAAAATATTAATGTTTGCTTAGAGACTCCGGCTCCAAAATTGTTTAAAATAGATCCGGTTTAGTAGCTAACAATTTAAATCGATTGGTGTCGCTAACCTATCGATTTAAATTGTCGCCTTGAATCTTCACCTTCTTCATCTTTAGACTATGAAAGAAGTAGTAACTGGCACATTTTGTTTTTCTTTCCTCACCAGATAAGGTTCCACCAGCGTCTACTTATTTCTTTAATCTATCTTTGAACCTTGAACTCTTACTTTGAAGTAATCTTGCGCACCGCCTATGACCGTGGACATTTCGATTCCACAATGTTAGTATAGGCAGTAGCTCGATATATTTTTATTACAATCAAGATTCAACGTTGAGGTAAATGGGTCATTCTTCTAGAAATATAATTACAGAAGAACCTCTTCTGTAAAAAATTAACTTTTACGTATAAAATTGCCGTTTTTTTTTCTAGACAGAATAAGATGTAGCAAAGAGTCATACTTTAATTTTATTTTGATTTAAGACTATATTTCAAGGTTTATATTAAATAGAGATCTGATTTTATTGTATTTGTGATGCAAAATAAATCTTGAAAATGACCTTTTTTTACTTAGCAGAATTGACGTTTTTATCAATAATATCGTAAAAATAATAATATTTTTTTCTGAAAAACTATCCTACACATTCCTTAACGTTGTCTATTGAAGCACAGTTACTTATTGAGTAGTAGCATTAATAGTTACTTTACAATTTAAAAAAATAGTTAGTATGGAAGATCCAACTTCTAAGAAAATCGCCATTAAAAATGGCAATTTTAGTTAAAGACCTGTATTTTTAGGTTTTTTTATCTGAAAACTACTACGAAAATGATTTCTTGAAGAATAACCCAAATACTAGGGCGGGAGACGTCGACCCCGCTCAAGTATCCGCAAGTTCGTCGTACGTCGTTATCTATTTATTTGTAAGTGGGGTACTTGGGGGGTACACTTTGAAACCCAATCCTCCCGGATTGGGTATCCAGTATACCCTCTCTCATTCAGCAAAACCCAACGTTTGTGCTACTTCAGACCGGTTTCCTGCGAGGCTGATACCACCGTCGAGCCGCGCCCATTCATACCGAAAAATGGCTCTGCTACGGTGAGTTGTAACGTCCTGTGTGTTGTTACTGCCTATTTTTACACTGTAATAATACTCATTCAAATGAAACGATAAACTGCACATGAACTTATGCATAATACTAGTCATATGATCGTCAGAAACAAATAATTAGTAAACAGATTAATTCGAATAAACTTTGCTTACTAAGATCAATATTTAGTTATGGAGACAAAATAACAAATCTACGTAGGAAAAAGTATGTTTCTACTGTATTTTCCAATGTTTTTTTAATCAGGCGTTATTACCATAAATGTTTTTTGTATACCTACTCACAATATCAACTCACTCCATCACTGCATCACGCACGATGTTGCTGGAATTCGAATGAAACCTATCCTCCCGTTAAGAAGGCGCAAGTTCTGATCTACTGAGCTACCATCGCTCTAACTAGGTTTCAAAGCTCATTGTGGCAGCTCCAAAACCAACAGCGCTTGATTTGCTTGTGGCAAATGCGAAATTTTGCTTGCCGCAGATGCCGCCAAAATGCGGAGTTTCGCTTGCCGCAGATGCGAAGTGTCGCTTGCCGCAGATGCCGCCAAATTGCGGAACTTCGCTTGCCTCAGATGCGGGTAGAAAGTACACTCGCGTATCGTCTCGTAACATGACATCTAATACATTAACCTGATTCCGTGATAACGTAGCTTAAGCACTACATTCATATTGTCATTCCATCCCCATCATCTCGATGGATGGCGGTCTAATACCTACTGTGCGTTTCTCGCGGAACTTTCTACCACGTACCTCAGTTCTATGGAACACTTTGGCTGCGGGAGTATTTCCCGACGGCTACGACTTAGGGACCTTCAAGAGAAGAGCGTACTCTTTTTTAAAAAGGCCGGCAACATATTAGATTAGATTACTTTCCATCAGGTGACTCGCTTGCTCGTTTGTCCGCCTCTGGCATGAAAAAAAATACTAAAATACACAACAACAAACACAATCATCACAAGAATGTTTGTCCAGGGTGGGAATCCACCACCCACCCACGACTTTTGGCGTATGAGGCATGGTCTCTACCAAAAGCGCCATTCGGCTAGTCAAGTAAATGCAATGTCCCTACCCGCATTGCTACTTTAAACATTAGTTGAAATCAGTGAAACTGTGGAACCAGCTGCCATCGGTGGTGGTCCCGAACAGACACAACCTGGTGACCTCGAAGATAAGGGCTTATTCTTTCGTTAAAAGCCGGCAACGCATATGTGATACCTCAGGTGTTGCAGATGTCCATGGGCAGCGGTGATCACTTACCATCAGATGTGCCGTCTGCTATCGTTTGTCCGCTATAATGTAAAGGCCTATTATTAATAAGTAACTAGGCACGAGTGTTATGTTTCCATTATAGTAGTCGCTTTATGTGATGCACGCGCTTCAGCTTATCAGTACATAGATACTCGTAATTGAATACATTTGATCCCATTAATCTGATTGAATGTACCTTGACCCTATGATCAACCTGCTCTATAATACTCGTATGTAATTATACATAACATTAATATAAAAAAATGTTTCATATTGTTCATATTAAAGCCCACATCCTAATGGATGTGGGCTTTAATATGAACAATGTGTAAAAAAATTTGTGCAAAAAACAATATAATCTACTTTTTTTTCAATAAATGAAACGCAAAGTGCTTATGAAAGGGATGGGGATAAATATCGGGTCGAGACTTCCCTTTCGTTTTAGGCCCTCTGAATATAAAAGGCCCTCTTTTTTATGCTAAGGCGACCAACGAGCAAGCGAGTCACCTGATGGAAAGTAATCATCGCCGCCCATTAACATCCGCGAAATCAGAGAGATCGCTAATGTGTCCCTCTGAATATAAAAGACCCTTTGAATAAAAAAAATGTAACGAATTGGCAAAAATCGCGCTCACTTCGTATTATCTGATCTAACTTCTTAACTGCCTCGATGGCGCTGTGGGTACTCTAAAGCGACGGCTGCGCTAGACGTTTACACCGTGGGAGAGCTACGCTTCGGCATGAATGGGCCGGCTCGACAGGAAGTGATACCACGGCTTCACAGAAAATCAGCGTGACGCAGCAGTGCTGTGTTTGGGGACTTTAAAGGTTTGCTGCACACTTGTGACTCCACTGGTGTAGCGGGTGTACATAGGCGGCGGTAATCGCCTACCATCAGGTGATCTGTCTGCTCGTCTACCACCTATCACATAAAAAAATAGTTCCGGTTTCGATCCTATGTGTAAAAATATGTACTTAGTTTTCGGTGAGAAATTCTTAGTGTTTTGTACCCGTGCCACATAAAGTATGTTAAGCCGTTGGTCCAGTCCCCGATCTTTCTCCGATCATATCACACTAGTGTCCCATCGGATTATGAGGGCAAGGTGATAGTGCACTTGTGTTTACGCACACACTTGACCACTATAATATATCATGCGTACATGACTGATCATTGAGATTGGCCGCCGTAACCGTAATGCTATGGATGATATTATCGATCTTAACTCGTCTACGAAGTTACCCCTCCGTGGACCGTGACCTCTATTCATAGTGCTGCTACTGCCCTGTCACATCGACCCAGAATGATTGTATGCTTCTGGAACGTACAAGTAATTTCAGAGCGTTATCGTTGGTATGTTCGTATAGGTCCAGAGAGCTCGTGGTTCTACATTACGTTAGGTCAAGGTGGATAATATTGTTTTTCCGATTATAACATGAATACATGTAGTAATATACATTTAACATTATTATAAATGTATAAATATAAATATTTCACAACATCACATACATTGATCTGACTCCTAGATAGGTAGCTCAAGCACCTGTGTTACGGATATCAGAATCAACAGCGGGATTGCAAATATAGACATATACTACTTTTCTTTTGTAAATACATAGGAAACACCCAGACCAATACAAACAGACATGTTCATGCACACAAATGTACTGTGCGGGGATCGAACCCGCAACCCTTGGACCAATGGCAGCGTTCACTACCACTGTTTCAAACGGGTCGTCAATGTATGTATCTCATCTAACTGTCGTTTTATAAGATGGCAACGTAGGAACACATATGTATGTGTTCCTACGTTATTCGTGAATAGCTATGTAGCTAAGTACAACCTGTGCGGATAAAGAATGGGATCAGAAATGGCGCCACATCTATTCACTTCTCGCTCGCACACTATTTGCGTCTATACTCCCACTCGTGGGGTGCGAGTATAGACGCAAATAGTGAGCGAGCGAGAAGTGAATAGATGCGCCGCCATTTCTGATCCCATTCTTTATCCGCACAGGTTGTACGAATACGTGTGCGCAAAAAGCTTTACTCGTGTGCTGGGAAAATATTAACAAGTAATTTATTATTTTCTCTTTTATTTAATAATAATAAAAAAACACTTTTTAACATTTAAAAATTTTAAAAAAATATGTCCCGTTGAAACGTAGGTACATATACCTATGTTTGAAGTTCATGTCAAAAACACTAGTTTTAGGTAAAATTGGTAGAAATTTAGCAGTAAGTATATGTATGTATATGAATGTTGGCCGTGTGGTCCCCGGCAGAGTAGAATAGGCCACCCTCACTCTTACCGAGGTGTCGTAAAAGGCGACTAAGGTAAAGCTGCTGGCATGATCATCAGCACCCAGAGAAGGAAAACTCTGCATTTATATCAAAACCCTCGCCAACCCGTCTGCCAAGCGTGGTGAGTATGGCAATTACCCCTCATGTGATTGAGGGAGGCCCGTGCCCCAGCAGTGGGGACTTAAATGGGCTGACGATGATGATGATGATATGAATGTACATAGTAATATTAATGTTTTTAAGATGGCACTAGGTGAGTATTAACCAAACGGTAAAGTATTTGAACGATTTATTTGCTTTTAACTATTTACTGATATTTGTCATTATGTTCTCATGTAAGTGATTATAATTTGTCTTTTATGAGAATACATTTCTTAAAACCAGATATTTTTTAACAGTAAATTTTAACTTCAAGCCAATTTGTCACAAAAAGTAGTTCATTTAGCTATCTAACGTTTGCACAGAAATAATTACTTGTAATTAAACATATTAAAACTAATTATTACCCTTTTTATCAGCCGCAGATATTTTAGTCTTGTTTATCATTCTAGCGGTCGTTACTTCTTCACTCCTCATTCAAAAACACCTCCCTTCTCTTTCGTACTTGTCATCTTACAATGTTTACCTTACATCAATAGTTAAATATAAGTGAAGTTACAACTGAGTCTCAGTAAACGAGCAAGTGATAATGAAGTACAGGGTGGCGTACAAAGTTCAGTCCGTCGACTTGTTATGCTTTATCAATGTGCGACTTAATTTAGCCTGATATCCAGAAAATGATGTCTTGAATCTGTGCTGCAGTGTACGCATTGCCACCGGGATACTAACTCGCTTGTACAGAAAAAAAATCGATAGTGAAATCGTGTTAAATTAAAAAATATATCTTTTTGCAAAAAACTGAAATACCGTTTTTAAAAATGTATTTAAAATGTGTACCTAGTTAAATCAAGTGTAATAAAGTATATTTAAATAAAAAGTGATTAGTTTAAGAGACCCTGTTCATATTAAGGACAATTAAATTTAAAGTGACTTTTTGAAAATGGGTTTCGATTTTACTAGAAGACAGTGGTTGACAATCATTGTAATATCGATAGCAGATTTTTGTAACGCAATCTGTGTTGCTTT
The DNA here is from genome assembly GCA_019059595.1 of Marasmia exigua. Lineage (NCBI taxonomy): Eukaryota > Metazoa > Arthropoda > Insecta > Lepidoptera > Crambidae > Marasmia > Marasmia exigua. The sequence continues at coordinate 27,905,057 of CM032464.1, read as the reverse complement.
ACAAGCTCCATTTTATCCTCAAGAGGTAAGTGATCGTGTGTATTTATATTTATTGTATATACGTACATAAGTATATAATATTCAGGAGAAAAATGCTTATTATAGTCTGAATTATAAACTCTCAACAGACAGATTTATCTATTTATTCGTAGTAAATATGAGAGCCTAAAATCACAAATCTTAAAACTAATAGACAATGATTGGAAAATATGAAGGTTTTCTTTTGTGATTTTAGAGTGTGACTGTGCAACCCAAACTCGTCCACTGTTGGACATAGGTCTCCCCTAATGCACGCCACTGCTTCCGATTTTCGGCCACTCTCATCCAGACCACACCAGCCAGCCTCGAATGTCATCATCCCATCTAGTAACAAGTCGCGGTCTCCTCTCAAGGACTTTACGGAGTGTGACTATTAAAGATTAAGTAATTAATTATTTTTTCTAATATATTTTGTAATATTCTATGGTATTCTAAATAAGTATACCTAGAACTTCTTAAGGCATCTTATGCAATGAGGAGTGCACCCAGTAACCATAAAATAAAGATATAATTCATTAGAGGTAACTAATATACATCTTTCACTTAAAATATAGTACATTTTTACCGATTCTTATATCGACACTTCCCTCTTTTTTGAAAGAATTGTTTTTTTTTTTACTTTTATCCATACATTTTGAACCTATGATATAAAGGGTATTTGAGGCAATTTGTAGGATTTCATAATATAACATAATGCTTTGCCACTGGATATCTTAAATTCCGAGGAAAAGTCCTTTTATTCTAATAGTTAGTCAGGGGGTATTACTATAACTAAACTTATCGGAAAATATATAACTGATCTAACGGAATAATAGCTCGTATTAGTATTTTAGCTTATTTTTTTCCATTTAGTTACCAATAAAATTCTAAATTCTATAGTTACGAGTATTTTATAAAAAAAAAAATATCATACAGAAAACTAATTCAATAAGAACCTTTAAAAATAATTACAAGACCAAAGTAGTACCTTGTGCACATGACACAAGCGCTTAAGCTACCACTACTTATTACAACTACACTACGTTTACTACTGTTGTAGTGTTACATTGTGCACATAACACAAGCGCTTAAGCTACCACCACTTATTACAACTACACTACGCTTACTACTGTTGTAGTGTTACATTGTGCACATAACATAAGCGCTTAAGCTACACCACTTATTACAACTACACTACGCTTACTACTGTTGTAGTGATGAGCATTTGTGTGTTATTATGAGTAACACACAAGTTTGGGGGCAGATGGACGAAAATGTTGAGGTCGGAATAATCGTAAGGTAGATTACATATTTGACATTCATAAATGTTCTGTATGGACTTCAACTGAATAAAGAATTTTCATTTTCACTTATTTGTTCTTTCTACTGATGCTACTTCAAATTATGATGATGTCTCGAAATTCAACCTTATACAACATAAATTCTCCCGAATAAAAACAAAAAAACACCAAAAAAAGCATTAATAATAATACATTATATCTTATGTAATTATAGACATTGTAACTAAAATATTAAGTATACAACACTACAAAATAACAATAAATATAATTAATTAAGATCCTTTAAATAATATTGGAGACTAAGAAAGGTAGAAATGGTATCCCAACCTTTTCCCATCCCAAATCTCCCCTCCCTATCCCTTTTTATATTAAATGAACTATTATAAAGAATGATTTCGAGCAAAGCGCGTAGCTCAAACAATATAACTAATATGTAACTAAGCAAATAAAATTAATCTAAAAAAAAAGGCACGGACCAAAATGTCTGTGGTTGGATTTTCATAAAAAAAATCTCGAAGAAGAAGAAAATTCGTTTCTGAAGTCCAACCATGGTCTAAGACCATTTATCTTTGTTTTAATATCCGCGTTCACCCTTGACCGCCGAGATATCCGCAGTTAGGCGAACTATTAGCGTACGTCTTGAACCGCAGACGCTATCGAAAGCGACGGTCACTCAACCGGGAATGGCCACCGCTGGCACTCCCCACGTCATTAAACGTAGGCATCACCCTGGTATCACCATGCTGTGAACACATTAGTTACATTACTCTCTCTTGCATAGTACCTACTTCAAAAAAGTAGAGTTGAAGTGTGTATGGTATTTTCGCTTTAGCATGATATCGGTGACAGCAGGACAGAATTATACGTGAGTCATGCGTTGGAAAGAGACTAACGTGAAAAATGTATAGATTTTGACATCTGTCACCCATATCAGGCTAAAGCGAAAGGGTCATAGTGGGTGTAGAGCCCTCCTCTTCATCTTAGCGTGTAATTCCCGGTTGCGTCCAAAGCTATCGCTCTGGAGCCCGAGATTCAGGATTTGAGGAGTCTGGTAATTACAATTAAGCGACTGCCGTGTGACAGGGGACCCCCATGTGTAGAGCATAGTGAATAAAAGCGTGCTAGGGGTCGTAGGTTCGATTCTCTAAAATTCAATAGTCACCTCTGAAGTTATCAAGTTTATTTGCATATTTCTACTAGTACCTACCGTTATTTTTTTATCGTTTACATCCTAAAAACCACATAATAGGTAACCAGATCAACAAAATAAGCAAAAAAAATCAGCTGTTCCATATATTATTATCGCCGGGTGGAAATTCAATTTGGTATGGAACAGCTGATTTTTTTTCGCTTATTTTGTTGATTTAACATGCTAATAATATTTATTCACGATACCTATTATGAGGTTTTCGTGATGTAAACGATAAAAAATAACGGTATATTGCTCGGCGGCGAATAATTCTGTACGTTTCTGATAAATTTCTCAAGTGGATACTTACAATATTGTTGAGATATGATATTTCAGCATTGAAAAATTAAAACAAAATTAAAATGAAAAAAATATATTTTAATAACATTTTTTTGTATTATGCACGAAAAAAAAAAAGTAAGACATTCATACAATTCATAGTTTTTTATACTTTACAAGAAACAATCTACAAAAGTGTTCAATTTAACTGATCATGTAGAAGTATGATACATACTTCTACGGCTAGGGACAGCCGGGAGCGTCGGGCTGTCCCTACCAGGCTGAGGCAGAGGCCTGTGTAGTGCCTGTGCTGGTACCCCCGTACCACGCGCCGGCGGCCCTCCTTCCCTTCCTTGCCCTTCTACGAGGTCGGGAGCATCCTGGCTATAGCAACTGGATTATCCGTCTGCTCGTCTGCCACCTATCTAACCAGCCTATTATTATCTTACTTTATGCACCTTTTTCACGCAAACAATTCGTTGCGTTGCTACAATCGAACGAATTTTGTCATATTTCAACAGATTACGGTAATTTCATGTGTGATTATCTGAAACTTTATTAAACGTTTTCTAGTTAAATTAAGTTTTTATTTATATATATATATATATATATATATATATATATATATATATATATATATATATATATATATATATATATTAAATGGGTTTGCACTTGACCTCATCTCACCTGATGGAAAGTGACAATAAGGTCTAAGATGTAGCGTGCTTACCCAGAAGAAGCCTATTCACTCTCGACTTAAAGACACCCAAATTGTAGCTCTCTGGGAATACAGAAGCCGGCAAGTTGTTCCATTCCTTAGCAGTTCGTGCCAAGAAAGAATAAGCGAAACGCTTAGTACGAGCTGGTGAAACTTCCACAGTGTAAGGGTGGTTCCTGTCGTCTTCCGCAATGTTCGATGGAAGAAAGGTTATATTACTAAGGTTCAGTTAAAGTTAGTATGCGCAGACGACGATCGTAATGTTATCAGTAAGTGACAATTATTCGCATGGTTTTGCTTATTGTAATGTTTAAACATCGTTAGTTATCGAGCCGCTTGAGCTGATAACCGAAGGTTATCAATCGTGTTAATAATGAGATTTTGCTAACCCTTTCAGTCTTTAACGTCCATGTAGGTCTTCTGTATCATTTAGCGTGTTATTCTTTGCGTCCACAGCTGTCGCTTCTGAGCCTAGGGTGCGGTTGGACCATGATCCAAGATTCCCACTAATACATGATAATCCCACCAAAAATATTATGTAAAAACTAGCCAAGTTGATAGAGCTGCTTTTTTCTATGTAAAAAGGAAAGAAATCTCTAAGCAAAGCTTAACCTAGCTTAACTTTGCTTTGGCATAACTAAAAAAATAAAACAGCTACACACATGAAATACTGTTGTATTCGAAGGTCCTCAAATAGGACCATGAAAATATGCAAAAATGGTTCCAGTAAAGAATGCTCAAATTCTTCTGAACTCTTAACAGTGGGAGAACCACACTCCGGCATGAGTTGGCCAGCTCGACACGGCCTCACAGAAAACTGGCGTGCAGCAGATGTTTCGCCGAGTGTGTGAGCGTACCGGAGGCCGTATCCACGCCGCACTTGTGAATCCTTTGGTGTTGCGAGTTTCCTGCCTCTGTCGCCTATCACCATACTTAGTGAGCTGCTGAAGAAAGATAATGTTGTCTCTGTCATAAAGTTGATTAAGAAGGGGATAAAAAAATATAATGTTTGCTTCTCCAATTTTAAAGGCGTTTGAATATTTGATATGTACATACCTTCTGGTGTAGTGGGATGACCATAATAGACTATTGGGCGTACTTAAGTATGTTTGAGAAAAACACTTTTTCAATAGATAATTTTCGCGCAGAATGAGAGAATTGCAAATTAAATTTTAAATGTTGTTACAGGCACAAAACAAAGGATGCTCAGCGACGGAGTATGGGCTCGTGTTCGGCGTGTTCGAGCTGGTGGTGTTCCTGGTCAGCCCGCTGTACGGCGCGCACCTCAACCGCCTCGGGCCCAAGCTGCTCTTCAACGGCGGGATCCTCACTACTGGCACTTGTGCTATACTGTTTGGGTACGTACGAGTCGTGGGAGAGCCACGAAGTGAAACCACGGCCAGGGTCATTTCACTTTGTTCTTTTTTCCTTAGTATGGGATAAATAGTTCAGCAGTTTTCGTTAGATAGAGCTTGTAAAAAGCAGACGTAGCTTTAAAAAACCAATCAAGCAGATGGTTCGGCGTTGTTTCGGTAGATGTCACTATGCATTTTTACATCGCGCTAGTAAAGCGTGTTTTCGAAACAATTACCTGAAGCTGCCTGCCCACATCAGCCATTTAAAAGAAGTATGAGATACAAACTAAAAATCTAGAAGGTATTCGAAATTTTGTTATATAGTAAATATAAAAATAATTCTGATATTGTAAATTATCGTTTTCCTGACTGATTCTCGAAGGTAACCGACTGATACCTATATCTCAGTTCTTATACGAGTACCTATATAAGTAAGTCTATGACCACAGTCTCACCGGCGTAAAACGAGGCCTGCTCTGTGTTTCACCTTATTAGTGAGGGTGCTGAAGCCCCGATACGAGAGGAAGGACAGTTTAAAGGATAGCAGCGCACTTCTGCCTCCGCTGGTTTTGCTGGTGTCCATGCACCTGCCCGTCTGCCATCTATCATAAGAAAAACAGCATATGCAGTTATTCTAGCAATATGTACATATAATGCGAATACTCAGTAGCGTAAAATGGAGTGTGAACTCTCACACGTTAGGATACCCAGCCTAGACATAGCTGAAGGAGGCTTTAAGGCCAATGTTCAGTGAAGGATGAAATACTGAAAACTGTTTCTAGAAAGCAGGCTTAATGTGAATCAATTGAAGCCAGAAATTATGCCCAAAAATAAAATCCACAAACAGAGATTGAATTTGACTTAGCTTCTTCCGTAGCGGAAGAGGCTAAGTCAATTCAATCTCATCATCAGGTAAAACGGACACAATTATTGATGCGATGCGCCTTATTGAAAGAACAAATAAAGCAGAAAATTGGCTCTATGTTCAGGCTAGACCTTAAACAAGACAAAATGACGCAAAATTTCACACTTAAATAACATTTATGAAAACTTAACCCTTGCTTATCTAATGCAAGTTATAATTGGTCATAACTAGCGAAACCTTATCAGGCGTACCTAAATACATTTGTGACGTCACGATGTCACAATGACCCTGGAAATGCGAGGATTTACAAAGTCTGTCCTTGAACTCCAGAGTCTGATTCGTAAGATAAGGTGCTCTAACTGATAAATAACTTTTCCAATCGCAGTAATGGTAACTAAACTTTACCAAGCACGTTACCATTTTTAACCTTTAAGACACTGGACATGTTTTTCCAAAGTAATAAACTACTTCATTCATGTTAAACGCTTTTTGAAAAGATAAATTCATGTAGGGTATACGGGAACACTCATACCTATATTACCTTTGATAAAATTATGATTTGTGGTACCAAGTAGAATCAATTTATAGTCGATTCAGTATCTGAAGGTGAATAAATTGGACAGTTCAAACGTTTCGTATCATGCATCCGTCTTTCTACAAATAAAAATATTAAGTTGTAAAATTCACTTTTTGTGTTCTTATTCTTCAAAAATAACAGATATTAAACTTTCTCAGTGAATCTGAACTAGAAAGTTATTACTAATAAAATTTAAAAAAAATATCTTATGAATTGCATAATGTGCTAATCGGAATTTTTGCTCATAGGGATTGACACAAACAATAGCAATAAATGAGTAATCGGTCTGGCGACCATCTTATATAGCTAAGTGGGGAGCGATAGAGTGTATTATATTTTTTATTATATCTATTGAAATTCGCCATGAGTCTTCAGTCTTTTTAATAATTTAAATCTTTAAATGTTTTAAGAATAATCTCCGAGTTTACATGACTAAATCTAAAAGATGTGGTGCACTCATCTACATGTGACTTGATGAGAGAAGCAGCGAGATGCGGACTCGAATTTAATGTTTTAGTGGTAGTGACTGGGATAGCCTTAGATCACGTGACTCACTTCGGGAAATATTTAAAGAAATAAATATTTTAACCGTGGCTTCCCAAGTTATCCTCGTCTGCATTATGTATGTAAGTAAAAACTTGCACACATTTCCAAAAAAGTCTGATAGTCATAGTCTTAACACCAGAAATAAACATAGACTTGCCGTCCCAGTCCTCAGACTTCATAAAATCGGCAATTCCTTTGTTGGCCTAAGTATTAAGATACTCAATAAGCTCCTACCAAAATGTCATTGACCTATCATTGGATAAGTTTAAGCCTCATATTAAAACCTGCCTAATGAAGAAACGTTACTATAGTGTACAAGAGTATTTAAATGATAAAGATTCTTGGTCATGTTAATCGATAAGTCTTGTGAGTTGTTATTCATAGTAGTCTGTTAACTTTGACAGTTGTATTTTTTTCTTCTCAATTGAAACTCTCTAACATCATCAGAATTTGAAAAGAGTATCTACGGAGTTTCTTGCTGGTGTCTTTTTAGTAGAAATCGACATTCCGAACCAGCGGTAGATGATAATTTGTGTACCTATATTGACATTCATAAGTGTGCTGTATGGACCTAAATTGAATAAAGAATTTTTTATCTTTATCTTTCTCCCTTCCTAGAATAGGGGATCTGGTGGTAGGCCCTTTTCAAAGCAATTTGGCTGAATACGTTATATTTCGCCACCTTGGATACGATAGATTCAACGTTAGGATAACAGGGTAGGCGTCAATTTTTATCAAACCACCAGCGATTAACTCTTGTTTTTGTTTACAGTTTACTAGACAAAGTTCAGGGGCACATCTGGTTCATCACGCTCAGCTTCGTCATTAGGATCGTGGAGGCGATGGGCAACGCCGCCTTCCTCACTGCGTCCTTCGCCATCATAGCCAAGGAGTTCCCTAATAACGTGGCCACCATGTTTGTGAGTGCCTCTCCAAATGATCATAATCCACCTAATTTCCTAACAAAAGCTTATACCTAAAAACATGTATTCTTATATATTATTTAAAGAGGTGTCACCTTTGTCGGAAGTTCTATTATAAATAATTAAACCTCATGTCATCCCGTTTCAACACGCGATGTTAAATGAGGCTTGAACGAGTTTAGTTCTGGAACTTAGATCGCGTAATAATCTTAGGTACTCACTTAAAATTAAAAAAGTAGAACAGCCGCGATTCAGTAGAATCTTAATTTATTAGTTATTGTAACAGTGATCCACATTCTATGGATGGCTACTCATCGAGATCTGGCTGCTAGTTAATATACTAATTTAAATATCTAAATCATTTATCAATTTTTCAATTTAATTGATAAAAGATTTAGATATTTAAATTAAATCTTCGGATATTGTTTAAATTTTACTTTCAAGAACTTCATAGCAATATCACATGACTGGTGATATTGTCGTGTGTTTTGTGTTGTGAAGTTAAATCCATAGAATATAAACGATTAATATTAGGACTAATACCCTGCCAATAAGTTATAACACTAACAGACGTTTTTCCGAGATACTTTACGAATTCATTTATAAACCAAAATGACAACAGATCATAAAAAAATAAGAAAGAAAATCTGAATTTATTCCTTTCCACTACTAAATCAGCAAAGTGGCTTGGAATGGAACGATTTTTTTTTAAATCGATAACTTACATGTGTATGTACTTAGTTAAGTATCTATATTATATTTTTGTGCTTGAATCCTTAGGTAGATACTTAATTTTCAAGTTTTGCACTGGACCAAGATGTTGTCTGGTAATTTAACTCTCGAAAATAACAGGTGTTGTAGGTACGATTATTCGAAAATTTCTAACATAATCATTTCAGTAACTTTCTATTATACTCGTAAATTATCCCTACGAGTAAATATCGCTAACCATCAAAATCTAAGTTAATATTAATTTTGCATTCCAGGCCTCTCTAGAAACTTTCTTCGGCCTGGGTCTGATCGTAGGCCCGATGCTGGGCGGGACCCTGTACGGCCTGGGCGGCTACTCGCTCCCTTTCGCTGTGCTGGGATCAGCGCTCTTCTGCGCGGCCGTGATGAGCTGCGTCGTGCTGCCGAGGGGCAACGACGACGAGGACTTCAAACCCACGGGCGGGCGTAAGTATCTAGTCACTCAGACCCTCATTTTCGGCTGGGTCTGATCGTAACCCCAACCTTGATGGGAACACTACATATATGGCCTGGGTGCGATCAGCGCTCTTCTGCGCGGCCGTGATGAGGACTTCAAACCCACGGGCAGGCGTAAGTATCTAGTCACCAAGACCCTTATTTGTGGCTGGGTCTGATCGTAAGCCCAATCCTGATCGGAACCCTATATGGCCTGGGTGGGTATTCACTCCCGTTCGCTGTGCCGGGATCAGCGCTATTCTGCGCGGCCGTGATGAGCTGCGTCGTGCTGCCGAGGGGCAACGACGACGAGGACTTCAAACCCACGGGCGGGCGTAAGTATCTAGTCACTCAGACCCTCATTTGTGGCTGGGTCTGATCGTAAGCCCAACCTTGATGGGAACACTACATATATGGCCTGGGTGGCTACTCGCTCCCATTCGCTGTGCCGGGATCAGCGCTCTTCTGCGCGGCCGTGATGAGGACTTCAAACCCACGGGCAGGCGTAAGTATCTAGTCACCAAGACCCTTATTTGTGGCTGGGTCTGATCGTAAGCCCAATCCTGATCGGAACCCTATATGGCCTGGGTGGGTATCTCGCTCCCGTTCGCTGTGCTGGGATCAGCGCTCTTCTGCGCGGCCGTGATGAGCTGCGTCGTGCTGCCGAGGGGCAACGACGACGAGGACTTCAAACCTACGGGCAGGCGTAAGTATCTAGTCACTCAGACCCTCATTTGTGGCTGGGTCTGATCGTAACCCCAACCTTGATGGGAACACTACATATATGGCCTGGGTGCGATCAGCGCTCTTCTGCGCGGCCGTTATGAGGACTTCAAACCCACGGGCGGGCGTAAGTTTCTAGTCACCAAGACCCTTATTTGTGGCTGGGTCTGATCGTAAGCCCAATCCTGATCGGAACCCTATATGGCCTGGGTGGGTATTCACTCCCGTTCGCTGTGCCGGGATCAGCGCTATTCTGCGCGGCCGTGATGAGCTGCGTCGTGCTGCCGAGGGGCAGCGACGATGAGGACTTCAAACCCACCGACGGGCGTCAGTATCTGAGTACCGTCATGGGTCTGAGAGGCTGCATGTTACTGATATTACTACGAGTCATCATCATCCTTCTCCTGCCATGGTCCCAAGCTATCTGTGGTCTGTGCAGTATATCTTCTTCTTAAGACTTCTTCCATACGTCACTGTCATTCGTCATCCATAGTGATAAGTACCTAACGATAGAATTCCGATGTCAAACTAAGAGATCTCTCACCCTGTACGATGATCGGAGAAAAAGCAATTTAACTCGCAGCGCTAATTATTGTATTGTAACGTCCAAATTAAAGTTGATTGGTTTTCATAATTTACTGGACAAATCAATGGTTTTACTGCTATTCCGAGCAATCCCGAATCACACAAAATAGAGGACTATAAAACGTCCTGTAGGGAACTGTTTTCGTTACCTATCCAACACGACATTGTTTTAAGTTCCAAGTTAATGTACCTAGTCAAGACCGATATTTAAGGTTCTATGAATTTTGAAATAAAGAACATTAATTTATCTAATTACATGATGTGCTTGAACAAGAATTATCTTTCATTTATTGTGTTATAATGATTATTATTGTATTACTTGTAGTTGTTTTCTTAAAGAATGTAATTCAAATAATGTAATTGAAATGAGATTAAAATAAAAATATTTATTTGGAACACACAAACAAATTACATAAAGCAACTTGAAACTAATAGTACCTACTTAACTTATCTACCAAAATGGTTGCCACTCAGCTTCATGTCATTGATTGGAAAAGCTCTGGCGCTGGTATTCTGTGGCACCGGGAAAGAGTATATAAAAAGCAAATAAAAACAAAATAAATCAAATGTAATAGTACTTGTTTTCTTTTATTTCTATTCACTTTCTATATAAGTGTCATCATCAGCCCATTTAAGTCCCCACTGCTGGGGCACGGGCCTTCCTCAATCACATGAGGGGTAATTGCCATACTCACCACGCTTGGCAAACGGGTTGGCAAGGGGTTTTGATATAAATGCAGAGTTTTCCTTCTCTGGGTGCTGATGATCATGCCAGCAGCTTTACCTTAGTCGCCTTTTACGACACCTCGGTAAGAGTGAGGGTGGCCTATTCTACTCTGCCGGGACCACACGGCATTCTATATAAGTGTGAGGGCGCTAATATTTTATATAAATATGTAATAGAAAGAATATCGTATAACATAAATATACTTATAGGTTGAAAATGAATAAAAAACTTTACTATAACAAATGACCTTAGTTTGTGTTTGAAGGAATGTGGATAGGTTAAACTTTGAAATATATTTATTTTTTTATTTCGTGGTATTTGCTGTTTTATAAATTCAAATAAATAAATGATTGTGTCACATTATTGTATCTAGTACTAATGGAAAAATGTTCTTTCAGCCACGATGATATCTCTGCTCAAGATCCCTGGCGTATTCATAGCGGCAATCAGTATCATCTGCACCAGTATGAGCATAGGCTTCCTGCAGGCGACTCTCGAGCCGCATTTGCGCCAGGTGAATTGCATGAAACTTCAAGTATTTCTTAATTTTAAATAATTGATAAATTATATATAAATCAATAAATAAAAGACGACATATAATTAGAATAACGAAGGAACCACAATTAGGTATATTGTTACACACGCCCTGACTGATTCTAGTGTTTATCAGAACTCACGAACCTATGAAGCGTGAAGCAGGGTAGGTGATCAAATGTAACAAGAGCAATAAATAATAACAATAATAAATCGCTCCCATTGACCTGATTTCGTATTGTATTACGGATATCAAGCAACAAAGGAATTACAAATATAATATCTACCAACTTACTTTCATAAATATTACTCTTAGAATAAACAAGTGTTCATTACACGAATGATAGTAGGAATCGTCACTCCTTCTGGCCTGCCTGAGGACATCCTACACTACGTTTACCGAGACCGAGAGAGAGAGAGAGAGCGTGAGAGTGGATGTTTTTCTACAATTACCCATTATATGTTTTACCTTCCAGTTCCAATTTTCCCCCGCGGTCCTGGGGCTGATGTTCGTGATCAACGGCGGCGTGTACGCGGCGTCGGCGCCGGCGTGGGGCTGGCTGTGCGACCGGCCGTACTTCAAGCCCAAGTACGTCACCGTCATCGGCTGCGCCTGCGTCGCTGCCGGGTTCATGCTCATCGGCCCTGCGCCCTTCTTGATGAACAAGACGTGAGTCGACAACTTTATAAGGTTTTAGTCTGTATGGTGGAGCCGTGTGGTCCCCGGCAGAGTAGAATAGGCCACCCTCACTCTTACCGAGGTGCCGTAAAAGGCGACTAAGGAAAAGCTGCTGGCATGATCATCAGCACCCAGAGAAGGAAAACTCTGCATTTATATCAAAACCCTCGCCAACCCGTCTGCCAAGCGTGGTGAGTATGGCAATTGCCCCTCATGTGATTGAGGGAGGCCCGTGCCCCAGCAGTGGGGACTTAAATGGGCTGAAGATGATGATGATGATGATAAAAGAATTGTGAGGCCCTTTTTCATGTGATAAGTGGCAGACGAGCAGACGGATGACCTGATGTTAAGCGATTGCTGCCGCCCATGGACACTCGCAACATTAATGGAGACACAGTGCTGCCAATCTTTAAAACCTCCTTTCACCCAGATTGTGCCTCCGGAACCCCTGCAGCGAAACACAGGACAGACTTTGCCTCACGCTGGTTTTCTGTGAGTCCATGGTATCACTTCGGTCCAGTCGGCCCATTCAAACCGAAGTGTGGCTCTCCTACGGTTTTGATCTCCCTGATCTCCTTGCCAGCGCTAGTGGGAACGGACCAACTTTTTTACGCATCTTGCCAGGAAACACTGACTGAAACCGCTCCATATTTTCATGTCCCTCCAAAGGGGAAAATCCTATTGAATGAAACATTTTCCATAGACGATGCCTCTTCTCCTTCCAGGTACATGTGGATGACAGTTGCAGGACTGGTGCTGCACGGTCTAGGGATGGGAAGTCAGCTAGTTGCCTCTTTCTCAGACGCCTTGAGCACTGCTATGTAAGTCAAACAGAGAACCTCGCCTAACCTAGCCATCATCATCATCTTTTTTATGCTACAAAAGAGACATATTGGACCTCAAAAATCCGGATGTTAAGTGAAAATTAGTTACCTATGTGACGGCATTCTCTGTTGCGTCGAAAGCCGTAATTTTGGGGCAATAGGTACGCTTGGATCATAATCAAGGATTTGTAAATCCGTTTGGCTTCAACTTTATATTTTTGTGCCGTGTTAAAAAAAAAGAAATTTGCAATTCTTAGAATCTTTTAGATGAACCAGAACAATTTAATGTTAATTAATTAATTTGCCACCACGCTACCGTGCCATCGAAATACGGAGCTCGACCTCATGCTCGAGCTAACACATATACTTAGACATTGCTGTCATCAGGTCATCCTGATGGCAGCAAAGCGGTGTTTGACTATTAGACATGGTACTTACCTACACATACACACACAATTTTTTAGTACTTTTAACGCGATTCCGCGGGTAGGGCTAAAACAAGCCGCATGGGCTGATGCAATTCAAAGGTTTTAAATTAGTGTCTAGTGGTTTTTAGTGTTCAAATTTGGTGTTTATTTGTGCAGTGAAGTGCCGCAAAGTGGTCCTAATAATAAGAATCGTTGGATTGTATCGTTTTTAACACTGCTATTGTGTGTCGAGTGAGTTGTCTCGCTTGCTTGGACCAAATAGAGTCTTAAAACCTGCGATTGCTTTTGGAGTGATATCCGCTGAATCCGTAGGTCGATAAAACGTAAAACACCGGCGTTTTATTGAGTGACTGTGACTTTGACTGACTTCAACTGTTGATTACCTACTTATTCTCAATAAGTTACTTGACATTGACGAATTATCTTCGGGTAGAGCCATAATAAAAAAAAAACTTAACGCTTTTACGTTTGTACTTTTAAGATGAGCTTTCGATAGTTCTGCAACAACCGATCATAGCAGAACTCGTTTTTGAATATTTTTATGAAGATGATAGGAGATATATTTTGCTAGCAGGATTTGCAAGATCATTTTCCTCCAATTTATGTTCTTAGATAGGTAAGTATTTAATGGCATTTTAATCGCTCTGTAACTACACAAGGATAATGTTTTAAGGTTTGATGTAGTAATAATAAAACAGATGGTTAAATTACCTCCTTCGTCTCAATAGCATCGTAAAGGTGCATTTACGCATTTCCGTATCAAGACACCGCCCTCTAACTTACGATCATCCGAACGATGGACGAAACAACGTGACCCAATCACCGATTCATAATGCCATTAATCATGGTCACGAAACCAGAAACTATGGGCTGCAGCTTCCCAAACGCACTCAAATTGCACGCACCACTAATGGCCGAGTACGACTCCAAAGAAAGACCTAATCGGAAAATAATGAGGTTTCGCGAATTGCGCAATTTTTTGTGCATCAATCATTAAAATTCTTCGGAATTTTGAAACAAGGCACGAATTAATCAACTGTTTGAATGAGTATTTTTAAATTTGTGATCACTGGTGGATAATAGGTATAGGTAGATGGTATAGGGAGTAGGTAATAGATATAAGTTGGAACAAATTTTTATTTAACTACCTTCATCTACAATAAGGTGAACCGATTGTGTCCCCTGAAGGATTTACCTCCATACAAAACCAAACACACAGTAAAATCATGGCTCCTAGACCTTAACTACCTAGAAACAGAAGAAATTATTCCAAAACCCATGAATGCCAATAAGAACTTACATCACATACATACACATACACTCATACACAACACACAGCTACACTTACACACACACACACACACACATGTTTGTTCAGTGTCTGGGTGTAATATATGTATTTAAGTATATATTTGTGTTCCTCTGTTGTCTGATATCTGTAACACAAGTGCTTAAGCTACTTAGTACGGAATCAGGTCAACGTATGAGATGTTGAGAGAATTATATAATTATAAATTATGAAATTATATTTGGCAGTAAAAAACTGGAGCATTGAGCAAATTGTAACTCGGATCAATTAGCTCACTCAACGACTGCTGCGACACAGGCCTACGAGCCTAGTGCACAAGTCACTGAATTTACTTAAATTGTTTATGATATTTGCCAATAAAAAGAATTATCATTATTATTACCTTTTCAAATAGATGCCTATATAGCAGTATGTAGATATTCATAATGAAGTTTTCAAGAAGCTACTTGCTCTCGCTACTGCCTCAGAGGCGCAGTGGCTAGAGGGTAGCTGCGCTTAGGGTCCTAGATTCGATCCCCGAATCGGGTCATAATTTGTACCGTAGTGTCCCATCGCAATACGAGGGTAAAAGAATAGAGAGTACACTTGTGTTTATGCACGCACTTGTGCACTTTCATACATCGCGTACGTGGCTGATCGTTGAGATTATTTTATGCTAGAGTTGAAAGTTATCAACGCCGCCCATGAACATCCGTGAAATTAGAGAGATCGCTATGGTCTTTTCGGCCTTTTTAAAAAAGAGTGCGCTCTTCTCTTGAAATAAGAGTATATTCTTATAATAAAGAAGCTTCAGACTCCAGTTTTTGTTAAATAGACCATGTCATCATCATCATCATCATCAGCCCATTTAAGTCTCACTGCTGGGGCACGGGCCTCCCTCAATCACATGAGGGGTAATTGCCATACTCACCACGCTTGACAGACGGGTTGGCGAGGGTTTGATATAAATGCAGAGTTTTCTTCTCTGGGTGCTGATGATCATGCCAGCAGCTTTACCTTAGTCGCCTTTTACGACACCTCGGCAAGAGTGAGTGGTGGATATATTTGGCCGTGTGGTCCCCGGCAGAGTAGAATAGACCATGATCTATCCTTTATATTTACAGTGCAAATGGGCTACCAAACTCGATAGAGACGTACGGTCTCGTGTCCGCCATGTGGACGTCCACGTTCGCGCTCGGCGCGTTCATCGGGCCCACGGTGTCGGGAGTCCTGTTCGACTCCATCGGGTTCGCTAACTCGACTATCTTCGTGTTTGTGATCCATCTTCTTGTGGTGAGCTGATTTTGAAATTTGTAAGTAGACATAAGGCTAGCTATGCCTCTGGGCGTATCTAGCAGGGGTGATACCCGGGGCGATTACTCGTCGTCCTACAAAAAAAAGGAACTTGATCGATTCCATGAGCGTGGGGGACAGGTCAACGTTGGAAAAAATCGAACTTTATAGTTAACTATTTATCACACATTCGCGGTTGGCTATCACCTGCTGCTAAGAAAGACGGCGTCGTTCGACACAGATGTTGGGTTCAACTGCCTGTTGCCCAGGACCATCACGAGTGGAAGATGAAGAATGAAGAGGCATACGTCCAAAAGTGGACTGGAGATGTAGGTTGTAATTATAAATAAAAAGTCCAGTGTCGGGTATTTTGTGACCCTCATGTTTGTGCTCAGCGCTTTCGTCGTGCCCAATGTCTGAAGTTCTGTTTGATTCATTGTACTATTAACCTTAATGGAGGTCTGCCGTCCAGTACCTGTTTATAGCTTATGATAGTGTATGTCAAAACATAATGTTAATTTTTAATGACCTGTTTACAGATGCTGATAGTTCTCCTGTTCCTGTGGACATGCGACCGCAGCTACAAGATAGTGGACGTGTCCGTCTCTGCAGGGGACCTCCTGCAGCTGGACGGGACACTGGACGAGAGCGTCCTCATCGGAGACAAGTTCCTGCCGCCTCCAGTGCGGACTAAAAGGTGAGACTTCAAAAATTACTTCATTGTCTGACTACGGTCAAGCCATAGAAGGGCTAATATTGAAGCAGTCTATGTATGTATGTTCATCAGTTTCCTCATATCTCCTAGCTACTGATCCTAATTTGTTAAAATTAATTGACTACTAATACTTACTAAATGGTTTTTTTATACAAGGTGTTTCTTTCAATTCAGTCAGAATAAATTTTAGCTAGTCGAGGTTATAAGCAGAATTCTTCTAAAGCTTAAACTGAAGTTTTAACTATAACTTCATTTTATGCTGTAAAAAGTAATTATGCTTTGTTTTTAAACCCAAGTTGCCCTGGTTTCGTGAAGGAGGTAATTCAACCATCTGTTTTATTATTACTACATTAAACCTTAAAACATTGTCCTTGTTTAGATATACCATTAAATACTTATCTATCTAAGAACATAAATTTGAGGAAAATGATCTTGCAAATCCTGCTAAGCAAAATATATCTCCTATCAACAACATTGTTCTGGCTAATCTCGTTTTTTACTTCATCATCGTCAGCCCATTTAAGTCCCCACTGCTGGGGCACGGGCCTCCCTCAATCACATGAGGGGTAATTGCCATACTCACCACGCTTGGCAGACGGGTTGGCGAGGGCTTTGATATAAATGCAGAGTTTTCCTTCTCTGGGTGCTGATGATCATGCCAGCAGCTTTACCTTAGTCGCCTTTTACGACACCTCGATAAGAGTGAGGGTGGCCTAAATTTACTTCATACTTGTTTGGTAAAACTGAAAACGTGTAACATCCTGACCATCATTTTCATATGAACCATTGCTTCTTTTCGCCAATCAGAGCATTAAGACAGGTGCTAAGTTTGTGCATCAAGGAGCGGCGGCGCAACCAGTATGGTGGTTCTACGCGGTACGGCACTATATCAGCTGAGACGCCGGTGCTCCTCGAGTTCTGGGTCAACGACCTCACTTAGAGGTAAAAGGGTTCGCCAATGTTCTGATTGGTGGTGGGCAGTTTGCTGGACTTGGTGGTGGAATTTAACATTCATGCGTCTTCTTCACGCTCGCCCGGCAAGAGGATTGGTGATTTATTTACCCATCTTTCCGATATTTGATCGAGAGTTAGACATTGCTCTCTCGGCAAGCATGAAGAGGCAGCATTAATACAATAAGCTTTATGATTGGTGGAGGCCGCATACTTGTTTTTAATTTGGTGGTGGGTGGCAGTAGATTCTTTAACCGAAAAACAGTTGGGACACTCTCCTCGACAAGGAAAGGGTTCGACAATGTTCTGATTCGTGACCACTGTTCTGGTATGTACTTGGTTTGACTTGGTGGTGGTGTTATTTTAACGCTGCTTCTTTGACACTTGGCGAAGATTTTCTTCCCCGCTCACTATCGGCGAGAGTGAAGAGTCAAATCTGACTGGTGATGGTCGGGAATTCGGGATACCTACTTAACTTGGTGGTGGAGGATACTTTCATAAACTTGAATTCTGATAGATGGTGAATATAGACTCTCTTTACTTTGAGCTGAGGTAGTTAAATGGTAAGTGTTAGGATTAATTAAGGGCAGACAGGCAGGGCATATTTAAAGCTGAACATGGCTGGTAATACAGTATCTATTCTTCTTGGTGTTGAGCATTGGTTTGGTGGTGGAATAGTCTTCACTCATCCGACATCAGAGAATAGGTGTCGAAAAACTAATATTGTCTTAGGTGCAGTATCATAAGCTGTTTGACTGATCGGATGGCACAATTGGTAGTGACCCTGCCTCTTACGCCAAATGTCGTGGGTTCGATCCCCACCCTGGACAAACATTCGTGCGATGAACACTTGTGTTTTTTCGGTGTCTGGGGTATATGTATTTAAGTATATATTTGTGTTCCTCTGTTGTCTGATATCTGTAACACAAGTGCATAAGCTACTTAGTACGGAATCAGGTCAATGTATGAGATGTTGTGAGAATTATTATTATTATATTATTATTATAAGCCTTGATCAAGATAGTAGTGGAGTATTGTCACAGATGCTACGCTGTTTTTAGGTACTTACGCTGTCATTGTAGAAGTGCATCATCTGATTTGTGGTGATAAAGCACTTGGTGAACCTAACCAAAACTTAGCAGAAAATGTTATCGCTAATATTCACCTTCTTGCTTTCTCAGCCGTCATTGCGGCATCAGCATGGAGCAATCGCGGCCGCCGGGCATGAACAGCCTCATCGCCTGCTCCAGCTACAAGAACCGCCGCAGCCCCTGGACTCAGCGCACGCCGCGGTACCGGCCTACCTATGGCAGCCTCGACCACCGCTTCCGAGGCGGTTACGGGAAATGAACAACCATTCCTAGTTAACATTGATATTAGACTCTTCTTCTTTAACCTACCAACCCTTGCCAGCTATAAGATCTTGAAACCTCCTCCGTAGCTTCCGAGCGCATGCCACGGTACAGGACCACCTACGGCAGCCTTGACCATCGCTTCTGAGGTCCAAATTGTAAATTGAGCAACCATTCCCTAGTAAACATTCCAATTATGTCTCTCTCTACTTCCTAAACCTACGAGCCCTATCGCGTCCTCCAGACAAAATGTATTAATTATATCTTAATCCTCATCCGTAACACGAGTTTGCGCCATATTGGCACTTAACATGAGTTATTAAGAGCATTTATAATCCGGTCACTTAGCATGTGGCAAAAGTTGGAATAACGCTGTTGCGTTTATAAGTGGCAGTGCTTTTGACATTTTCCCGTAGAAATAATATTATACAGTGTCTTGGTCGGTCTGTATAGAAAATACTTAGTTACTTTTAACGAGGAGTTTGTAGATATTTATTACTCTTACTTGTAATATTTACTTTAATATTTCCTCTGTTTATAGCTGTGTTTTAATTTTTAGTTAATGTAATTATTTAAGTTATAAATATACACCCAATACTGTAAATAATAATAATCTGTGCATATTTTGAAGTTTTATTTCTGTTGATTTATTGTAAGAACATAAAACATCAGATCGAGTAACATCGTACCTACCCATTTTAACTAATAGGTACCAAAGTAAGTTATAGTCTGATCAGTACCAACCCAGTTATAAACTTCATGACCCAGTAGGGTGATAAAGTTTAGTGTTTGTTTTTTTTTAATGAGAAAAAGAGCCTCATGGTAAGTAATCTCCGTCGCCCATGAACATCAGCCACACTAGAAGGAGTGGAGATGCGTTGCCGGCCCTTCAGGAAGGTACAGGCTCGTTTCTTGAAGATCTCAATGTCCTACCGGTTCGGAAATACCGCTGCGGGAAGTCGATTCCATAATGAGGAGGTGCGCGGCAAAAAATTACGTGTAAAGCGCACGGTGGTAGACCTCCACCCATCGAGATGGTACGGGTGGAATCCTAGTTTTCCCGAAGCCCTCTATATAATAGGTCTACATCTCATCTTACCGTATGATTCCCGATTGCTTCCAAAATTGTCGCTTTGGAGCCGGGTACGATCCATGATTCAGGATTTGGAGAGTCTGGTAATTACAATGAAGCGACTGCCGTCTGACCTTCGCTACCCTTTAACAGGGGCACCAGATCAGCTGAATCATGGTTACATGTTTCAGAAACTTTCCAAAACGTGCAGGTTTTCTCACAATATTTTCCCTCACCACCAAGCTAATGGTAGAAATACACACATAGATTTGAAAATCCAGATGTCGCAATATTTGTAAGACAACAGTAAAGTTGGAGGTAAAAACGTGAAACGCGTCGTATAGTAAGTATTAAATTCTATAAATAGATAGTTATTATTTTTTTAGTTGGTCAAAAAAATTAATCTGGTCAATGTTACTATAGATGGATACATTAATAGTACATTAAATACAAGGTTTAATAAAATTAAATTGAAAATTTAAAAAACCCCCGACAAAAACCAATAGGTTATTCGTCATTTCTGACGGCGAACCATCTTGGATTGAAATTTGTCACAATAACATATATTTTGCTACTCAAGCTCTTTATATATGATTATCATATTGTGGGAGTTGTGGTAAAACATACAATCCATATCTTTGTGACGTCGGCCATCTAGATGGATATATTAATAGTACCTTTAATACAAGGTTTAATAAAATTAAATTGAAAATTTAAAAACCCCCGACAAAAACCAATATGTTATTCGTCATTTTCTGACGGCGACCATCTTGGATTTGAAATTTGTCACAATAAATATATTTTGCTACTCAAGCTCTTTTATATGATATCCATATTGTGGGAGTTGTGGTAAAACATACAATCCATATCTTTGTGACGTCGGCCATCTTGGATCGATTTTTATCCAACATACCTAAGAACACTCCCCTCTTACTCATCTTTCAAACAAAAAAACAAAATCAAAATCGGTTCATTTGTTCGGGAGCTACGATGCCGTAGACAGACACACAGATACACACACACAGACACATCAAACTTATAACATCCCCGTCGTTTTTGCGTCGGGGGTTAAAAAGACCTAAATGCGATAATGTATGTATGTACCTGACGGTTTACGCAGAAAATACTTATTTGTAGGTAATCCAAAAAAGATAGATGTTAGAGCGTAGCGAAATTGTTTATGACCATTGAGCACACAACCATGTAAATTTCTCCATCAATTTAGAGACGCTCACAGTGTGCTGATCTCTATTTTATTATAGACCGGTTGTGCAATCGAACACCCACTCTCATATATGCTTAAACTGTTTACGTAACTTCTGATTTATTGGATGAATTATTCAATCAATGCAAATCTTCGACAAGGTGGCTGTGACAAGTATTCGATAAACTACTATAACTAGTATCGCGCTAGACATGTTGACACATTCATCTGGAAATATTTTAAAAAGATTGGCTCATTTGGAACCCATTCGTCCGGTCTCCCACAGTGGTTCATTTAAATATCAATTACTTATATACTCATTTTATTAAAAGCAAATATTCCTTAAAGACCGGCCGGATGATGCATTTGGTAGTGACCTTTCCCAAACCAAAGGTCGTGGGTTCGATCCCCACCCTGGACCAACATTCGTGTCATGAACACTTGTGTTTGTTCAGTGACTGAATGTTATATATGTATTTAAGTATGTATATATATTTGTAATTCCTCTCTTGTCTGATATCAATATAAATCCCTTGGCGGCGCTAGTATCGTCGCGGTGTTTAAGTAGTATACACAGGCAAACGCTGCGAGTGCGAATGAAGTATTTCGTTCATGTGCACATTTCACCGCTTTGTTTTCCTTTGCTATAAAATATATTGACAAGATTTTTAGACTGGTAAAATACGAGATCATATCCCCTTTTAGGGTTCTTTAGTCATCGAACCATTATAAACGTGGTACCAGCAATTTCCGTGCCACCAGCGAACCCTCCTGGGCCGTCTCTGAAAACAGCAGAGCTACAACGATTTCCCTTACTAATGTACAATTATTTCCAGTTCCAATTACTTTAGACACTGTTTGCCGATTACATCATGTGACGTGATATCGAGTGTTACGAAACCAATCTTGAATAACTCAGTTAGGCTTGAAAATAAACACTAGCCGTCACAAACAAGTCTATTTTCTTCTAATTGCTGTACGAGCAAAGTCTTGTTTCGAGTCCAATGCTCTTGATGTCAAACACCAGTGACAACAACTTCTACTTCCTGCGTCAATGTACCTCGGACAATGTTTATAATAGCACTAAGCAAAAATTCATTGGTGCGTAGGTTGCAGTATTTTTCGAAAGCAAGGCCGTCTGTATTGGTAACCGTGGTTGCAATCAGGGCGTTTTCTCTCGACTACTGATAAGACGACCAAAGCTTTGTGCACTAAGTTTGCTCCGAATAACAACGTGTGACCAATTCGCCAATTGGTACCGAGGTCAAGAATATACAGTTATGTGAATTGAAAATAGTTTGTGCTAGAATATTTCTTATGTATAGCCTAATTTCACCAAATTTAAACTCACGCCATATATTAGGATATGATAACGAAGATTGAAGTATATATTTTAGCTTAGTTAAATCTAAACTTGAAATACCACCATACAATGAATATTGTCACTCCTTTTCTTTCTTTCAAAGCGCTTTTAACACTTTGGTAAATGGGCTAATCGACGTATCTATCTGTGATGCCCCGTGTCTCGCTGATGTCCTTGGGCGGCGGTAATTCACTTACCATCAGGTGAGCCGTCTGCTCGTTTGTCTGCCATAAATGTAAAAAAAAACCAAATTTGCGTTTGTTGCATTCGTAAATTTGAACATAATAAGGTAGGTTTAAAGTTCAATTTCAAAGTAGCCCAAAACCGGGACAAATGGACAAGCTTGGAGGAGGGCTTCACCTGTGAAAACAGGGTTCTTGTGGGTGTGCGAGCGAGAAGTGAATAGATTCGCCGCTATTTCTGATCCCATTCTTTATCCGCACAAGTTGTAGTTATAGTTAGTTAAGAATTATTGTAATTTTTTTTAAATGCAAGAAATAAAAGGCTTTTATTTTATTTATTTTATTTTTATTTATAAAGTTCAATTTTGACCTTGTGCTTTCCTGGAGACAGATAGTATTAATACATTAACATACATTAACCGTCGTAATGCTAAAGAAATCACGGATTTTGTTTTTCAGGGATGGAAGTACCTTTACCTATTGATCGCTATCGCAACCTTGATGTGACTTGAAACTTTTTTTTACAACCAATCGCAATCTCCCTTGATGATAGGTAAGTAAGTGATATAATGGTGCGCGGCCGACAGTGGATCATGTCTGGCTTATTTTACAGCGTATTCATTCCTGTCTTGAAAATAAAAATCAAATAAGTCAAGTGTCAAAGGGGTAGAGGAATATTACTTACTAGATGATTAGAAAAACATCGCATCTTCGCCTAGCCTAGCTAGGCTACAATTTGACCCTAATCATCAAACAGTGAAAAAAAACTTATGCAACTCAGCGTACCGACTAAATAAAGCAAATCAATTGAAAGAATGATAAAAAACGCTAAGCATACATTGCTCGTTATGGCCAGAAGTGGGCGCCCCCTATATGGCAAAGCCTTGTAAGGCAAAACCAGTGGTCGTTCCCACAACTGAGCTACTGCTCTGATTCCGAAGGTAATTAGTCTAAACATAGGCGTATTCTTTGTCCTTTGAGAAACCAGGCTATATTGTATTTCGTAATAGGTAATTAAATACATATAATAGAAATAAATATTACATAGGGAATGTGCGGAACAGAGTACTTAAAGTGAAATTCACTTTCAGTATAATTATATTCTGCTATAGACAGCATGCTTACAGTTTTTCATCAAATGAGGTGATGAATGCTTGCAGAAACTTTAGCCACACAATTCTAAGTCAGAACTTTATTTCACAAGACAAGAGTCAACAGTTTGTATTACGTCTTTTTGATATATATGTATAAAGTACTTACATATAAACCTTTATTTTTTTATCGTTTACATCCCAAAAACCTCATAATAGGTATCGCTTATTTTGTTGATCTATCATGCTAAATGGTCTTTATTCATGTACCTATTATGAGGTTTTGCGGGATGTAAACTATAAAAAATAACGGTGTATAGTAAAAATATTAATACACCTACGATTGTAGGTCTGCCAATAAATAAATATTAACCAGCACTGAGTGGGAAACCTTTCTTCCGTAAGAATCCCCAGAAAAAAAAGAGTACTTCCACTTTGCCCCACCAAGACGCCTCACTGGTAGGGCATAGTGGAATGCTTACAATTCGTAGTGGAATCTGCCCCATTAAATTGATTTGGTGGGGCAGAACTGCGAATTTTTATTCAACACTCTACCATATATACCAGATCTAATGCTACTTGCTAGAGTTACGTAAAACTTCGAGATAGGTAGCTCAAGCGCCTGTGTTACGGATATCAGAATCAACAGTGGGATTACAAATATATACATATAATACTTTTCTTTTGTAAATACATACTTATAATACATAGATAACACCCAGACCAATACAAACAGATATGTTCATGCACACAAATGTTTGTACTGTGCGGGGATCGAACCCGCAACCCTTGCACCAGAGGCAGCGTTCACTACCACTGTTCGAAACGGGTCGTAAAAGTATTTTAATGTTTAATATAATTTGCTCTTGAGATAAACGAAGTCTATTATATTCTATGGTTCTGTTTAGAAAACGATTGAGAAAATGTCATAAACATTGAGAAATAGTACGAGAGGTCGCGACGAAATTACTGTGTCGAGCTAAAATAGATTAGTGAAAAAGGTTAGAAGTTATTAGAAAATAAGGACGAAAAACCAAGCTGAGACTTGATAAACTTTAATTTCTTTAGATTTTCGCGTTGCATTATAACTATAATGTATCAATACGGGGATTAACACGATATATATTATGTGAAACAACATTGTGCGGACGGACTGCGGACTGACCGCTCGTGACCACGGCTGCTGTAACGTAGCCGAAACGTCAAGCCAAATATGTGAGTACACAATGTTGTTTCACATAATAAATATCGTGTTAATCCCCGTATTGATACATTTTAATTTCTAAATTATTATACCAATATTCTTATTGTTTTAAGGTTTTACAAGGTACAAAACACAATTTAGTTTTAATCATGGACATCATCATCACCCTGTCGCAGTCCACTGCTGGCCATAGTTCTAATGTTCGCCACTCCGATCGATCTTTGGCTACTGCGTGGTTTCACTCCTATGAAATGTGATTTAGCAACAAATAATCAATTATTTAATTTACTGATGGTATTTAGAAAATGAGATGTAGGAACAACTCGCTGATACGGTTCGGGCAGGCTGAATCTGAATTCCATCTCCCTTTCCGAGACTAAATCCAACCATTACTAAGACTAAAACTTATCGCCCCCTCCTGTACTAAGCATAAGCTTTCAACGATAGGTCAAATGCGCCATAAGGGCAAGGTCTCGAAGGTACAACCATTCTTAGAGCTTATTATTATGTATATTAGTTGGAGACGAAGATTACTCATAGGGTCCCCGCGTCAAATGGGCGGGTGACCTTTCGGAGCACTTTCGGAATGCGACCTATTGCTGAGGATCCTCGGCGTTGTATGGGTTACATAGATTTCTACTAACTACGGAATGTTACAAAACTAAATAGATGAGAACATTTGTGGGAAATTCCTGGTCTTGCGCATTATAGCTAAATGTAATGAACTTTTCTACATTCGAACCCAAAAAATAGCGTATAATTTAGTGCTCTTGTTACGTAAAGGGTCGCAGGTTCGATTCCAGTTTCAGTTTTTTTAATGTTATTGGTAATATTAGTTCATTTAACTCAAAATAAATGTTTAATACTACATGCAAAGTTGGTCGACGCCCTGTTGGTGCAGTATTTAAGTAGCGGGCCGTGATCTCAGGGTCCTGGGTTCAACAAACTGGGTCGAGCAAAAAGTACCTCTTACGTTTCGTATTTTCCGAACATAGCTCGGGTTTGTGATCACCAATCCACATTAGGCATGCGTGGTGACTAAGCCTAATCCCATCAAAGTAGCAATAACTTGATTTCTATGATGAAGGCCTTTCCCTGTAGTGGGACACTTTATAGGTTGATACTTTACTACATGCAAAGACTCGCGACAGATGGTATTTCATTGATTATGAATGAATGAAATACTTTATCGCCTGCCGCGAATTTTTGCAAGTAGAAATATGTAGTTATTTATAATGATTACATTCATCTTGGTTAGTCATAGATCGTTCACACCGGAGTTGGCGACCTTTGGGCGTAATCATGAATGCAAAATGACGAATCAGCCAAATATCATTCTTCAGGCAATCTTGAATTTTTTTTCTAAAGTAAAATTACTACGTCATATTTACCATATAGTGCTTAGACCTTTTTGCACAGTTTGCATAATTTTAGCATCAAAAATGACACATTTTATGTCAGTGTTTTCTTAGCGTTGGTTTTTTTTTTCAAGCCCCAAATAACTAAAAAACTAATTGTGAGTACAGTATTCAAATAATCATCCTTTAACTCCTTGCCGTTGAGGAGTTGACCTTCCATCATCAGCAGAGCTACAAAATTAATACAGTCAGGCGTAAATACAGTTTTGAAAAAAGATACAAAAACATTACGTGTCTCTATAAAATTTGGGAGTTCCCCTGAATTTTTCCATGATCCCATCATCAGATCTTGCTATCCTGGTCATGGTACTAATCCGGGACTATCTACTTTCCAACTAAAAATGAATCATCTAAATGGGTTCATAAATGGCAGTGTAATCGGCGAACAAACATAAAATATATAAGTTTTGTGTGTTATGTGTAATTACCGATGGAAATATGTATATTGACTCAAAAACGATTAAATGGAATTAGTGTATTTTTAACACATACTTATTACGTGTTAAAAATACACTACTTCCATTCAATAGTTTTTGAGTCAATATACATATTTCCATCGGTAATTACACATAAAACACAAAAGTAATTACTATTTGTAATATAAATCACGGGTCATATTTTTTCCTCCGATATAAAATGTTACGCTTGTTAATACGATGGACAAAGATCAACAGGTACATTCCCATGACCGGTATCTCATCTAAATCGCTAGCAAAAAACCATTCGATTCATTCTTTGACGTAACTATCTGAATCGTATGAGATCAGTAAACTGGCTGCTCTTCCGCATCGATTCCTTTAAAAGTCTCTGAAATAAGAATACACTCGTGTGCAAAAAAACTATCTATCCTATTATTTCACGGGTCCCCCAAATGAATATGTTTATTTCTTTTTCAAATATCAAATTGATATATGTTTGCAAAATATAATAGCTGTTAAGTTTTTGTATTGCATTTATGTACCTAATTGGGTTCTCCCCGTTAATTAAATAAATAAATAAATAAGTAAATACGTAATAAAAATGGATGTCTCAATTTTTATTCAAAATTGGCGTTTTATTTTGCAACAGACACATAAAAAGAACTTGATGTATGGAATGCGCAAGTAATAAAGGCTCTTATAGAAATCAATTATTCGTTTATAAAAAATCATAACAGTAAAACATCTCTTCAAATACTGAAGAAATAATTACAATAAAATTGTCTCAAAATAATAATGGACTTATTATTTTGCACGGAAACGTATGTATAATAAATACTACTGAGTAAGTCATTTCAATAAAATTCACATTGTATTCCATTTTGAGGTTAGTTCTGATAAATTAGCAAGAAGTGACGTCACCATCCGTCATTAGTCCAAGTAGAGGACTGTTTAGGAGAGGAATTCGCTACTGGCTACAGTCACCACGAGCGTAGACTGCATGACGTCTATGTCTCTGGAACGCTGGCTTACTTAGGAATGTGTGTATTTGTTCATGTTTTTTTTTTATATAAAGGCCAATCAGGATGACCTCACTCCGCCTGATGGTAAGCGGCCGTGAATTCCAAAAATGAGGCTGACAGGCACAGAAGAACTAACAAAGTACCCATTGTGTCTGCCATCCTCACCCTAATGGCCTGCTGAGATGCCGTTTCACGCCCCGCCTAAAAGACCCCGGATTGTATGAAGGAGGAAACACATGAGCTGGGAGGGCATTCCATGCCTTGATGGCTCAGGGCAGGAACGAGGAGCAAAACCTCTTGGTGCGCGCCGCCATTGTCTGGATGGTATGCGGACGGCAACGCTGTCCAGCACGTGTTGTTCGGAAGTGGAAAGGGATGGATGGGATAAGTTGAAATAACTCATCAGAGCATTCCCCGTTATAGAGGCGGTAGAGAACACTTAGACTGGCAATGTCTCTACGTAGCTGAAGAGGTTCTAGGGACTTAGTCACCTCATAATCTCCAACAATACGGATAGCACGTCACTGCAACCTATCGAGAGCCTCTAGCAAGTACTTAGCAGAACCATCCCAGAGATGGGAGCAGTATTCCACACACGGGCGAACCTGTGCCTTGTACAATGTTATGCTATTATATACGCTTAATGCTTCACAGTTAATCCAAGCATACCTAATCTCATGGTGGTTGGATTAAGCAGCGCTGGTGTCAGATTGGCGGCAGAGTTTAGAACTGTTCATTGAATCAGTCCCGAAGATTGATTATTTTATTTGACAGCTGATTTATGTAGGCAAGAAGATTGGTAGATGCATATCGGTCGTCCCTCATCACTCATATAGGAATGCTACTCATAGCCTTGTTTCGAAACCCTCCCCGGGTGGAAGCGTCTGCCGCCTCTCCCGGACGAGCCAGGAGAGAGTGTAGTA
The DNA here is from genome assembly GCA_019059595.1 of Marasmia exigua. Lineage (NCBI taxonomy): Eukaryota > Metazoa > Arthropoda > Insecta > Lepidoptera > Crambidae > Marasmia > Marasmia exigua. Next base: position 27,876,101 of record CM032464.1, on the reverse strand, counting down.
CAGGGTCGAGTCGTCCCTACCACGCCGCAGTGAGGGGTTCTACCAGCTTGCTCTTCAAATCTGCAATGCCCGGAGATAACTTTTTTTTAATTTCATATAGTATATCGTACATATCTCTGTATGATTTGATACAATTCTACCATTAGTTGCATGAGTTTCTGAATCTTTGTCCTCAGACAGAATCATGCCCAATTTCTCAAGTAACAATAGAAGAACTTGGAAGCTGAAAAAGCTGCGCGTACACAGCGAAATAGTAAACTTAGATAACATCAACAAAATCCGTTAAGTGGGGTAAACGTACTTGTGTGGGACTTCGAGTAGTGTTTTTATCTAAATAAGTGTTTACTGTAGGTATCATCTGAAAGATTTTAGAAATAGAATTCAATTCATACATTTTGTTTTGTTAGTCTTTTTTTACTCAATTTAAAAAATATCTCTATTTCTGGATGTAACCAGTTAAAACGCAGTTAAAAACATAAAATCACGCAAATAATAATTAAGTACTATACTATCTGAGTAATATCCTTTACTCGCATTGGAGGGTTTGCCCATAATCGCCACGCTGGGCAGGCGGGTTGGCGATCGCAGGACGTGGATTTTTGCGCCAGTGACGCTGCTGCCCGTCACTGGCCTGGCGTATTTGGCCACGTCATAGCTGTGGTTATACCGCCATCGGTCAACGTAATGTAGGGCGCCCTCTGGCTAGGTGGGAGGACGATCTGCGCAGGATGGCTGGCAAGAGCTGGATGCGAGAAGCCATGGATAGATCACAGTGGCGAACAATTGGAGAGGCCTACGTCCAGCAGTGGACTGCGATGGGTTGATGATGAATATCCTTTAATCATAATTTCACATTATTAGTTGTATAGATTCCATTTACCCCGGAAGAACGACTCCGGACTCACTGTATTCTATGATCGTCAAGTATAATTTACTGTCAATTAAGTCGTGAAAACGCCCTGTTGGTTTAGTGGTTTAAGTACCGGGCTGTGATCTCGGGGTCATAGGTTCGATTCCCTGGTCGAGCGAAAAGTATGTTTCGAATTCTTCGAACATAGCTCGAGTTTGTGATCACCAATACGCATTTGGCAAGCGTGGTGATTAAGCCTAATACCATCATAGTAGCAATGACTTGATTTCTATGATGGAGGCCTTTGCCCTGCAGTGGGACAGTTTATAGGCTAATACTTTACTTTTTTGTCACGACTTTCATGGAGCATTATAGTTAAAACCTTTAAATTTTTTCTCTCAGCCAAGGTGCCGAAATTAGTGTCCTTCACCCCACGTTATATTAACCGAGTTTGTTCCTACGCTGTGGATGGTGTGGTGTGCTGGGCGAGCAGTAGTGATGCGAATCTAGTCTTTTGCGATTCGAGTCGAGAGATTCACAAGGTTACTTGAATCCATTTTGGAAATCTGGAGTCATTTCCAGACTTAGCTATCTATCTTAGATATCTCTTGATCGTTTACATTACGTATACCCACCTATCTTTCTTGAAATAAAGAGGCTTGAGTAAAAGAGATAAGTAATTATCATATATTGCACATCCAGGTGTCGTTACGATACTTGAAGAGATGTAAAACGATTTAAATTTCACACACGCATTTAAATATTCTTTTCAACGTATAAAGGTTTTTTCATTCAACATCATGAACTTTGCGTATCAATTTCAGTTGCATTGACCATGATCTAGGATAAAGGAAGTCTGCTAACAAAGAAACAACTGCCGTCTAATCTTGGCAACCGTTAAACAGGGGAACCAAGACCAAAATGAAGCAACTATATGTAACATGCAAGTTTACTCGCCGGTAGAAATATGCACATACATTTTTAAAACTCAGAGTAGCTCGGATTCGAACCTATTTTTTTTTATATTTACAACTTTGAGGCTGGGGCCACTGCTGCATCAGCGGAATCGCTCAAACGGCGCAAATACGCAGGTTTAAGCAACACATACCTAATTGACCCTTTTGGAGTTGAGACCCTCGGACAGTGGGGACCGAGAGCCCACCACCTGTACCGTGAACTAGCTAGAGGCTGGTTGACGCTACTGGTGACAGGGGAGCTAGCGTATTTCTGGGCCAACGTATAAATTAGGTCATTCGGAAGGACGGGGAAGGGGCCATTCGGAAACGCTAGTCTCCTGGGCACGATGCCTGTGGGCAGCGATTTGGGGAATATATATTCTTTGTAAATATATATATCGCACCCTTAGTAAAATACCGACCTAACTCAAAATTTTAATATAGATGCTAAGTGAAAATAGTATGGGCTAAAATCCAGGGACGAAAGGTCATCTAACAACACATATGAACACGAGATGAAATTTGAAGTGCGTTATTTACTTACCTACTCAAGAATAAATTGCAAAAAATTGCTATAAAAATATCAACAATTTTGAGTTAGGTCGGTATTTTACTAAGGGTGCGATATGTATATATAGTATAAATCTTAGATGTAAAATAATTGTATTTAAAATTCAATAAAGGTACTTGTCATATACAAAAAAAGAAGAAAATACTATATGACTAGCAATAATTGATACAACATTTAGTCACAAGGTTTGTGATAAGATAATGCTGCCTTTTGCATATAATAAATATTAAATACTTACAGTATGTCACCTCTTTTTTTGAGTTGGGGGAATGCCACGGCCCGATGTTCGATTGGCCGATGTCGCCACCTTTCGGCGGCGCCTTATGCATACCCGTCTGCCGGGGGGCGGATGGGTTATGTCGGGCTCTCCTCCAGTAAAACTAAAGGCCTACTGACTAAAACCCCAATGACGCTCCCTTTTCTCCAGAGTGGAAAGACTCGTATCACATTACCAAGTTTAAATTGAAGTGCATCAGTGTTGCAGAACTTGAGCCATCGCTCTTTTTTTATGTTATGGGTGGCAGACGAGCGGATAGATCACCTGATGGATAGCGATTGCCGCCGCCCATGGACACCCGCGACACGAGTAACAAGTGAGCTGCCAACCTTTATTCCCCCTTCACTACGCTTACTCACGCAGCGAAACACAGCACAGTGCTGCTTCCCGCCGGTTTTCTATGAGGCCGTGGTACCACTCTTGTCGAGCCGGCCCATTCATGCCAAAGCGTGGCTCTCCCACGGTCATAAAGGTTTCTTGACCGACAAGCCAAAGAGTCTGGTCGAGTCGCATCACTGGTGCGGTGCTGTGGTGTGCGGAACCTGTCGGACGGGCTGAGTCACGACCGCGGGTTCAAATTTCGAGCCGAGGTCCCGAGACTAAATAAAGGGTACTTGCAAACAGGAAAGGAACCAAAAGCTTGCTGAATGTAACAAGTTTTCTCATTCGCCTTCTCATTTCTCATTTTCAAATTACTTTGTGGTGTTGTCGCCAGATATTATCGCTAGCGTAGGTATTCAAAGCCAGCAGCACACCTGTGAATCCTCTGGTTTTACAGGAGCCCAATTCTCGTGCTCGTTATATTTTGAAAACATGGCGGATATCACCTGAAAACCATACGAAAAAACTATGTTTTAGCGATATATGTATGTCGTATGATAATTAATGTCACGAGCACGAGAATTGGGCTCCAGATGTCCATGAGCGGCGATAATTGCTTGCCATCAGGTGATCCGTCGGATTGTCTGCCACCATACAACTATGTTGTCAAATACATATGTTATTTATTTTTTTGTGATTTGGTAGTGAACGCTGCCTTTGCTGCAAGGGTTGCGGGTTCGATCCCCGCACAGTACAAACATTTGTGTGCATGAACATGTCTGTTTGTATTGGTCTCGGTTTTTCTGTGTATTATAAAAATATATTTGCAAAAAAAAACAGTATTATAACAAGCAGTAACTACAAAATTTCCTTTCGCCGCACCACTGCACTTTCTGCATGACAAAGGTTGAGAGAATGCTTCTTGGCATTAAGTTCGCCCTATTGTATCAACATTTGTGCAATAAAGTTTTAAATATATAAATAAATATTATATGTATATTTGTAATCCCACTGTTGATTCTGATATCCGTAACACAGGTGCTTGAGCTACCTATCTCGGAGTCAGATAAATGTATGTGATGTTGTGAATATTTATTATTTATTTTTGTTCAAACATTTTTTTTCTCGTGACATTTTTTAAATATTTCGATTTAGACTAGGCTCACGGGCCTACACCAAGTGAGGCCCAGTTTCCAAGGTAGAACGATTTCTTGTTGAACTATCGTCCTGTAGGAACTTCCGTATAGTTATACGACACCTGTCGTATAGTTATACGACAGGTGTTGAGAATCGCGGTTTTCTGCATCGTCATGTAAGTGCTTTCAGGTAGGTCCAGATTTCTCAGAGACGCCAGCAAATGCTTAGTTATTACTCCAGTGCTAGAGAGCATTATTATTATTATTTTCTAGTAGACAGTCATAAACTAATGATCGAAGTCAATGTGTTCCTAATGCTGTGATAATTTGCGTGAACTAGTAGTATCAGCTTCTATATACTGTCCCACTGCAGGGCAAAGGCGCCTCCATCATAGATTTCAAGTCATCGCTACTAAGATGGGGTTAGGCTTAATCACCACGCTAGCCTAATACGGATTGGTGATCACAAACCCGAGCAATGTTCGAAAAATTCGAAACATACTTTTTGCTCGACCCGGGAATCGAACCCAGGACCCCGATTTCACGGCCCGGTACTTAAACACTACACCAACAGGGCGTCGACCAACTTTGCATATAGTATTCAACATTTATTTTGAGTTAAACGAACTATAATATAACCAATCACATTAAAAAAACAGAAACTGGAATCGAACCTGCGGCCCTTTATGTAACAAGAGCACTAAATTATGCACTATTTCTTTGGGTTCGAATTACTTAAACCGCTAGATCAACATGGCGTTGGGCAGTAGGGCCTGAACTAGGATGACCGATATTTAGGGGTAAAATATCTAGGTCCTAGAAATCCGTATTTCATACAACCGAATAAGTAGACGAATAAGTTGTTGTTGATTGCTTTTTAAGCAATAAAGGGAGTTCAAAGCTTGGCAGCGCACTTGTGACTCCACTGGCGTTGCGGGTGTCCATGAGCGGCGGCAGTCGCTTATCATCAGGTGAACCGTCTGCTCGTCTGCCACCTATCCATAAAAAAAACGTAGATGGGTCGTTCTTCGACAGTGAGCCAAACTTACAAATCAACATTTAACTTTTATATAAATACAAATGATAAATAAGTAGTAAGTCCTTAATATTCGTTAATGTACTAATTTACAGATGGACTTTTACATGATGTAAAATTTTATTGATAAGGAATACTTTTTGATTGAAATGAACACCTCCGTCACGTCCCCCAAAATTAGTACCATTTACACCTCTGTCACACTTTATATATTTTTTTACATAGTTAAATCATACTAAGATGAAACAATGTCATTATTTCATGGTAAATTAGGAATATCTTGATGGCGTATATTTTTTTATATAATAAATTACTTCATAAGTAACTGAGGACGGGCTCATAGTCGAGAAAAAATGAGAACGACCCAGACACGGACAGCTACACATCAAGGTATACAAAAACCGCTTCATTACGAATCTCACCTTAATGTCAAATAGGGTTCAAAATCATTTGGGCAAAATTGACAGATTGTGGTGACCCTGTGCCACAGGTCATTACATTCTGCATTAGATAGAGACAGCCACACGGCTGTCTCTGCCTAATGCTTGATATTCATAACTATAGTAAAATAAACAAAAATGAAATGATTCATGCAGGGGTCAGGATCGCAACCTGCCACAAAGTCCGCGGCGCTACGTCATCGGCCGGCGCCCGCGCACCCTCCGGCTGCGTCCCGAGCCCAGGGGTCATAAAGCTTTGGCTCCACGTATAAACAGCAACACGTCGGGTTACTTTAATCTGCCGTTCGTTGATTGATATTGGACGCAAAGGTGAGTGTCGATAAAGAAATTAAACAGATTTGGATACTGTAGTGTAAGGCTGTCCGTACTAACCAACATCGTTAAAAGTGTGGAGATTTTAACTAGAAAATATTTCACTGACTAACATTGGCAGCACTAAGGCCACTGACTGGTTTAATACCTACCTATTCGTATTTATAATATAAATACAAATATCACGTTTCATGAATACTTGGCAATTATGATGGGTACGAGTATGTTAAGTTAAAGATCGATATAGAGCACTCATCCAAAAACCCCAAGGTCATCACGATTTTTATCGGTTAAGAAAAATCTAATCAGAAAATGTGATGTCTTCCATTTAAATAGAATCTACATTCTTAGTTTCTTTTTGATCCATAGTTTTTTGCTACAAAGTCAGTAAAACAAAAGTTGAATAGATACTCACTAGTTGTAACAATGTGATATAAACGCAAAAATAATCTGAAGTGTCTCTAAAATCTTATTAAAGTCATAATATTATCGCTTTTATTTAATGCGAAAAGGATACACGTAAATAGGTAAATAATTAATGCAATCAATGCATATAGGTATGTTAACATATTTAGATCTTTAAACCTGCTCAGCAGATTTTAACGATAAAGATCACCTTGATAGTTTGGCAAACCACCAAAACACTAACACTAAATGTCAACGATGCCTTCTTCAATATTCAAATAGGTCGAATATCAATCAATTGAAAAATAAAAATATAAAAGGAAATCTTGCTATAGGTACAGGTTGTCCCAGAAGTCCATGTCACACTATTAAAAAAAACCTCAAAAAGGGTTGTAGTTGCAAGCACACTGGCACAGCCACTTGAAAATTGTTAAGTACGATTTAAGGACGAACCGCTTATGAAAATCGCAACTCTTGAACGACTACTACTTGGCATTTCATTTATTATTATCTTCCTATCGATCTCAACTCAATAGAGATTAAAATTGTGACGTCACATATAAAGATAGGTAGCTCAAGCACCTGTGTTACGGATATCAGAATCAACAGTGGGATTACAAATATATGTATACATATAATACTTTTATTTTGTAAATACATACTTATAATACATAGGAAACACCCAAACCAATATAAACAAACATGTTCATGCACACAAATGTTTGTACTGTGCGGGGATCGAACCCGCAACCCATGGACCAAAGGCAGCGTTCATTACCACTATTCCAAACGGGTCGTCAAACGGGTCGGCTTGTATTTAAGGTTACCTACCCACCATGCTCACAATAATATCTTTTTTATACTCAAGAAAATAAGTACCTTGAGATGATTTATGAACTACTTGCTACAAATCTTTAAATTTAAAAAAAAATACTCTTCTTCTGCTTCTGAGACAACCTGTACTTATTGAATAGCTCGTATACTTATGTCGAAAGGATGAACTAACAATACCTACAAGAGGATGGAGACATGGAGTATATACAACTAGCTGCATTGGAATCGATCAAAAACCGAGCTAAAAGGATTGTTGGCGACGCCGAACTTTTTGACCGCAAGTTGTTTAGCCTTGAAAACAGGCGTAAGGTAGCGTGTCTTTCGGTCTTTTACAGGTTGCATTTCGCAGAGTGTGCGAAGGAATTACATGATCTAATTCCACCGGCCCCCTTTCATCATCGGGACACAAGACGGCGAAGGGGTTACCACCCTTATGTGTTAGAAATACTGGCAACACGTACCAAACGGTTCAAATGTGAATCTACATTCATGTTGCGTACAGCTAAGGAATGGAACTCTCTGCCAGAAGATGTGTTCCCAGAACGCTATGATCTGAACTTATTCAAGAAAAGGGTGAATAGGCTGTTACTAGGCAGGCATGATCCATCCTCGGCCACATCATCACTTACCATCAGGTGATATTGTGGCTAAATGTCTGGCTATTCTAACAAAAAAAAAAAAAATAACAAGTAGAATAATAAATTAAAATTAGAATAATAGTATGTAATTTTTTGATTAACTAAAGTTAATCATTTACACACAAATAAAGATTTTGTATTTTTTTTTTTTTGTAATCATAAGCCCGTTCGGTACACGGCACAAAATGTTGGCAACATATGTCCAAACTTGAACAGAAGTTTTTTCGATCATTTTTATCGTCCTTTAAAAGAAGGATGACGTCAACGAATATTTGAATGAAAGAAGTCACTCACGCCATCGTTAGGATTACCAAAATCATAAATATAATTATTAAACTATGGAGTATGGTTTTGATAATTTATTTTAGGTTAATTAGCAGTCTTTCCTACTTAGTATAATTTAGTAAATTGAGTTTATACCTTATTGCTTTAAAAATAATTTACCATTAATATTATAATCTATTCCTTGCATTAATGTACTATAAATGTGGGTTATCTGTGTAATGTCAGAATGACATAAGTAAATGAAAAAAGGAGATGCCGTTTTAGGAAAAGATAGTTTTGTTCATAGAATTATAACAAGACTAGAAACCTAGTCTGCGCCTACAATTTGAAGAACCTCAAACGGAGCCGTACCGCTCCAAACGCCCCGACCGCTCCGCAGTCGTCAATGTCAATGCCTGTCAAACGCATCTCGCGAAAATTAATTTACCTACTATAACGATTTGTGCGGTAAAAATTTGTCACAATGATTTGGAAAAGCATAAGAAGTGTAAAAATATAACTTTTCACTTTATAAGCTAAAAATACAAACGATTTATTAAAATGGTCAGTGTTGCCCAATAACGAAAAAAAAATTGTCCCCGTTTCAACTTTATTGTAAGATTTGATAGATTAATTTAATCAGTGGAAAGGGGGGGGGGGGGGGGGTTAAAGGTTGGTAGCACTTGTGACTCCACCGGGTGTCACTAGGCGGCGGCAATTGCTTACCATTAGGGGATCCGTCTGTTCGTTTGCCAACTATCACATAAAAATTTAAGTATTTCTGACAGTGCAATACAGCCATTTTAACCATTAAAATAAGTAAAAAGCGCTTTATTTATGTCTTATTCATTATTGTTCATACAATTTGACTTTGACCATACAAGGCATAGATAGATAGATTCTTTATTGCACAAAAATAAAATACAAGCATGATACAACAGCATCAGACAGTACAATAAGGCGGTCTTATCGCTTGTAGCGATTTCATCCAGACAACCTTTGGGTAGAGGAAAGAAATATCGTATTCGTAATAAAGGAAGGCAGTGCAAAGTAGTTTAACAAATGAAATTGAGAATGGCAGAAATATACATTATTTTATATATTAATATTATTACATTACATAAATAATAATAAACAATACATACATACCCAATAATATATACATAGATAATCATCTTAAATATCAAAACATAACTTGCCAACTAATTTTATAATCACAGTTAGGTAGATAGATACTTGTAAGCGCTGTTCTAGCCTACTATTAAAACAGTACAGTTACTACAATAACCATTTCCCATGTTTTAGGGAAATATACTACGTATGATACTACGTACGCCACGCCTACCAACTTGAAAAACCAAATTTGTGCTTCAAATTTGAGGTGACAGCAGTAAGAAAACTATCATTCTAGTCTTGTTATAATTCTATGGTTTTGTTATGATTTTATTAATTATTGTTAATAAGGAATCTCAGATGATATCAATGTGAAATTAGATACTTGAATTTAAATAAACCATTAAAAAAGAGTTATCCGTGTTTGCTGTTTTCTTACACTACCAATATATTTTGTGTTCAAAATAACCTACACCCGATTGTCTTTTTTCGCATTTGAAATAAAGATTCAACAAATGATTTTATCATCTTTTTTGAGCTAAACATGTTGACTTCGACTCGATTATTTGTCCTTCAACCAACATCCTTCGGTGAATCAGTGACCCGTGGACAAGTTGTTTGGTAACAATCATAGAATAACAATATTATTCTATGGTAACAATATTTTTACATTCACCTTATTAAATACAAGAAGAAATAAAAGAACATTTTGTTTGTGTCGTCTATATTGGACCAACATGGAAAATATATGGATGATTTTGATGTAGGTAATAGCCAGCTCATCGACCTTTTATCCGTCCTTATAAAACCAAAAGGAATGGAAAAATGTAAGCAGGCAAACGTGATAATTTTATTACAATTATACATTAAATATTATGGAATTCACAGATAAGACACACAAATACGCACACACACACGCACACACACATACACACTAAACACACACACACAACACTCACACAAACACACGCCAACACAATTACCGCGTGCGTCTATCCACACAGTAATATTACACCGGGATGAACATTACTCGACGACTCGCGATAGTTTAGGCTCCAGTCCACGCTATCCTTATTCTATTGTATTATATACCCATGTAAACATAGTGGAAAATAATTGCTTTTTTTTTATAATAGGAAAATGTTGCTAAATATGGTAAAATAAGGTTTTTGCCTTATTTTACATATCTAAGGGCAGCGGAAAATCAGAATTCATAGATGCCTCATCACTTCATCGGCTATAGACTGGAAAATCAGAATACTTTAGTGATTACCCTACCATAAAATGCTAAATAGAGATATACTGACTTTATACTCAACCTCGTGTGTACGTACTTAGACAGGATGTATAAATAATCATGTGCGTTTATCACTGACAGTTTCCTTAGAAAAAACCCTAATCTTCTGCATACCTGTTTATGCTAAGTAATATAAATGGAAATATAAAATAGGCTGGTTTTCAATTTTGTTTTTTCCTGGACCTTATGTTAGCTTATGCACTGCGTAGTCTCGGTTGCCCAGTTAAGATAATAGAGGAAGAATAAAAAATGACATGAACTCCTCCAGTCACGCGAACTACTCTAAAGTAATATATTGTTTTTTATGTGATACGAGCAGACAGATCACCTGATGGTAAGCGATTGCCGCCGCCCATAGACACCCGCGACACCAGTGGAGTCACAAGTGCGCTTCCATCCTTTAAACTCCCCTTTCCCCCTTATTGGGCTTCCGGTACCCGGCTTCACGCCGGTTTTCTGTGAGCCCGTGGTATCACTCCGGTAGGGCCTGCCCATTCATGCCGAAGGGTAACTCTCCCACGGTCAAATATATGCAAAGACATAGTAAAAGACATCACCTACAATGAGGAAAAGATAATATTTATAAACTTACATACTGTAAGGAAGTTACCATTAGGTATTTAGTTTCATAATTTGCTACAGTTCGATCTTTATTTCCTTATCGAATTGATTCATTCATAAAATATTCTACAAATATCAATTGTCTCTAAATTGCTGTATTACAATATTATCCTTAAAAACCTTTCCCATTCAAGTTCCCTGGTGTACAGTCACTTTCTGATTCATCGATACGATATTAAAACGTTAATTGGGTCGTTCTTCTTTTTTATCGACAATGAGCCAAACTTACACATCAACATTTAACTTTTATATAACAGACTACAATTGATAAATAATATATCCTAAATATTCGTTAATGTACTATTTTACAGATGGACTATTACATGATCTAAAATTTAATTGATAAAGAATACTTTTTGATTAAAATGGACACCTCCGTCACGTCCGTCCCCCGAAATTAGTGCCATTTACACCTCTGTCACGCTTTATATATTTTTTTACATTGTTAAATCATGCTAAAGTACGAGGTGATAAAATAATGTCATTATTTCATGTTAAATTAAGAATATCTTGATGGTGTAACGTATATTTTTTTATATAATTAATTACTTGATAAGTCACTGAGGACGGGCTTATTGTCGTAAAAAAAGAAGAACGACCCAATTAACCTGTATTCTAAGAAAAAAATAAATGTATAATTCCCATTTAAAACTTGGTTGAAAATTACGCAAAATACCTAACGCGTTTTCAGTTAGACACTACGGCATACTCTCTTCTGCTTCGGTGGCGTCCCGGGTTCGATCCCCGGGTCAGGCCAAAATGTGTACCTGAGTTTTTCTGCTAAGAAATTCTCAGTGTTAGTCCGGAGTCTAGAAGTTAGCGGTCTTGTACCCCCGTGCCTCGGACGTTAAGACGTTGGTCCTGCGCCTAATCCCTCTTCGGTCGTGTCACACTTGTGTCCCATCTAAATAAGAGGGTACGGGAATAGAGAGTGCACTTGTGTCTGCCCAAATACTTGTGCACAATAACATGTCTGTTTGTATTGGTCTGGGTGTTTCTATGTATTATAAGTATGTATTTACAAAATAAAAATATTATAGGTATGCATATATTTGTAATCCCACTGTTGATTCTGATATCCGTAACACAGGTGCTTGAGCTACCTATCTCGGAGTCAGATCAATGTATGTGATGTTGTGAAATATTTATTGTTGTTGTTATTATTGTTATATGTCCTGCGTCAATGGCTGATCGCTGAAATTGGCCGCCATGACTGAAATATCGTTTTGGAGGACATTATTCATACTCTATTAAAGTAGAATGTAAGTATGTATTAGACAAGTGAGAAAAATGCAACAACAATTTCATTGAGTATGAAATCTGCAGCAGGCAATAGTGTGAAGACTTATGGCAATTTAGAGGTCATCACGCTCGATCAGCGTAGTGGATGATATCATCCACGTTGGGCTGCTGTACTTAGGAGAACTGCTAACAGAGATTAGATGTACATGTACATGCTTTACATGTATGGCCTGGGATGGAGATATGTGAAGTTTTACGTCCAACAGTGAAAAGACACAGCCTGGTGAATGATTTGATTACATTCCTTATGGACGCTTTTTGAATAGCCTTAAATTACGCACATTCATTGCAGTTTCAAAAACTCCGCGATTCCTCCGGGCGCGATTCTCGTGAGAATATCTTGAGCAGTGTTACCAGCGTGCGTCTTATGAAACTGGTTACCCTAATGTGGATATAAAAGTGGCCTTTTTGCGTGAAAAGTACTAGTATACTGTCTTTAAGAAAGTAGGGAAGGTAACAGAATCTCAAATGAGCAGATGATCACCTTCGCAACTTCTTGAGACCTCTTGAAACCCTATCCCAGACCTTTTTTGGTAGACAATAGAAGAAAAAAAATACCAGATTTGAAAAGTTACCTTGTCAAAGTTACAAAAACATGTAATTTGTATATGTGATCGTGGGAGAGCCACGCTTCGGCTAGAATGGCCGGCTCAATTAGAGTGATACCACGGCCTCACAGAAAACCGGCGTGAAGCAGCACTGTGCTGTGTTTCGCTGCGTGAGTCAAGTTAACGGAGGCCCAATCCCGGGAAAAAGGGTTTTAAATGTTGGCAGCGCACTTGTGACTCCACTGGTGTCGCAGGTGTCCATGAGCGGCGGCAATGGCTTACCATCAGGTGATTCGTCTGCCACCTAACACATAAAAAAAATGTAAACACTTACTTACATATACCGAACTGATCCCAAAATAAGCAGCCTAAGAATCAATCAAAATTTTAAAGTCTGCGCCACTAAAGAAGTCCCTTCAGCTTAAAAGCGCGCTTCAGTTGCTGTCAGCATTCAAATTTAAGCTTTATGTTCAATGTATGAAAAACAATTTTAGTTCCGTGTTTTGCTGAGGGATGTCTTTCGTAGCGCGGACTCTACAAAAATGTATACTAAATTAGATGTGGGTGTTACATCTAATTTAGTATACATTTTACAGATACTGAACATACACAAATTTTTACAAAAAGGTTGCAAAAGTTACCGTCTGGCAACGCCGCGCCTGAGTTTCGGATTCGTTGCTAAACGGTTTCGCAAGTCGCCTGGAGGATGCTATCTTTAGCACGAACACTCAAATCGGGTCTGCGTGCCCTCCGCATTTGTGAAGAATTTTTCCAAGTCGTCTAATTTAGCTAAAATAGAAAAAGGGTTAGGTATGTTTTGACTAATCTGCATTTTCGTACATCCAATTGCTGTCACGCAGTATTGAGCTTCACATAGAAGAAGTTATGTTAGCCTAGTTATTTTACTTAGTTTACTTTACTCTTTCAAGTCCTCTCGGGTTATTAATTTAAGTCACGGACACGACTAACGTCTAAACAAGTTAGCACACCTTTTTCTAAGACAAAATGATTCATTGCTTTGCATATATCATCCACTCCTAAACAAAGTAAAAAGTAAGACGAATCGGCGTCTCAAAATAACCGCTTGAGTTGCAATTCCATTTAAGTTTCAAATTAGATTAAACAGCATAAAAGTTTAACGCCATTGTAATATGAAAGAGACACCACATCACGTCAGAAAGAGACGCCGCGATATCATAAACACGGGATAACGTTCTCATAGCGATGAGCCTTCGAGGAACGGGCCACTGATCCCCCTTTGTTCAAAAAAGGACTTAATGTTATCACTTCAAGGTCTGTTTTCTTTAATGGATTGTAAGTTGAGCGATGACTCATCCATGACCGTGAAGATATAGCGATCGACCGTTGGGATTCACGAATCCGTTTTTTTCTTCATTTTATTATTTAAAGAGTAAACAAGAAGACTCACTGACGTGGTTATTTGTAGCTTAAGTCGGTGACTGTGTAAATAAAAGGTACACATTGCAATGCTCTTTTTGAAATATTGTGGTCAGTCGAGTAGGTACTCTTTAGCAAATGAGTTACAGGTGACTATGTTGTTTCTCTATTTCACAAACCTACGTAAATACTTGTCAGAAAAGATATTATATCTTCGTTCAATGTCTAGATTTCAGCTTCCAATACATTTTTTCACAATAGATTGGTACTTGTAGGCACACGCTAACTGTCAAATTTAACTTTTTAGAAATCGTCATCGTTTTATAAATTCAAAAATTGAACTCGAAACCTACCACGCTTTGGACTGCATAACTTAGCCTCAACGCCTTCGAGATCGTCAATCAAAAATTACGGAAGTCCAATCTAGGCATAGCTTAAAAGGTGAATAAGCGTTCCTAGAGAATGCCAAAGCAATATTGCCCAATATGTATGACTACACCAATGAATTTCAAACCAATGATGGTTGCACCTAAGAATAAGACAAAGCGCTTAGCATTACGCACTTTCATTTCATTCATAACTTATGATGACTCATGAGATGCTATTATGATTTAGGCATTCCTGTTACCCACATCATCTTTAATGGGCGCATTGAGCAAACAATGCCAAAATTAAAGGTGACGAGCTTATGCTATCGACAGAATTAAACGTGTCGTTAAAAATATAATCGATGGATGGCGGTCTAATACTATGCATTTTTTGGGGAACTTTTTACCACGTAGCTCAGTTCTGTGAAACGGTTTGCCTGCGGGAGTATTTCCCGACGCACGGCTACGACTTAGGGACCTTCAAGAGAAGAGCGTACTCCTTTTTAAAAAGGCCGGCAAGAAATTAGGGTTTTCACTGATTTCGCGAATGTTTATGGACGGCGAAGATTTCTTTCCATCAGGTGACTCGCTTGCTCGCTTGTCGCCTCTAGCATAAAAATATATATATACAGTATGGCCCATTTCCAGTGCTCAAAACTGAAACACCGCCATGGACTAGTGTTTTACGATTTTAGTAGTTTTCGAAAAAAAGGGTGAAGTACGAAAATTTAAGGCTCGACGAGATCAACTTTTTTTTGTTACTTTTTCATATATATTTTTTAGTTGTCTGTTTTTGTTATTTGTTGCTCATGAAATATCATAAAAAATATACTAAAAGGATAATAAATGTCTGGCTGGCTAATATGGCGGCAATTCACTTCTGGACTAGGCCTCTGCAATTATTTGCCACCTTTATCGGTCCTGTTAACCATTTTATGCAACTTGTCACTCTACCTGACGTCTTACACTACGTTTGCCGAGACGCGACTCGATCTCTAATCTAGAATTCGTTTACCCAAAGTTGCTGGTTGATAAATTTGACCTCCTTGATTATCGATAGTTTCAAAGAAGTCTTATGCATCACTATCCATTATTGTGATTTCAATGTGTCGAAGGATTCACCACGCATCCTCTCATTCATGTACAGAGGACCTATAACGAAACGGATGTCACGACGAATTTTTGTTCAGTCCACGTCCCTTTCGCACGTGGAATGTATCTCTTTTATTTGGATGCGACAAGTATATTCTCGTTCGTTCCCCCTTCTTATCTTAGCGTGTGATTCTCAGTTGCGTCCAAAGTTGTTTAGAGCCCGGGATGCGCTTAGATCATGATTCAAGATTTGGGGAGCCTGGCAATTACAATGAAGCGACTGCCGTAACCCTTTTGACAGGGAATCAGACCATCTGAATCAAGATTCCTTACGATGTTTTCCCTCACAACCGAGCTAATGGTCATACTCGGATTCGAACCACGACCCCCGGCATGGAAGGCGCGTTCTTATCCACTGAGCTGCCATCACCCTTTTCGCGTATATTCTCGTTCGTTATGGGATACGGTTTCATCGTAGCCCACAGGCAAGGAGCAGCCGACAAACCGTCGGAAGTCGTAAGTCCGTCGTATTGTTGCGAGTGGATGTGAGGCAAGGCTTTGAGATAGGAGACTAATTAGCACTATTTGTACTCAACGTTGCATAAGTGACTGGACTCATTTGGAAAGACTTTCGCTTTTACTACGCATTAGTATATTTATTGGTCTTTATTTACTCATATATAAATATTAAGTTTGCACTGCCCTATGCCTTTTTTTTGGTAACGCAAAGAGAATGCCACCGGCTCGTAAGGAGCCGACGTCGGCGCCGTTGGTCGGCGCTGCCTTATGCTACACCCGGCCGCTGGGAGTCGGCTGGGTAGCGTGGGGCTCTCCCCTGCGGTGCTCTCAGGGACATACCCACTAAACTCTCTGCGAGAGTTTCCATCCCTCACCCGGGAGAAACTCTCAGAGCGGGAACACGGGCTATAGGACGACCCTTTTTAAGTCTCCGCGAACCCTACTCAAGGCGAAAGAGGCTCGCCAATACGGCCTTTCTCCACACTCCGGTCCAACGGACCTAGGGCCTCTCCCACGGCCCACCAAAAACCGCCCCCCGAATGGCACCCACACTGCTGACTGCAGTGCAAACACCACCGGGAGACGGACTGCGGGTACCCTTCCCAACTCCGCTGGATACGGATCCGGGAAAGTTGGCAACACCGTCCATCTATCGGGGCCCCGTGGCACTCAACTGGGAGTCGACAGAACGACTTCTGTAGCCCTCCCGTGTGTGTGCAGCTGTTAGCCGCCGGGTAGCAATGGGCGATGCCGATTACTACCCGTTGTTGACCAGGGACGCCAGGACCCTTTCGGTAGCAGCTCCAAACAGAGCAAAAATACTACCGAAAGGGCCACACGACTGAGGCCTGCCGCACCGTAGTCCCCACTGACCTATACCTTCATCAAGGGTCCTTTACTCAAAGTTTGCTTAGAAGAGATCGCTCGATAAGGCCGCCTTCGTTGTACACGTCCTGTGATACCTAGTCTTAAGTTTTCATACTTAATTTTGAGTGCAATGAAAGTATATTCATTCGTTCATTCATTTACATAGGTAGGTATGTTCTCTAACCAGCAGCGTGGACCTTCTAACGCAGCCTCTACTCAAGGACCTATCTGCCTCAACGGCCACCTGATCCCCTCGCAATGTGCCCTGCTCACTTGCTACATGAGGCATGCAATTCTTTGAGCTATGTCTTTGACCTAAGCTCTCCGGGGATCTCATCATTCCTGATATGATTACGAAAGGAGACTTCGAACATAGCCCTGTCTATTGCTCTCTGGGTGACTTAAAGCCTTCTTAAGCGGACCTATTAGTAAGCGGCAACGTTTCGGTTCGGTATGTCATCACTGCCAACATTTCTATGTGACCAATATCCCAAAATTGATTTTCACACATAACGGAAAGCGACGATGCGGTCTAGGATGAAGGTATCGTGTGGTCCCGATCTGTGTTTTCCAATTGTCTAGTTAGTTCTAGGCAAAGGCTCATCTCTTTGGACATAAGAAAGTTCATCGTGTCCGATGTCTCAAAACTGGGTTGGAGGTATCGCGACACACGACCGTCACGCGTCACCCGAGCAGCAGGAAGCGCGCAAGTGGGGCTGCGCAGTGGCGCGGCGCGGGCGCAGTCTTCTTTTATTACTTGATGGCTTTGGCCTTCTGCGGTCAGGCGACCCCATGACTATGCATTGAACCTTTGCTTATGTGACTTGGCTATTGAAGCAAGCTTGAGTGTGTGCTCATAAATCTAGATTTTTTATAATATGTTTGGCAATGTGTTACTGAAGCTATTGAAATGTGTCCCTTATTCACAAGCTCCCGCTCTTTACCTAACTATAAAATGTGTGCTTTAACAAAACGTTGTGCTCATATTTTATTACATATTGTATCACGTGACAGTATTTAACCAAAAATGTTCATACGTAGGACTGTCCGGCAGAGAACCAAATTCATCGACATTGCTCACCGAATTAGCAAGCTTAAGTGGCAGTGGGCTGGCCATATTAGCCGCAGAACCGACAACCGATGGGATAATGAGTTCTAGAGTGGAGACCGCGTCTTGGCAAACGTAATGTAGGGCTCCCTCTGGCTAGTTGGGGGGACGATCTACGCAGGATGGCTGGCAAGAGCTGGATGCGAGAAGCCATGGATAGATCACAGTGGCGAACAATTGGAGAGGCCTACGTCCAGCAGTGGACTGCGATAGGCTGATGATTATGATGATGACTGTCAACATCAATTTCAATTTATTTTTGGACTCATTAAATTTTTTTGTCGGAGTTTTTAAATTTTCTCTAGATGGCCGTCGGTGAGCGTTGTTCCGTCCAATTTTATCTAGATATTTTCTTTTTCGTCTAAGCACAGTTAAATCCATAAACTAAAATAGTATCGGTAATCTCTTAAGTTATTAGAGGTATACTAAGACGTCTTAACGTGTGTGGTGTGGTATTATAGCGGCCAAATAAATGATACTCCATTTATGCATTTCATTCAACACCACACGCGCATAAAATATTAGTTACAGTGCATTATCGAACGATGTCGTAATAAAATAAACTTTCTCGTCCATGAGCTAAGACAGAAATCATTCTTAATAAAACCACTTGTTATGGTAGTAAATCATGATTATAGTTTAGTCGACGTAATTTCGAGACTCGAAAGCTACGGATATTTGAAAGCTTTTCATCGTGGGGGATGACTTGCTTGTAACAACCACGTAAAATTGATATAATGAAATCGCCGATTACGTACAGACGTACAGTAACAATACTGTACAACTTTAGAGAGTTAACTGAAAAATTTGAAGTGCATGAATTCATAATCTCTTCCTGTTTTTGTCTGTTTAATAGGTTCGGACGCAATCGAATGTACCACTATAAACACAATATTGCGATTCTCTTTATTCGAATTTTATCTCACGAACCTCTAAGAGCGGCTTCGCACCAAATCAGATCCGCTTCCTGGTAAATATCAATTTAGAAAACTCGAACCGGAGAAACTAAAACGAAACCGTCCCGTAATGAAAAAGAATATACCTGTCGCATTCCAACAAAAGAGACGAACAGCACATGTGATTGGAAAGGGAATAAAGATTCGGCCGTCAAATCCGTTTCAATGTAGATTTGATTTCCTTGATTATTGCTCACGCTATAGCCTGTATATCTGTTGTCTTAATTTATCTATTTATTTAATGGTATTGTGATGAGCCAAAGTTACGGAAGGTCTTGGGTTCGATTCCCGGTCGGACCAGTTTAGGAAACTTATTTTTGAACTTAGACAATTGTCAAAGTTTTTGAAAGAACTTTTCTAAATGAGCTGGGAGAAGTTTTACTCTATCGATATCTAGTACTCATAGTACCTACAGTGAATGCCTTAGTTTGAGACTAGCTGATCAGTGTGGCATTTATTTATTTATTTTTATTTATTCGGATCGGACGTTGTGTGAAACCGCTCTAAGTCTTCAATAAAAGTTATTCATTCTTTTGTCTTTGAATCCGCGTCGGGAAGTACTAATATCGAATTAGCAGCTAATAACAATATCGGCTTCAATGACAATGCCCTTTTCCAATCCACAAGCCATTCACCGCCGTAAATACAAATTGCTCACTAGCATTAAGTCTCTATTGTTTTGAACTAGAACAAAAGCAAAATACTCGCCGGTACCGGAATGCAGTTCTGCAGTCCTCAAGCTAAAGCTGGGGTAACCCAATAAGTGGGGTTTAAAGGCTGGCAGCGCACTCCACTGGTGTCCATGGACGGCGGCAATCACTTACCATCAGGCGATCCGCCTGTTCGTCTGCCACCTATCATATAAAAAAAGAGAAAACGCTCAGCAATTTTTAAACTGATGCCAAAAAATCATAAATATTTTTGGTTTCTTTTTTTTTTATTTATTACATTAACATATAAATTATAGGTATTTATGTTAGTTACTGACCCTCTCTTAGTCAATCAGTCAATCATCAGCCTGGGTTTGTCCACGCCTGACCCTCCCTCGTTCTAGATAAACATATGTCTAAATTAATAATAAGGGTATTCTAAGTGACACTAAATAATATTGCTATTTTATAGTATTTTTAATTTTATATAATTTGGTAGCTTTTTATTACCTTATTGACAGAACAATAGCCAAATGAAGACTATTTCATTAAAAGTAAAAAGTAGCCAGATGTAATTTATCTGCCTCTAGCTTGAAGGCATAGTTGTAAACGTGCGGCCGCTGAGCACTTACCCGAGCTTTGCGCTTACGCAGGTTAAGCGGCTGAATTTAGGAGGTAACCGGGTAGGTGAATTACTGGACTTAAAATGGGGCAGTTGACCCGAATCGTAACAATCATATTTCCTTCGCATACAAACGAAAATATTTGTTTGTTTCACATGAATGTATAAAACATTCAAAGCATTAAAAATAATGTTAAGTACAAATGTTCTATACATTTTATTGCCACAGCTTGTGTCTCGGTCTCGACTGGTGGACCAGGGTAGAAGCTGAAATAAATGCCCTTAACCTTACACTTACGACAAGCCAGGATATATCCTGGTGCATTAATGCAAAGAGGCCCGACCCCAATAAAGCATAACATGCTATAAGCTACATATAAATAAGCTTACATATGCAGAACAAAGAAGAAGTTTGTTCTATCTAACACAAATAAATGTATTAATACACATAACGCAGTAGATACAGATGTCAACGAATTCTATCGAAAAGCCTAGAATAGTAAAAACAGAGTTTAACATCAATTAACTTTATAAAGCTATGTATTTAACTGCTACAGTGTGACAAGTTTATTATGACTGATAAATGGCATTCACAAAAGTCATCTACTTATATTTTTAAAAAGATTGTCACTAAGGTGACAATCCCAAAGAAAACACCATTTACTTAAACGAATTGATTATCGAACTAAGCACGCTACTAAGTACCTTGCCGACAAAAGGTATTAAACACCTACTAAACAAAAAACAGTACGCAATATTATTAGCTTTCGACTCGATAGCAGACAATCACGCGCAAGTAAATTGATATTCGTTTTCCGTAAAAAAAAACTTCGTTTGAAACACGTTCTTTTGTCCTTGGTTAATTTTGTATACGATAATAACGGAAAGGAATTAAAAAATTTAATTGCCTTTATTCTACCATTGTTCAAAATTAGAATCGCCTTTCTAGTAGTAAACACGATTTTTTTTTCTTGACGATAAGTTTAGGTGAACAACTCAAGTGCAAGTTTTAGTTTTTAGAAGTGCAAAGAGAGTGGTAATCGGTTAAACTACCGGTCCAATTTCAACAGCCTTGGTTATTTTGTATTTGTGACCTCCGCAGCCCTAACATAGAAGGATCAGACCACCGGTATCATGGTTGAACGTTCAGAATCATTAACTCAAAATTGTGAGTATCCAATTTGAACTATCCGAAACCTGCAACGGGTACATCACGACATTTCCATCACCGTCGAACTATTAGTGGAAGAAATACGCACGTAGATTAAAAAAAACCCTTCTGTTTTGAAGGCGCACATTTTTGTCTACTGTGATACCATCGCCCCATTATCTATCCTTTGGTTGCAATACGCAAGTAAAATAATAGTATGTCCCCCGGTGTTGCAAGCCTTCCACTTTTCACCAGGCTTCAAGCTCGTTTTCTTCATTGGTTAAAAAAGTACCCAAAACTATAATAGGTATTGGAAATAAAACCAAAAATACCTAAAATGATTAATTTCTTCTAAAGATGAATTAATAAGAAAATGCTGCACGTTCCACTTTTTATCACAAAGTTGGACCCGAATTGTGAATCGCCTGCTGAGTAACGATTGTAAGAAAACAAGGTGTCAACTTTTTACATAATGACGAGGAAAAATATCAGTCTTTAAAGTATGGATAGTCTCAATATCAAATTACGAGTTTAACAACGGTTATTATATTTTAGCACGTATGTTTAAAATAACATAAATGATTGTAATAGTATTTAGATAAGGACTCAATATTAGGTAGTCTATATTGTGCATCAATCAGTGCAACAGTTGACTGAGAATCCTATAAACTAAAACTACAACTTTAAATGCTGGATAAAACTATTAAGCTTGCTCATTTTCTTTTAGTATCTCTATCCAAGTTTATATCGTCCCTTTATGCTACCTTCTTTACTGTAATTTACTGTTCATCAAGTTTCATACGCCTCTTATCCACAAACAACAATGAGACTTCACTTCCTGCCCTATAAAACAAAACGCGTCCAAACCCAGTGCAGCGTGAAGAGGAAGAGCTTCCACAACAGATGCCAAGGATAAGATACCTGAGCTAAGGGACAAGTGCGGAAAAGGGAAAAAACCACCGTTGGGCCGGCCTTCCGAAATCGGCCGCATAGCAGGTGCCGCCACCGCGCACGTGAGAGCGCCACTCGCGCGCGCGCCGCGGAACCAACCGCTTCCAACTTTGAATCCGGAACGCTAACCGTTCTATTTTCAAATTAAATTTATTTTTTGCTTTTTTTGACACAAAGTGCCAGTGGAACGAACTGCTTTGAGGATTTTGTGACTGTGCTAGTGTGCTACGTGGTCAGGTTGGTTTTCTTTTTGATTATTTATTACGGTAAAAAGTGATTTTTACATTTCGGAATACCGAATTTAGAATATACTATAGATAAAATACGTGCTAAGAAGTAATAAATTTTAAGAAAAATTATAAAACTTAACACAATGTAGTCCTTCACGTTCATTTTAAGCTCTTTGGTAGAGCGTCTTAGGAAAAGATATCAACGAGACGTTAACGGACGACTACTACGAAAATTTGTGCATTTTAAGAACATTCACCCAGCTTTTCTCTCATTTCCTATATCTATATTACTGTAAATTACACATAATTTAGAATTATATTTTAAGAAATAATTATTTATTTAATAACAGTCTTCTGACATTGCGTAAATCGTAAAACGGTAACTCGTTTTACGATGTATGGGAAACATTTTTTTAATTAAAAGATAAAGTAAAGGAATCCTTCTAAAAGTATTTCTACGAAATATTTATTGTAATAATATTGCTCTATTAATGAATATACATTTTTGTCAAATTCCACACTTATGAACGTGACTTATCTTCGAGTCGCTACGTGATAAGACGGCAGGTGGGCACACAACGTTTTAATATTCACAATCGATTTCATCAAAAAGTGAATTAAGTTAACATAACTTTGTCTAAAAATACCCCAATGATTATTTTATGCTTGACTGCCAATATCGATACCGAGTAGACCCTCATTTAGTTTTATGCATGCATTTGGATTTAAATAAGAACCGTTTTTGTATAATATAAGATTATAGTAACAGTTTCTATGAATCTCCCAATTAACAAAGTTTGTGTTGTCTAAATGTGTATGTCAGTGTACGTTCTGTTTGTTTTAGGTGATGTTTAATAATAACCCAAACTCAATCATCTGAAGAGAACCAGCTCATTTCTCAACTAATTTTCTAATTAACGTGTCTCTCTTATCACTTGACATTGGCAGAGTTGTCTCGTAAGAGCAACAGCAAGCCACAAAAAAAAAAAAAAAAAGAACCGTTTTATTTACACTGCAAATAAAATAAAGATCTTGATTTTTTTTTAAACTGCATCCCTTTTACTGATGGGTAGTAAAAAAGTATTTGTTCTTTTGACCGCTGAACTTGCTTCATAAATAAACCGGATTTAATTTTAAACTTGTTAGACTGGCGAGTCATTAGATTACCTAAGTATTCATGTCGACAGGGAGTCGTAAAAAACTTGTCCATTAGATACTAACGTAACTCAAAATCAGTTGCTTCAATGTACTTAATTGAAATACTTGCTAAATCTTTCAAGATTAAGATTTTAAGATCCATTTAGTTCAGACAAGCGATCGTTAGGAGAAAGACTGACCTAACTCAAAATTACGACAAAAATTGATTTATTTTTTTCACTTATCGCCTTATTAGAGCCAGTACCTAATGTTGAAAATAAAATAAATATAAGCTGGGTAAGCTCGCTCTATCGAAGGTTTCTTCTTAAGGTGACGGGTAGGGCACACTAGCGACGCCAATCGATTTTAATTTTTAGCTACTAAACCGGATCTATTTTAAACAATTTCGGGGTTACAATCTCTCGGCAAACACTTATACTATTTATTAAAACACCATGCACAAATTTTGTGATCGTTTTTGTACGCGAGAAATTGATTTACGCCAAAAGTGGCTGCTTTTGGCGTGAATGTATTTTTCGCGTACGCGTTAGACCCAACATTTTTGCATGGTTATTTAATAAATAGTGTAAGTGTTTGCCGAGAGGTTGTAACCCCGAAATTGTTTAAAATATATCCAGTTTAGTAGCTAAAAATTAAAATCGATTGGCGTCGCTAGTGTGCCCTACCCGTCACCTAACTCTAGGGTTTAGTGTGAAGTCAAGAACAAACTCATCATCAATAAAAAAATATACGTGAATTCAGAACAAATGTTCCCTCTTTATTGTACAAAGCACACATAAGGAATTTGCCTTATGTGTACTGTGTCATTGTTACTCACTCACACTCACTGTCACTGTGTGTGTGCCAGAACTTTATCACTATAAGGATCCCTTCTAGATAAACTTTGGATAAAATATTTAAAATATTAGATAGAGTTGTAGGGCGACGCAATTCTTTCCTGTACACTCGGCTTCACGTAGAATTACCCTTATTAGACTTTGAATCGTTCTTATCTCTGAGACATAAGTGCTATTTTTGCACTGCATGGAGGTAACTTGATCTGACGCCATCGTACTTACATACTCAAAATGAAAATATTAACACGTCTAAATACCAAACAATCCATTGTCTAACCAGTATTTACGTAAGCACGTGTTATATTTAATGTATGAGAGTGCAAGTGCTTATCTTGCACTATTTGTGCATAGTGAGTCTTTGTTGTTTGTCTTATTTGTCCGTGCCTTCAACTCGGACATCTAAACAATGCATGATTAACTAAACAGACAAACTTGTTTTAAGGTGACTAGGGGGCACACTAGCGACACCAATCGATTTTAATTTTTAGCTACTAAACCGGATCTATTTTAAACTATTTCGGGGTTACAACCTCTCTGCAAACACTTATACTATTTATTAAATAACCATGCACAAATATTGGGTCCGTTTTTGTTCGCGAAAAATTTATTCACGCTAAAAGTAATTGTAAATTGTTTAAAATAGATCCGGTTTAGAAGCTAAAAATTAAAATCGATTGGCGTCGCTAGTGTGCCCTACCCGTCACCTTAACATAATTTAACGTCTTTTCATAATTATACTAATTTATCGGTAGAGTAATTTTGCAATAAAATACATAACTAAAAAAATATTAGTGCTACCTATTCCTAAACTTCGTGATACAGTCCGATATTCCTGTGACACGTGTTTTTCTTGTGTCCTAGCTGTTATCCGAAAATTCATCAAACCGGTGCTGTTCTTTTACCCATTTTTTTTTCCCATCAATAATGGGTTTCCTAATTCACTCTGTAACTTTCAAAATAAACTTCTGCAGACCGAAGACCGGGTAAAACCTGGAAGACCGAAGACAAAAACTGAACAACTGCATAAAATACTTATAACAAGACTTTACAAACTATATTTTTATATAAAAATTCAACTGAAACTTTTGTAAAGAAGTTAGATAAGTCTATAAAAAATTGATTATGAAGTGAATTTTCAAAATTCAATACCTGGGTATAGGTTCTATACTCTGGTATTTGTCACCTAGTACTCATACAAAAAGGAATATCCTAGTTCAAATGTATCAATAAGTAGTAACTAAGATATAATTTTGCTCATGAAAAGTAACTCTCAAATTCCGAGTTTAAAATCCACTGTTGTTTCGCTTTTGGACCACTTTCACCTGTAAACAGTTTCTGAAGAAAGGATTCTGAGGCAAATGTCAAGTTGTTATAGCTATTTGCATTATGCGCAAACATATACTATGATGTCGGCCATTATAAAATCGTTTATGCATGCGGTGTACTCGTGTGTCGTGTGTCGTGAGGGTGTTCAATAGAATAATGATTAGGATTAGAATTTTAATCGCAAAATAAAATTAATATTTCAAGGGTTTTGAACTGTGTAGATTTAAAATTCTTTATAGATAATAATACGAACAGCAAACCTTAAACTCAAACTCTATAATAACGCATAAAAAGATGTTTGTTCTTCTGCACTACAACTTCTCATCATCATCATCATTTCAGCCAATAGACATCCACTGCTGGACTATAGGCCTCCCCCAATGTTCTCCACACAGATCGGTCCTGTGCCGCCCGCATCCAATGGATTCTACAACATATGTTTTTAGTTTAAGTCAAGTGTTCAAAATCTTTGAAGTGGCCGGCAACGAATAAGAGAACGGCACCCCTTTGTAAATTTGGATAAGGGGATAATCTAGTCAAGAGTGCTTACTTGAAATTATAATGATTCTTTTTTGTACTTTGAAAATCGATGGTAGCTCAGTTATTAATAATGCGCCTTACATGCAGGGGGTCGTGTTTTGAATCCGAGCATGCACCTCTGAATTTTTCAAATCTATGTGCATCATCGCGAGGAAACCTGCATGATTTCGGATATTTTCTGGAACGTGTAACCATGATACACTTTGTCTGGTTCCCCTGTTAAACGGTAGTGAATTTCAGACGGCAGTCATCATTCATCATCATCATTTCAGCCAATAGACGTCCACTGCTCGACATAGGCCTGCCCCAATGTTCTTCTGTGCCGCCGGCACCCAATGGATTCCCGCAACCTTCACCAGATTGTCGGTCCACTTTGTGGGGGGCCAGCCACGGCTGCGACTTCCTGTACGTGGCCTCCATTCGAGGACCTTTCCGCTCCACCAGTCGTCTGTTCTCTTCGCAATGTTCCCTGCCCATTGCCACTTGAGACATGCAATCCTTTGGGCTATGTCTGCAATCATTTCTTATACGATCACGCAGAGAGACTCCGAGCATAGCCCTCTCCATTGCTGTCTGGGTGACTTTGAGCCTTCTCAATCGGCACATTGTAAGCGGCCACGTTTCGGCTCCATATGTCCTCACTGGCAACACACACGCATTATTAAAGACTTTTTTCTTGAGACACTGCGGCAATCGCTTCATTAATCGTAGCTACCCTGGGCTCCCTGGACGAAACCGGGAATTGCACGCTAAAATGATGAGTAGTTTTTATTTCATGTCCATTAGAACAAAAATTAAAAAAAACACATTTAAATCGATTGTAGCATCTCTTAGAACTGTAGATAGATAGATAGATAGATACACTTTATTGCACAAAATTTACAGATCTTAGCCTAAGTTATTATACTAAAACAATGTAGGCGGTCTTATCGCTAATAGCGATCTCTTCCAGACAACCTCAGGGTAGAGGAAAAGTATAGCGAATTAAGAAAAGGGGTAAGGCAGTGCAAGTCAGAAAAAGAGAGAGAAAAAAAAAAGACATTGTATAAATACGAGTATGGTATATACATACATACATTATATTAAATTAAAAAATTGTAATGTGTAAATTGATTTTTTAATTACAACTCTCGTGTTACCTTTCTCATAAAAACATAATAACCATTTTTTTAACTTATTGTTTTCTCAATGGACCGATGAAAGCAATACGAATAAAAACTAAAGGCTATTAGTTTTAATGGTGTTTATTACCTCAAAGCCACATAGCGTGATACATGATTATGCCAGATGGTCATTAGTCCATTTGTGCCGATGACGGCGATACAAAAATCAAGTAGACGTTCCATGTATGTTACAATAATAATATCCTCCAGCCCATTACGGCTACGGCGAATAATCTCAACGATAAGCCACGTACGCAGTATATATTATAGTGCTCAAGTGTGAGCGCAAACACAAAAGCACTCTCTATTCCCTTACCCTCATATTCCGATGGAATACCAGCGTGACGCGACCAGAGAGGGATTGGCGCAGGACCAACAGTTTAACGTGCTTTTCGAGGAACGGGGGTACAATACCGCCAACTTCCAGACTCCGGGCCGACACTAAGAATTCCATATATATTCCATGTATGTACTAAGGCAGTCACCGCTGACTTTTCACTTCGTTGTTTTTTGCTAGAATCGTCAAACCAGAAAGCTTGTCACCTGATGGTAAGTAATAACCGCTGCCAATGAAAATTTTCAAGATGGAAGAGATCGCTGATAAGCTGCAGGCCTTTGACGACAAAATCCTATACATAAGATTTTAAACTTTGCATTATACAAATAAATAATATAAAAATAACCGCGTTTGGTCCCGTGTACATTAATTATTTGTAAAATCCTGTACATACAATAACTGTCGATAACTTTTACGTTTTTTTTGTTGATTTGTTTCTTAGTTACTTTTCTATACTAAACACAGGAACCAGTCATTGGTATAGAGCGCAACGTAGTTAAGATCGGCGACTACAATCAAATAATTAAAAAAAATCCCACCACTTTTAATGCCTAGTCGTCACATAAGAATATAAAAGCGTGTTTTTAACTAATTAGCTATCCGCCCCTATACTATTATGTCTCCCCTGCATTTTACACTCGCTATTGATAAAACATAACGTCGTTATTTATTGGATACCTAGGAAACTGGGATACACACGTAGGTATACCTGCTTGCTAGTCTCAACACAAGTTTTAAAAACAGATTGTTCCTGTTTAGAGTTTAGGGTGAAGGGTATACCCCACTAGCGATGCCAATTGATTTTAATTGTTAGCTACTCATCATCAGCCCATTTAAGTCCCCACTGCTGGGGCACGGGCCTCCCTCAATCACATGAGGGGTAATTGCCATACTCACCACGCTCGGCAGACGGGTTGGCGAGAGTTTTGATATAAATGCAGATTTTTCCTTCTCTGGGTGCTGATGATCATGCCAGCAGCTTTACCTTAGTCGCCTTTTACGACACCTCGGTATAAGGGGGGCCTATTCTACTCTGCCGGGGACCACACGGCGAAGAGAGAGAGTTAGCTACTAAACCAGATCAATTTTATACAACTTGGGGGCTTCAGTCTCTCGGTAAACACCTATACTATTTATTAATAGTTATAGTTAGCTATTTGGTCTGATTTTGCACTCGAATTTTGAAAACGTCAAAAGCAGCCGCTTTTGGCAGCCGCGGCGGCACAGCCGCTTACAATCATGTAATCCGTCAGCTCGTTGGTCACTTATGACATAAAAATGCACACATCCCAAAATCTTCCGTTTTACTTTTAGCCATGAGATATCAAAAAGTTGTTTATGACCAATAATAAGTTTCATTTGGGACATTAGATGACTCAGACATGCTCATCGGTGACCAATTCTACAAAAAAATATTGTACAGTTATAAGATATTATACTAAGATATTATATCTATTGAAAATGACAATTGTGACCGACGAATTGCGATGATCTAAGCGTTAATTCTTTGAATAAACACACAATATGAAAGACAAAAGAGACTCAGGTTAAATCCTTCCTTATCTTAGCATTGTTTGAAATCTAGTAAGAATAATAGTACACCATCCACAGGTCTGTATTACGCATTTAATCTCAGTGTTAGTTATTTTAGTTCTATAAATACAACACTCAAGTACTTATTAACCTATAATCTTAGATCCAATTAGACCTAAACCCCCTTATTACAAATCACGAAATAAGGATGTCCCGGAACAAAATCGTGTATCTCTGAGACTGAAGTCGGCCGCAGATCGTCTGTCGTGCGTACGAATTACATTGTGTTATATAGAGGACTGTGTATTCTAATTGTCAAAGGACATACTCTTTATAGTTTCAAGTGACGGCCAAAAAGAATTTTGCTGTATTCTGTAGGAGGATGTCCCCCTGAGTATTTCTTACTGAGGTACACACAGCTCTAAAAGGTTTTTATCCTTGATTTTATTTGAGGTCAAAAATCAACATCTTCATGCGTTTTGTTTTTTTTTGTCTTGCCAAACATCAAGGGGACAAATCCTAACAAAATACACCAAAAAATTATTATGGCCGGCACTTTCATGATTGGGCTAAAAATATATAAAAAGTGCGAGGTTTTCCCTTCTTCATTAGATACTCATTATCATACGACATATATCAATAAAACATAGTTTTTTTTTGTATGGATTTCAGGTGATATCCGCCATGTTTTCAAAATATCACGAGCACGAGAATCAGGCTCCTGGAGTCCAATTCTCGGACGCGTGACATTTATTATCATACGACATATATCACTAGAACAACCAGTATTTAAAAAGTATAGTATACTCCCATTGCCTTGTTTGTATATATATGAATTATGCCTATTTGTATATAAACATAAATACCTTTTTAAGAATAAGCGTGATGTAACTCACAGACGAATTCGGTCACAATATTTTTACAAATTGTTTAGACCCCCAGTAAAACTGACATTGTCTTCAAGAAATTATTTTATAATGTGTGTCGATATATATAACAATGTCGGTCTCTTTAAAGTTATCCGGTAACTTTAAACAGACCGACATGAATGTAAACATGTTCAAAAAACGTGTTAAGGCATGGCTATTGGAAAATTGTTATTACATTGTCAAGGATTTTCTAGAGCACAAGAATAATTAATTTTTAGTTGTTATAAAATTTTGTTGACATAAATATTATTATCAATTTGTAATGTTGTAAATGTAAGTTAGATATTTCAATTTAATTTTGTTGACATAGTATTATTCCTGCGTAAATTGTAATATTTCAAATGTATATACACCTGAAAAGGTAAAATTTAGCTGGTCTTTCTGCTAAAACTAATGCATCTGCTAATTATGTACCTAAATTTATATATACAATAAACTTCATTTCATTTCATTTCATTACATAGTTTTTTGTATGGATTATATGTGACATCCGCCATGTTTTCAAAATATTGCACGAGAATTGTGCTCCTGGTGTGTGTACTCTGTACATACGTGCGCGCGACCGACTTCAGCGTGAGGAAGGCGACCGTGGTTGAGAAATTCACTTGAACAGAAAACTGTTCAAGTGAATTTCCATCGTCAACCCCAGCCTCAGTTATAATAAAGGTCAAATATTTATTGGTACTTATAACAAATCTTGTACCAAGAGTTGTTGTGCATGATATAAAAATTATTTATCTGGATCCAAAAATGCAAACTAATGAGCCTCATTCTCACCATTAAATCAGGATTATTCTTTTTAAAGCCTTGTTCTTTTATTTCCTAACAAATATGGAGTTGGGACCAAGAGAAAAGGACGGATAAACTTATCGCGTATAGGAGAGCGAGAGGCAAGATTTCGGTGGTAGGCGCGGTACTGTACGTTTTTGCTGCACCGCGCTGCATTCTGAGACAGGGTTTAAGTTATAAGACCCTAAGGCATTGGCAAACCTAATAATATTTGGAGATGTTTTTATTGGGTTCTTGTAGAACCTTAATTCATTATATATGCAGTTTTTTGTATGTGCTAATGGCCTTTTGAAAGATTCGTGCGTGCATTGCAAAGTGATTATACGCACCATTTTAAAAAAATACTTTCACATACTCTTCCAGAAATGTATATTGCAGTTATACATGGGCGCGGTAGTGATATGCACTTACCATTAGGCAACCCGGTTATTTGCCTTTCGCTCATACTTCAATCTTCTTCTTCTTGTCGTATCGCTGGTCCAATATTACGTCATTCCAACTGTGCTTTCGGTGGCGCGATGACGTATGAGATTGTCACACGCGCAGCTAAGTGCATATGAGTACTATGAGAGGAGCCTTGCTAAATCATTCCTCCTTACTTACCTGGATATGTATACCTTACCTTTCAATCATACGTTAGATAAAATACTACAACTGTATACTAATCCAATTCGCTACCTCCTGTAGCTTATCTGCAAGCATTAGACAAAAACGTCGGTTGGCGGCCTTCGCCCAACCGGTCCCCGCTTACTTTCGCATTGCATCCACTTCATACCAGCCACTGCAACTACCACGCGCTTAACACCAACGCATAGAGCTCACAATCCAACAGTAGCACCCGAAGTATAACCCGTAATATTTGCTTAACACCTGTAACGATTTTTAGGGACAATTTCGATATTGTGAGGCAAGCTCCGTTTATGCATGCAATTGCAATTGAATTGCATAAAAAATGTAGTCCATCATCAAGTCTGAGAATGTGTAGTTACGTCTTAAAGCCTACTTTTCTGGATTAAAACAATTCTATATATTTTTCCCTCAGACTACAGTACGGACAACCCAAGTACGATACTATACCTATACAAACTGTGAACTGATTTCATTCGATTCTCAACTTTATGTTTACTTGTGGTTGGTACAATATCAATAAAGTTTTGACAGATTGCTGTAACACCACGTGTGGACGCCTGCACAATTTAAATCTTATTTCAATCTTTAATTCAATCTTACATGTCAGATTAGACCAAAACAAAGATAAGATCATAATCGTGTACGAGTATGTTGTAATTTTTAAGCTACGTATAGGTACTACGTAAGTAAAAAGCATAGCTATAGTTATCAGAAATAACTTTCTTTCAGTATATCCATTGCGATTCATTTGACCATTTCAAATAACAAAATATTTTAAACTGAAAAGTATCAAATTTTAAGGGTCGATTTAGAAAGATTATTTTAAAAATCGTTTATTATGATACCATAATTTTCCAAGTCGACCATAAAATGACAATTCGAGGACCAAATATTTGGGTAGGTATTCAGTTGTTCACATGACCCCGTGGTATTTACATCTTACCTAAACGCGTGTTCATGTTCTTTTATGCTTTTGGACGAAATTCTTTTATTTTTGCGGATGTAATCCTAAGTAATCGTCAATAAAACCGAATAAAAAATGTTTGTTCATATTTCCTTTGTTGAAAGTTATCATGTTTTATGAACTCATGCACATTCCTATGTAAGGTGATAAAAACAGTCTACGTAATGAGCCTAATAAGTCTTTGTACACGTGTATAAAATTATATGTATATTATATATTTGTTCGTAGAATCACGACAAAACCAATTCTTAACTTTTTTCACTAGGTTTCTTTCTTTAATCATTTTGAGGATTATTATTGCAACTTAGAATTGAATAAACATACAAACACAGTTTATTATCTATTGTTACAAATGTTTAAATAGCTATCTCCATGTTCGTGACTTGTCCCCAAAAAGTAGTTTTTTTTTGACGAAATCCATCATCGCTCAATATAAGACAGTATGGAAAAACCTCAAAAATATTTAAGTATACAAGAAATTTACTAAAATAGTTCCTATTAATGTCACCATAGCAAAAAGAAGCCATTGCTTTCAAAACTTTTGATGTCGCGACTTTAAAATGCCATCGCGATAATTTTATTAGGACTCATTCAAGGAACTCTGAAAGTTTATCAGGAAGACCTATATTTAGCTCAGAAAACCCTAATGATGACCAAGATTGGTTATTGTATTGCACATGTTACATTTTGCGGTCTTAAAGCTAATATTAATTTTTTTAATGAAGATGGGTTTGCTCTTGGCTTCACACTGAACTGTAGAGTTGTAAAAGTAGCCTTTTCACTCTCTAAAATATTGGGGCTGTATTCACTGAGAAAAACAGGCATATATAAAAATAAGTTACAATTTGAACTAGCACACATAAATAATTATATAGGTTGGTGACATGGACCCTGAAAGTGTATAGCAACTAATATTATAGGTATGTATAATATAGGTAGATGGCACCGCTTCAATTAAATTATTACTTAGTCCAAACTCAGGCCCGTGCCATTGATCAAAGCAGGACGAAATCGTCTTATAGCGCCCTCTAGCGCTACCCTTTACCCCTTATCATTTTCGTTAGGTATCGTTTATCTATTACTAGTTACCTTGGCGGCCATTTTAATCACCAGACATCCAGAATCCTGGATCATGGTCCAAGCTTATCCAGGGCTTCTAAACGACAGCTTTGACCGTGTTAGAGCTCGACATAGTGATACCACGATCTTACAGAAAACCGGCGTGAAGTAGCACTGTGCTATGTTTCGGTGCGTGAGTGAGGGTACCGGAGGCCCAATCCACTAGAAAGGGGGGTTTAAAGGTTGGCAGCGCACTTGTGACTTTACTGGTGTCGCGGGCATCTATGGGCGGCAGCAATCGTTTACCATCATGCGATCCGTCTGCTCGTCTGCCACTTATCACATAAAAAAGCTTTGGACGCAACTGGGCATTATACGCTAAAATGAAGAGATACCTCGTCCGTTTCCACCTAGTGCCCTGAGTATCCTTTTCTCTGTCTACCCTAGACCGTCGACATCTCGTGCCATATCTCCAGTCAACAGTTTGAACATCACCGCGCCAAGTAAATGTCACCGGGCCGGTCGACTGGGCGTCCTCGTCACCACTGTTGACCTACTGTGGCCACTTGGCTTGCCGATTACCGAAAACACGTTTATGTAATAATCCGTGGACGTAATGCAATGTGGGCACGGTTCAATGTGTGTTAGGTTAGGTTTGATCAGCGATTTCTCGACTCTAGTTGAGCGGTGTCACGTGCGTGTAAAATGTGTGAGTTGCTGTGCAGAGTCCGTTGAGCGTTGGCACGTTTGAATATGGGACTGGTTTCTTTAATGTTAATATAAATTACGTAGTTTACAACAACAATAAGAACATCTCATACATTGACCTGATTCCGTACTAAGTAGCGTAAGCACTTGTGTTACAGATATCAGACAACAGAGGAACACAAATATATACTTAAATACATATATTACACCCAGACACTGAACAAACACAAGTGTTCATCGCCCGAATGTTTGTCCAGGGTGGGGATCGAACCCACGACCTTTGGCGTAAGAGGCAGGGTCAATACCAATTGCGCCATCCGGTCAGTTTAGTATATTATGTTTGAGTAGAAGCGAGTTTTATTCCCAATATTTAATTGTTTGATTTGTCTTGAAAGATAGGCAAACCACAATTTCAAATATGAATCTTTTTTTTATCTCTATGCCGCCGCTCATGACACCCGTAACCAATGGAGTCACAAGTGCGCTGCCAACCTTTGAACTACCCTTTCCCCAGGATGAGGCCTCTGGTATCCTTACTTACGCAGCGAAAGAGACGCTTCTTCACTTCATTCTCTATTCCCATTTAGGAGCCATACAGCGAGTGCAATAAATTCAGTAAATACGATAAATAACGTAGATACGAGTATAATAATAACACAAATATAATAATACTTTCAAATAAATCTATCAATTTGTTTCTTTAAGGTTCTACGCAGTGAAAAGTGTGATTTCTTCATTTTAGATGGCTTCATCACAAACAAGCAAAGTTATAAACCTTGATCATAAGAAGATATTGTTTCCAAAACCTCATGGAACTGATCATAATTATAATGATTAATAGCGACTCGAAAATATTAGTAAATACGCTAAACGTTTATTTATTATGCATTCAATTGCGGAGCACGTTGCGCGCGCGCATCTAACAAGCCCCGTCTTTTGTTTCCGCGTTGTGATTTGTGTAAAGTGCACATTATAGCGATTACGCAGGCTTATTTGTAGTTTAAGCGATAATAATTATGGACCCATGTTTACTTAAGGTGACGCGTAGGGCACACTAGCGACGTCAATTGATTTTAATTTTTAGCTACTAAACCGGATCTATATTAAGCAATTTCGGGGTTACAATCTCTCGGCAAACACTCGTAAAAATTGAGTACCGCCAATTTGGCGTGAATAATTTTTTTGCGTACAAAGACGCACCCAACCTTTGTGCATTGTTATTTAATAAATAGTATAAGTGTTTGCCGAGAGATTGTAACCCCGAAATTGTTTAAAATAGATCAGGTTTAGTAGCTAAAAATTAAAATCGATTGGCGTCGCTACTGTGCCCTACTTTAAGGAAGTAGACAGGGGTCTATATTATTATACCTTGAAGGCAAAACCAAGTAGCGTATTTTGAAGATGGTCGATAATTTATTCATCAGCCGTTTTTATACCGAATCCCTTTTTATTGGTTATAAAGGGATTCGGTATAAAAACGGCTTAAATTCATTAAGACGAGTAAACAAATCAAGTCCCTGAATCAGTAGTTTTCTCCTATTGCTGAATAATAACACTTGGTAGAAGATTAATACATAATATCACCCAAAGGATGTCTAGGAGAAATCTCTACAAGCGATAACACCGCTTTATTGTACTGTATGTGGTTGTTGTATCATGCTTGTATTTTATTTTGTGCAATAAAGAATATCTATCTATCTATTTATGTATTACTTCGGAACTTATTTCATCAAATGAACCTCAACTTGCAAAAGTTATGGGTTATCTCTTTCATCTATATTGCGATAACTTACAGTGTGTTACCAGCTTTATAAAAACATAATATGATCAGCATTATTGGCAATAATGATCACTCGTTTATGCAGAAACAGAACGCTTGCATATTAAAGTATAGATAAATTGTCCACTTTATCGTTTTTGAGTCATTCCAAGTGAATTCTAAAACTCTACATATTGAAGAGGGTTATGAAGACTCATGCAATTTTTCAAATTTAGCATCAACATTAAGCTTTTTATTCTCAGTTGCGTAATACGCCGTTGCTTCGGAGATACGGTTGGACCATGATCCATGACTTGGTAAGTGTGGTACCTAATTAAAATTCCTGACTTTTTCTACGCCTGCTATGGCAAAATATGTTGTTCATTGAATACGTACCCTAACACCATTTCTGTAATACCATATCTTAAGGCGACGGGTAGGGCACACTAGCGACGCCAATCGATTTTAATTTTTAGCTACTAAACCGGATCTATTTTAAACAATTTCCGGGTTACAATCTCTCGGCAAACATAAATAAGCTTGCACAAATGTTGGATCCGTTTTTGTTCCGTAAAAATTGATTACCGCCAAAAGCGGCCGCTTTTGGCGTGATTTCATTTTTGGCGTTTTTGCACATACCCAACATTTGTGCATGGTTATTAAATAAATAGTATATGTGTTTGCCGGGGAGTGTAACCCCGATATTGTTTAAAATAGATCCGGTTTAGTAGCTAAAAATTAAAATCGATTTGCGTCGCTAGTGTGCCCTACCCGTAAAGGAATAAACTATTCTTATTCGCTACGCTTAGACATGGGAAAAAGTCCAACTGGATTATGGGCAACTCTTCAAAGTAGTCGATTTAAATATTGTACAGAATTACATAACCTAAAATATAGGTAGGTACTAGGTATACCTACTGGCCTTTTTCCCACTATAAAATGTTTACTTAGATTTCCTGTTTAGATGAAAACGTTATTATAATAACAGCAGTTGAAATAAATAATGTTTATTATATTGCACAAAGCGGCAAAGGAAATGGATATTATCGTGATAATGAATATGTAAGTTCTCAAATATTAATGGCCAGTTTTACTGTGTTTTAATTATGCTTCAAAGAAAACAAACCATAATTACCTTTTTTTTATAGTGGCACAGTTTATTGGCTCTGCTGCCTGATGGTAAGCAAGAGAAGAGCCCAAGTTGCAATTACAACGGAAGCGATGTTAAGGCATCACCTCCGTTGGCACCGCCATACTGACCCGCGAGACGCTTCGCTTGAAGGAATCCATATTGTAGGAAGAGCGAAATACATGCAACATAACAAATACAATTTTCGTATGTCCCTGCTTGCATGAGAAGTGTATAAGAAAGCTTTAAAAACAAGCTAACGTTGCGTTTCGCCTAGTCAATGCGGGTACCGGATGGCCCAATCGGAGGGGGGGAAATTAAAAGGTCGGCAGCGCACTTGTGACTCCACTGATATCGCTGGCGCTGGTGTTCCGTCTGCTCATCACCACCTAAATATCACCATGTATCATGCAAAAATGAACTCACAATCCAGTAATCAAAAATAATCCTTACCACAACACGTTTACGTATTTTGCGTGAGGTATCTGATATTTCTCGACTTCTCACCTATAAATATTTGCGGAATACTTACATAACTGGTTACAAAGCAGTTATTTCTTAATTAATGCCAATGCTTAGCCTATATCACAATTTACCAATAGCCTTGCCCAACCAATTGGAGTCGTCAGCGAATCGTGAGCTCTTGCGTCTTGTAACGAAAATATTTTACGAGTATTGACAGTTTTCTGAACGCGTAAACAAACATTATTTGTACTGATAATCTTGTAAAATTATAAAAATCGTAGACATGGCAAATTACATTTATTGAAGCACACTAATCCGGGTTCGAAAAATAAACTGATAGATTATTTGGCCTCCTGTACTCACGCAGCGAAACAGTACAGTGCTGCTTCACGCTGGTTTTCTGGCCGTGGTATCACTCCGGTTAAGCCGCCCATTTATGCGTGGCTCTCCCACTGGTCTACGTGCACTACGGCACTAATGCGTTTACATTACATCATTTGTTTGTATTTATTGTGTTGTGATATCTAAATCAATACATGTATTTTCTTGTTTTGAATTTAATAGAAAGTTGAATTACGAGTAATATCTAAAATCTTTCAGTCGTGGAGCTTATAGACTTAGAATTTCAATAAAACCCTGACTGCGTCAATTGCACCGAGTATTACATACTTAAGCGGAAACAACGCAATAATACGAATGCTTACCATCACTTGATACCTATTACTTAGTCTGTAGACTGACTAAAATCAACATTGGCCAAGTAGACTCTAACCGAGAGACGCCAACTCGATAAATCGCTAATCACGATCTCCGCCACGACAAGGCCGAGTTGCTTAATCGATAAGTTATATCCAGTCACAAATCATTCGAGTCCTTGCTCAAAAATGCATGAGAGTGTTCGATTTGGTCGACACTAGACTTTGACCGTGATTTTTTACGGTGGCTCAGTTAATGTGGCTTTTAAAATAAGATTAGCAATCATTAATGTACTAAATTATATTCATTTCCAAACGCATCTCTTAAATGCATTTAGATATAATTATCAAAGTTACAAAACAAAGAATTTAAATCGAGTTCATTTTTTATTAATATATCTATTGAGAAACTCGAGAATCATAATGAATACTACATATTTAGAATCTTGGAAATGTCGGAAACAGTTGCATCAGCGTAGCATGACTACTCATAAAGAATTAATTTCGGTTTTACACACAGTTTTACAGTATCGTACGTGGGAATCATAACTATTTGTCAAATACTATCACCACAGATAACTTTTTATTTTAGATTTTTTTGTCTTCGGTCTCTACGAGTAATGTTATACACATAGAATAATAACAAGACTAGAAACCTAGTCTGCGCCCGCAATTTTAAGCAACTCAATGGACAACATTTCAAAATTGCTAAGCTCTGAAACAAAAAATACCATTTCTTTATTTATTTTTCCGCTGCGCGAATATATATTTATTATTTTTTTATATTGCTTATTTACTGAGAAAAAAATTAAAAACTAAAAAACGTAAGATGACGTCATCGGATGGCAGAATGTAAAATATTTCTTTGCTTAGCACATTATAGTTTTAAATTTACGAAATGCCAAACCCATGACATTCAACTGTCAAAATAAAGACAACTTGTCAACGTTGAATGTATGAATGACGTTGACAATGTTGACACTAGTATTATTTACCTTTGACAGTAGTACCTTTTTTTTATTAAAACAATGATAAGCAAAGGAATATCGCTGTATTCAGCCGTCCGATGACGTCATTTGGCGCTTACGTCTATTTAGAATATAAAGAATTTTAATAATTATTTTATGCATGAAAATGGACAAATTTTGAAAAAAGAAAAAATATGGGTCCGTTCATTTTATGTCTATTTTCATATAAAAAAACAATATGGACATGTTAAAAATATGAAATGTTGTCCATTGGAGCCGTACGGCTCCCAAAGGCCCGGACCGCTCCGCAGTCGTCCATATCAATGCCTGTCAAACGCATCTCGCGAAAATTAATTTACTATGACGATTTGTGCGGTAAAATTTTGTCACAATTATTCGGACAACCATAAGAAGTGTAATAACATCACTTTTCATATGAAAGCCTTCAATATTTCATAGTATGTTGTGTTTTATAAGCTAAAAATACAAACGATTTATTAAAATGCTCAGTGTTACCAGATAATGAAAAAAATTTTTTCCCCATTTCAACTTTATTGTAAGATTTGATTGCTCAGACTGATTAATTTAATCAGTTGCTACTGATTTTTACAGTGTGAAGCAGTGTCTCTACTGTGTTTCGCTGCGTGAGTGTTGGTACCGGAAATTTTGTTAAAAAATAAATATGCAAGAATTTATTCAGTTAATAATAATTTCAAGATTTATGTAGGTTGATGTGTTTCTGACAGTGCAATACATGGATCCACATTTTACTCGAATTGAAACTACTAGGCAGCTCTTTATTTATTTCTTTCTTATTCATTATTGTATGGTCAAGGCATCACAAATATCAAAACATAACTTGCTAACTAATATTATAATCACAGTTAGGCAGATACTTGTAAGCGTTGTTCTAGGTACAATTAAAACAGTACAGTTACTACAATAACCACTTCCCATGTTTTAGGGAAATATGTTGTGACTGGTAACATTAATTATGATTTTTATGTTGATACTACGTACATAGTACCAACATGAAAAACCAAATTTGTGCTTCAAATTTGAGGTGACAGCAGTATGGAAACTATCGTTCTAGTTTTGTTATTATTCTATGGTTATACATAATAACTGGTCATATTTCATAGCTATTATAAAAAAATGTGAATTGACGTTTTGTTTTTCTTTTTTTACAGATATCGAAAAAGTTTCTCCACAAACTGCCAGTGTGCGATGAAACTTGCGTAGATAAAATCTAAGTGATATTTGACGGTAGTTTCGGATCGGAGCTGTGATTCGAGTGGCACTTCCTGCATACTGACCCATTGTTAAAGTGAAGTGTGATATTTGCTCCCGGATATTCCGCCGCTTTCATCAATTTGCCGGTATTGCATTGGTAAGTTCAATTACTATACCTATACCTGTAACCATAATATCGTTTTACAGACAACATAATATCTACCCATCAACTCTATATACTTAGGTTTAATAAAACCTAAACTTTTAA
This sequence comes from Marasmia exigua, assembly GCA_019059595.1. Lineage (NCBI taxonomy): Eukaryota > Metazoa > Arthropoda > Insecta > Lepidoptera > Crambidae > Marasmia > Marasmia exigua. The sequence continues at coordinate 27,834,759 of CM032464.1, read as the reverse complement.
AACACAAAAAGAATTTTTTGCCTTCCTCAAAACTGTCGCCATAAATATGAACAATACGACCTAGCATAGTCTTTTTTAGAAGGCCGGTAGCGCACTTGTAACTCCACTGGTGTAGCTGGTTTTCTGTGGGGCCGTGGTATCACTCCGGTCGAGCCGGTCCATTTATGCCGAAGCTTGGCTATCCCACAGTTAAGTTATTAAGTACATACAAAGTCTCGTTAAAAAGACCGTGTATCAAAATATAGGAAACGCCCCCAGACAATGTTGATGTGTACAATTTCATTTGTGTGAATGTGGTTATTTACCTATCTACTTGCACCTTTATCGGAATCATTGTTACTGTAAAGTTTACAATAACAAAGATTCATTTGCGCGTTCATGCAACAGTTATTACTTACTATTCATGGCAGCGAAATGTGATACTAGCAATCCTTTCCGCGATCACAATTTCTGTATTGTAATCGAAACTTTGTAATGGCGTAAACGAAGTTATTTCTGTTCATTTAAGCACGTTTATGTAACTGTCACGTGCAATGGAAACTTACAACAAAGTCGTAAACAGAAGCTGAGGGCCCACAATGAAACATAGTTTACGACCGAATCTTTATCCCCGTTTCTTTCACACGCGCTATGTGTCTCTTTGTTAGCCGTGTGGTCCCCGGCAGAGTAGAATAGGCCACCCTCACTCTTACCGAGGTGTCGTAAAAGGCGACTAAGGCAAAGCTGCTGGCATGATCATCAGCACCCAGAGAAGGAAAACTCTGCATTTATATCAAAACCCTCGCCAACCCGTCTGCCAAGCGTGGTGAGTATGGCAATTACCCCTCATGTGATTGAGGGAGGCCCGTGCCCCAGCAGTGGGGACTTAAATGGGCTGATGATGATGATGTGTCTCTTTTGTTTTAATGCAATAGGTTTATTCTCGTTCGTTACAGGATTTATTTTATAAAATATTTTTTGTAACACTAACATCAAAAGCGATCTCCGTCAATCCCGCAATCAGACGGATCACCGTCTGCTCGTCTGCCACCTATCACTTAAAAAAACTACTTAATTTGACAATGCATATATACAGACAGCCACACGTTAGTTACTACAAACTGTCAAATTTCTTTATCCGATTCTCTCCTAACCTTCTTGCTTCAAAACGCAGTTTAAGAAAAGTTCCGGAACTAAACTTGTACCTGCCTCTTTTAACATTGCGTATTAGAACGGGACAGCTTGAGCTTTAGTAAGGAAATAACTTAAGCACGCGATTTATAATAAGGTGGTAAATGTACAACATATTCGAAGTGAGAATTGTATTGATGTATGTAGCTGTGCTTATCTCATATCGATTTTGAGAAATTAAATGCCATATCAGTCTTCATACTGCGGCCTTGGCATATTCTTAGCTTTATTGGGAATTATTAACCTTTCCATATTTGGTAGTCAGCTTAGGGCCGTACGTTGACCTAACTATTCAAGGCTTGTCAATTTTGGGTACATTCATCCGACCTTTTCACAATTATGTATTCTCTCTTAATATGAAAGGAGATTCTTAATTAGATATGAAACTTATCGCATCTAGGTCATGGTTAAGAAGAAGAACGTTTATTATTTTTATACACCACAACACATTTGACCACAATACAGACAACTACAGAAGAAAACATAAACAAAAAACCAAATAAAAAAATACTGCGTATGCCGAGACGAAGCCTTAGAGAAAGGAGATGAACATATTTTGTGTAAATTTAAGATATTCATATAGCTCATGTGATCCACATATATAAATTTCTCATTAACGGTCACTTTTTATCTTCAACTTACCATTTTTATAACATTTGATCAATCAGGTGGTTGAATAAAACATTTAACTTTCTCGCTAAATTCTTTCATAAATATCCCACGATTACATTTAACTCTCCGATACGTTCCTTCTGGTACCGGTTTTGGCATCCGGTTCGGTGCTAAAGTTTCAGTAAATAACTTTCAACTTTAAATTTACAATCCTTACGCAGAGCTTTGTAACGTTTTTTAATTTGCTTGATTGGTCCATAATTAACACTAGCCAGTAAGATGTCGAAAGACGATAAATAAAAGCGTGTTGTCAGTTTTAGAGACAAAGTGTTCTTTCGCTTTCCATCACATAAAGATATTAATATATGTTTGAAAGCATCATTTGAAATAATATTACTAAATCACCTAACTACAATGACGATTTGTAATCTCTCTAACTTCTTGACACCTTTCTAACTTTAAACCAGTACCTCCTCACTCTATACTTACTTACGGATCATCCCCATATTTGAGGCATAAGTGATTTATATCAGGTAGCACTAATTTAGTTTAAAAAGAAAAACAAAAATAATATTTTAAATTTAAATTTAACAACAATGAAACATATTTACGACCGAATCTTTATCCCCGTTTCTTTCACACGCGCTATGTGTCTCTTTTGTTTTAATGCGACAGGTTTATTCTCGTTCGTTAAAGGATTTATTTTTTTACTTTTTACTTACTTACGGATCATCCCCATATTTGAGGCATAAGTGATTTATATCAGGTAGCACTAATTTAGTTTAAAAATAAAAACAAAAATAATATTTTAAATTTAAATTTAACACACATTAATAATAATTGAATACACGTAACTTGCTTTTTTATGGATCAGGTACAGGTACGTACAAGATGTTTTAAGAAGTAATCGATATCATATTAATTTTACTGAATAGTTTCGAAAAAGGCTTACGTGATCAGACAAAGTCAAATATTGGTCCTATTTGTATACATTTCTTTGTTTACAAAAAACATTTTCAATTTTTTTACGTGCATGTAAAACCACCGTGACCATTGTAGAGTTCTGACCTTGTTCAGAGTAACTATGTTGCGAATCTAATAAGGTCAATTATGAATTAGCTATAATGATTCAGTAATCAACACTGAAAATTTTTCTTATGTTATTTCAATCTATTAAAAAACAACAAACCCTATATTTTTTTCCTTAAGTACGAGATTTTTTTAAGATATTCACACGCGATAAACTATGGAATGATCTCATAGGTAAGTACCTAAAGTAATGATTGACTTAATGATTTCGCAAATCAGATTAAAGTAATTATCAAACCGTGTTTGAAATTTAATATATTAAAGGGCAGAGACCAAATCGACTTATGTATAAATGGCCACTGCTATTCTTGTGTCCGTGTTCATTCTGAGTAGATATGTACTTTAAGCTCACAACATTAGTCCAATTTACACTATCTAAACCATCTAGCACGTGTGGCACTTACGTATGCCTTCGATGTAAGAAGTGTTCATAAATCAATCAATTCGCCACATGGGCTATATTGGACTATTACGCAACGTATCGCGACCTGATCTGTTATTAAAGTATCAGTGCTGCTCCTGTCACAGCCCGTGTATCGAGTGACGGCTGGGATTATGTAAAACGAACAGGTTCCGGCGGGAGGGAACTGGGTCGGCGAGCTTTCCACCGCGGTCTTTACCCCCACATCTCACGAAACAGCTTATGTACAATTAAAAGAAATTTCAGCTTTATAGCGGAAGATTAAAGAAGTTTTTCCTTCGGTTGGAGAACTACGAAGATGCTAAACAAATCGAAAATGAAGATTCAATGTAGCCATTGTATTAAAAAATCCCTGAGTGAAGAAATTTAGATTTATGATACGTCGCGGCTTCTTTATACTCAATCTGTCCATATAGTAGACGTAATAAAATAATAAAGTTTCACCATTTTTTTATTTCGTCTTCCAATAATAAAATTATATTTTACGGGTTCTAAAAGTTACTAAAAGGACTAGTGGAGATTGAACTGTATAGGCTGGTAAGGGATGGCAATAAAATCAACGGATAAAGGCAAATACTAAATTTTCCACGATCAAGGTCGAAGACAATAAGACAATCATACAACAAAACAATAATATAGCCATTAACATGCACCCTAAACAGACTGTGTCTTTTCATATAAAGTCATACTTGAAAAACCGCGTGAAGTTGTTAGTACTGAGGTGACGTGCTGGGCGACGTTCTTTCTCTACCGCACCCATATAAAATCTGCGTCAAGGCTGGTTGGATTTCTTTCACACTTTGTGATAATTTTTCCGAAAATGGCACATTCCGTTTAAAGCTCGCGTTTTCTAGTTCTATGAATATATCAAAATCTGAAAGAATATCAAATCTGATATCGCGGATGTTCATGGGCGGCGTTGATTACTTTCCATCAGGTGACTCGCTTGCTCGTTTGACCTCTAAGACAAAAAAACCTGTAAAAAAGTATAAAAACGTAAAAAAGTATAAAAACGTAAACAATATAAAAGAGTCTTGTCCAGCCGTCCTCAACAGGACTTTTTCTATTCAGGCTTCATTAAAAAAAAAATCACTCTATTAATAAATTCACTAAGTATAATATATTTCTGAATAAAAGTTTAGCATTCTAATTATTTTAATAGATTTATCTAAAGATATATCAACAATATATATTTCCAGTTTAGGCGACCATTAAACAGCGCGAAATTCTTGGCAATTTCCAACGATTGCAATACCGTTTGTCATTGATCATTGCCACACCGTCTAATGGTCGGCATTCCTCTCTAACAAGTCAGATTTCCGTCTCCAAGTCTTAAGGAGTTTTTGTGGAATCTCACGAGCAGGTCGGCTAATGCGGCGTGGCCAGTGCGCACACCCGCACTTTCCCTGACTCCCACGCACACGAGTGGGAAGACCGCACAAGGAGACACTGATTATATATGCATGTGAGTGCGGTCAAACACTTGTGTGTACTGCAAAGCGCTCTGATTCGCAGTAAGGCTATATTTAATAAGATGCTATGTTATCAGGTACTCAGGGAGGTGATAAATGACTTTTTAAAACTAAATTACGCCTTGACCACACATGACGAAACTTCTTAGACACTAATTCATATTCGTTTAACAATCAAAATGGCATGGAAATAAGTGATCAATTTTTTTTATCATATCGTTTATAAAACATATGATAGAAGGATGCTTCCTACCTCTTTAAGTTGACGCCAACCATTCAAATTAATAAATAAATACAGAAAAAGACATATTTTTTGCACATTCGCTCAAACACAAAACTTCATACATACATTATGGGTATCCTGTAATGATAGGTGTAAGTTTTGGTTTAATAAATAAATAAATAAATTATGTATTTATAACAATAATGCATATAAGAGACAGTAGAGCGTTTCATCAGCTAAGTCTAAAGTTATAGTGGGTTCAAGCCTAAGTTTCCAGTTGCTAAAAACGGTGAGATGCGGGCAGCTGGTGTTTATGACCTCGAACCAGTTCCCCGAGTCTAAGCGTTCGGATACCATCTCAGCCTGTACGGCTCCGCTCTGTACCTACGAGTAGCTCTATGTACTTACTCGGGTGTCGAAGAACCCGCTTCGTTTGCAAGAAAACATTAAATTTAAATGGTAGCTTAATAATGTAAAAGTTGTCCAGTGAAGACGAGATTGCACATGATGGTCTTTTTGACACGTGTGCCAGGGGTTAGTAGTTATAGAAATTCCTCTTTAGATTTTTCTTCTTTTTTCTCCGTGTCGTTCACAACGGCTTGCTGTTAATATTCATCACCCAAATTAATCCATCACCCAAAATAGAATTTTAGCACTACAATTACCGTCAAAAATCACCTGTATGGCCTCATTATGTATCGTGCTAAAATATCTTTTTTTACACGTTTACTTTGCGTTCGTATTGCTTGTCAATTTTCACGGTTACATTGACGTTCCCTTATTGCCGTGTCGACAAAAGTAATACTTGTAGAAGGTAATCATTTTAAAATTGAGCTTATAACTTTATTGTAGCTCAACAAACCTAGACATTTACTTCAATAAATTGGTTACAGGCGGCTAGTAACGGTCCACTACAGGGTTGTCGATTACAATAATAGTTTTGACGACCCGATTGGAACAGTGGTAGTGAACGCTGCCTCTGATACAAGGGTTGCGGGTTCGATCCCCGCACAGTACAAACATTTGTGTGCATGAACATGTTTGTTTGTATTGGTCTGGGTGTTTGCTATGTATTATAAGTATGTATTTACAAAAGAAAAGTATTATATGTATATATTTGTAATCCCACTGTTGATTCTGATATCCGTAACACAGGTGCTTGAGCTACCTATCTCGGAGTCAGATCAATGGATGTGATGTTGCGAATTATTTATTTATTTTATTTATTATTTATAATAGTACAATTAAATAGTTGCAAAGTATTTTTTTCATTCTTGAATTCTTTTACTTTCATCATCATCATTTCAGCCAATAGACGTCTGCTGGACAAAGGCCTCCCCGAATGTTCTCAACACAGATCGGTCCTGTGCCGCCCGCATCTAATGGATTCCCGCGATCTTCACCAGATCGTCGGTCCCCCTTGTGGACGGCCTGCCACGGCTGCGACTTCCTGTACGTGACCTCCACTCGAAGACCTTTCCGCCCCAATGACCGTCTGTTCTCCTCGCTATGTGCCCTGCCCATTGCCTTTTTTGCTTTACATTCCGTGATAGTCTTATTCATTTGGTAGTAAATTCATTTGGTGTAAAGCCTCTGCGCCACACATTTACTCGTACCTCCTATTTTAGACAATAAGAAAAATATGGTAGGTTCTTCAGCTGACGAAGAGGGGTAAATCGGTTTTTTTTGTAATGATATATCTGAAGCTAAATATTTATAAAATACATTTTGTTGAATTTTCTCTCAGTTGTATCAACCCTCGTTTCAACTCAAGCAAATCGCACGATTTTCCTACATCTTTATCTGTATTTTTCCTAACTTTGAAGAAAGCAAAGCAAAGGAAATATTTAAATAGTTTCTGTTATTTTTGTCAAATGTAATTTTGAATATTAGACACAAAGAAAGAAAGAAAAACTATTTATTGACCGCAATACATAATACATTAAATAAAAAACGGTACAGAGCATAAGAGTTGCGGCCAACAAGGCTCAGCCTCAGCATATGCTGCAACTGCCGCAAGCAACAGCTGCAGCGCTGGAACCCAATTCTCGTGCTCGTGATATTTATTTTCATATATCACTAAAACATAGTTTTTTTTTATATTATTTTCAGGTGGTATCCGCCATGTTTTTTTCATATCGAAATCCCCAGAATTGGGCTCCTGGTTTTCAGGCTGAACCTTAAATGTGATATAGATTGTCAAAACTTTTCTAAATCAGACAGTAAGTACAGAACCAAGCTGGATACAAAAAAAAATCGCCCTGAAATATTGTATACTTAATGCGCATTATTACACCTCAAAATGTGAAAAAATAGCTAACATAACAAATTGGTAGGCAACTTTTGAGATAATCGCGAAATTACAATCAAAACTGGTCGAATACAAAACTTCCTTTTCTGAAGTCTGTTTAAAACCCATCTGTACTTTTATGGTAGAAGGCATTTTTAGATGCCAAAGCTCAATCACGTTTTTGCCTATGCAATTGGTCGTTACTGGCATCACATTAACCATGTTTGTTTACTCCTCTATGAAGCAACAGCTCATTACAAAGTTGAGCAATTATGCGCAGGCGCAGACTCCTCGCTTTCACTGCAATCGCCTCAAATAACTCGCTTAGCCTTTATCTTATGGGATATTAGCTGTTGCATACATACACATATAGGCCTTCCTTATTTACTTTGTTTAAACAATAAAAAATCAACATCATCTTTTTTCTACATATTTAAATTAAGGTGATCAAAGCAAAACATTGCTGAATTTTGAAAAAATTAAAGATGAGGTGAATATTTTTAGCCCCAATTTATGAGCTCGGATGTAGGTGTAACTCTCACATTGTTTAGCCCAATTAGACGGTGCATTTAGTAGTGACGCTGCCTCACACTCCAACAGTTGTGGGATTAATTTCCACCCAGACTAACATTTTTGTGTTGACCCTTTACGTAGGTTTAATGATATATGATGGGTATTTAGGTATTTACGTTTATTTTCGCATGGGAATTAACACAGATCGATCACCTACTCTTGACCAGGTGATTATTTTTAGACTTTTAGAATGAAACTCACTATGTACAGGGAATGCCCAACCTGTTTTAACTAGGGCATTCCTTGTACACGGTGATGATAGCGGGCCGTCTCCATACACACCCAGACCTGAACCTGAAGCACTTATTTAGCCAGGTCTTATAAAACAACACAGAATGCTAAAACATTATGAAACGTAGCTTGAAATCAATATTAAACGGAGTTGTTTCCTTACTTACCTTTCGCTTGCACCTTGAAATCTGCTTGCAACTCGTTTAGCTACAGTTACATCTGAATCCGACATAATTAAAATATTCCACTTTACATGCCGTAATTAATCTAGTCGATAACGGGTAAAGGAGCGCCAAAGAGAGATACCAAGACACCAGAAAGTAGCGACTGGTAGAGCCCGATATGGCGATACTGCTTTCGCGCACGAGCACTACCAGCGCAGCCGCTGCGACGCCAGCCCTTTACAAGTTTTGGATTATTTACTTCCTATATATGTAGTTCCAGTATTTTTCCATCGGAATGCGGGATAAATACTACATTCCAGTGGTTCCAATGTTATTTTTTATACTACAACAGACAAGCATTTAACATTAATCAAACCTGACGTTAAGTGAAGATGAGGCCCAGGTCATGCTTATTCACAATTATGCCTTAAAGAGACCCAGGTGCTTAAAAAAGACTTAAATACCAGGGTCACCATTCTACAATCGCACGACTAGACGCCGCGGCAAACTTCACCAATACTACCTGGAACCAATCCCTTCCAGAACTCTTCGTTTCCAGCGCTCCTTTTTTCCGCGCTCGTGCAAACTCTGGAATGACCTTCCAGCCGCGGTGTTCCCTGATCGCTATGAAATGTCCTTTTTTAAACGAGGTTTGAAAAGAGTTCTTCTCTCACGGTAGGCAACGGCATGACTCTGCTCCGGCATTGTTGATGTCTATGAGCGGCGGTTACCGTTTACCATCAGATGGGCCGCAAGCTCGTCTACCTACTATAAGCAATAAAAAAAAAATACTTCGGGTAACGAGTTTGACTACTAATCTGTCCGCATCAAAAAAGATTTGTTATAGATAGATAGATAGATATACTTTATTGCACAAAATACACAACTCTTAAGTTGTGTATTATACTAGGCTTTACAGAAATTTTGTGTACAATTTTGGTTATGTATTTAATTGAAAATGTCAATTCAGAAGAGTTGACATGTATTGAATTGAAAATTTTTCTTATTTTTTTTGAACTGGTGTTTTCGTTCATAGATAAGATTAATATTAAACTTATACAAACACAGTAGTGGACGGTTATCAATTGGAACATAATGACGAGGTCAAATAACCTTTAACCCATAAAGCACGTTTGTATAATATATCATTAAAACTATTATGATTTCTTAAACAAACTGTCTCCATCCATCGATTTAGCTGCTAAAAAGTGTCGCAATCCACAAATGTTCAGGCACGATTTCATTTCGTGACCAGTGGCAAATCTCAAGGGCACGCTAAACCTTCAACAAAGTAGGCCTAGTATTACAGCCACTGTCAAACCTATGACACTTGTCGTAACCAATACGTGGATTCGCATTTAGCAAATTTCACTAAGTGCAAAGTATTGTTACATAGACGAAACGTCCAGTGAAATCGCAAACACGGCAAGTCGAAAATCGTGTTGACCGTGTGCAGATGATCATACTCTTTCAACATCGTAAATCTATGTGTAAGTAGTGAAGGTGCCACATTGAGTGCTCGTAATGTTGAAAGTGATATGCATCATGGAGCAGTGAGATAAGTTTTCCTTATGTATTGGAGGTTACTATTTTGCCATTATGTATGCCTGCAGTTTACTTTCTTCCTGATTTTTTTTTCTATACCTATTAAATCTCACGCCTTCGACATGGTCAAAAATAAAATCGTAAACGTCAAATGTTACTGTAGAGAAATATCAATGAGTATCAATTAAGTGCTGCTAGCAATTTGAGAACAATAATTACTTAGTGTACATATTAGTGAGTACCTTTTGCTCTTTATTTTTGACGTCACTCTCAGGGGAAAACCAAGCTATTTGTCCTATCTTTCACTCACGAATCCTTCCCATAGACTGTGACAGATGTGTCGTAAGGTAGTATAAAGATAGCAAATTTAACGTTCCTTCCACTTAACCCTCTACAACAACGTTTAATTTCACATAAGGTTAGACTTGGGGGAGGACTTTGCCCAGCAATGGGCTCTGCAGACTAATTAAAAAAAAGACAAAAAGGTCACATCTAAACTTATCAGAACTATTAACTTTTTTGCGAATAGCCAGACATTTGGCCGCAATCTCACCTGATGGTAAGTGATGGTGCGGCCGAGGGTAGACATGTCTGCCTAGTAACAGCTACTCCCTCCACTCTTGAAACCTTCAAATCAGTGTTCAGTTTGCTTTGTAATCTATTTGAGATACTCGTACTTTACATACAATACTGTTATCCACATTTAAACTAAGACGCTGGTAATTTGCTTTCCCCCTCAATATTCTGCCATTTGTCCATCAAGCTGATAGATGACGTGAAGATTTCACCCCACGATGTAATTGAAAGTGGTTTTCCCTTGTTCAAATTGTTTTCTGTCCATCATACTCGTTAATCAGCTAACATGGCAACTAAGAACATACAAAATAATTTATCTTCATAAAGGGTAATGAGATAAAATCTTGGACTCTTGCTTATTTCTACCTGATATCATCAACAGTATCGTTAGATCTCGCAGCTTTTCATGGGTGGCGATGATCACATATCATCAGGAGACCCAGCTTGATAGTTGGCTGTTTCAAGCATAAAAAATAATCAAGGCAACTGCACAAAAGTGTTAACCTATCTATCAGCTTTTGCGCTGCAGTATGATCAGAACTACAGTATGCTCAGAGCTGCAGTATGCTCAGAGCTGCAGTATGGTCAGAGCTGCAGTATGCTCAGAGTTACAGTATGCTCAGAGCTGCAGTATGCTCAGAGCTGCAGTATGCTCAGAGCTGCAGTATGCTCAGAGCTGCAGTATGCTCAGAGCTGGAAATTCAGAAACTACTAAAATACCTAAAACACTCAGAATCAACTCAAATATCTGTTTTATTTCAATCAACCAAACATTTTTTTTTAAGTGATAGATGACAAACGGATCGCCTGATAGTAAGCGATTTCCGCTGCCCATAGACACAAGTGGTGGAGCGCGCTGCCAACTTTTAAACCGCCTTTTCCCCCGGATTGGGCCTTCGGTAACCTCACTCACGCAGCGAAACACAGCTTAGTGCCGCTTCACGCCGGTTTTCTGTAAGGCCGTGGCCGTAATATCACTCCGTTCGAGCCGGCCCATTCATGCCGAAGCGTGGCTCTACCACGGGCAACGGTTACTATCGGTGCGCGAATTAAACTCGCGATTATTGCATCTTCACAGTTAGTTACCATTTTGGTAATCAGGTGTACGGGTAGAAGGTTCAATGGACGTCATAATCAGTAAATCAACTAATTCGAAATTGTATTCTATAAAAGCTCATAAGTAACATGTCTGGTTACGCGCACCCGCAGTTAGTCGCTTTATTTGGTAAAAGTGAGTTTAGATCTGCTAATGGTTACGCCTGCGACTGGACTTTCGCTCTGTACCAAACGAGTAGTGCCGATGCCGACTATCGATAGTCAATTGTAAGAATATCGATACGTTTAACAATAGTACAATATAAGGTCTATTTTGACCGATAGCAAAAATCGGAACTAATACTGTCTTCTTAGAAAGTCTCACGGAAAGTAGTTACACTGCTTTTGACAAAAAAAAATATACATATAGCATGAATGGGTCGGCTCGACCGGAGTTATACCACGGCCTCACAGAAAACCGTCGTGAAGCGGCACTGTGCTGGGTTTCGCTGCGTGAGAGAGTACCGGAAGCCCAATCCGGCGGAAAGGGGGGGTTTAAAGGTTGGCGGCCCACATGTGACTCCACTGGTGTCTTGGGTGTCTATGGGCGGCGGCAATCGCTTACCATCAGGCGATCCGTGTGCTCGTCTGCCACCTATCACATAAAAATAAATACATATACCTATCAGCCAAAGCAAACGTGATTTTCTTGTTTCACGATAGCCGTATGGTTAAAGAAATTTCATAAAACTCTCTGCTATGTCAGAAATAGAGCAGATGTGCTCTGAGCTACCGTGTACTATAATCGTTCTTACTATTTTCTATTATTCAAAAACAATAGATTGAATTGTGATAGTCAATACGTCAGAGATTTACGTTCGGATGGAGCTATTTATATGTATAATAGCTATCGAACTTCACTTGGAAGTTCGTTCGATATGCTATTATGCTGTGCTTTTACATAAAAAAATATTATCGGTAGATATTATATATAATTGTAGAATGAACAAATTGAGAACGAAATCGCACATTTAAAAAAATCTTTATAGGTACTGTTAGGTTTCCTGGTTAAAATCTCGTCGTCCATCTCGGCGGCCCTCTACAAGTAAACTCTTTAAGCCCTCTTGACACTCCCGTCAGGAGTCCATATTCAACAGCATAAACTTTCTTCTAAATGAGCGACATTAAACCGACAGCCAGCAACGAAGGAGTTCACCATCGTTACAATTCTCTATCAATAGAGATTTTCTGGGATCAAATCGATATCTTAACATCGATAGTAAATACTTGGATGCATCTTTCTTAACAACGATTTAACTGGACGTTAATTTGTGCTCCCAAGTTATTCGCTAAAGCAATTGATTGGCTATTGAAATAAGCGTGGCCATTTATTACACTGCACTTAAGTTTGTCTTGTTTTATTGTTAATTTATCTCTACTTAGTTTCAGTAATAATCTCGATTGGAAGTTATTTTATTAGGCACACATAATTTATTTATTTTACTGACAATTGTTTGTAACAGAATGTAGTAAATATGCTAAAGTACCTCAATAAAATATCAAGTCCATTAATTGATTTTCTTTTGACTTATAAAATTAAATTATAACTAATTAATTTTAAAAGCTTTGTTCTCATTATTGATAAAAAAATACACTTTGAACTGTGCACCAAATCAATGCAATTTCATAAACTTAACGTAGAGTTCGAAAATGCTGAAAACTACAAAATGGTGCGAGCGAAAGAGCACACTTTCTTGTTAAGTATACAAGTTGGTGACACATACAAGTACATAATAGAATACCGTAACTTAAGGTGACAGGTAGGGCACACTGATGACGCCAATTGATATTAATTTTTAGCTACTAAATCGGATCTATTTTAAACAATTTCGGGGTTACAACCTCTCGGCAGACACTTATCATCATCATCAGCCCATTTAAGTCCCCACTGCTGGGGCACGGGCCTCCCTCAATCATGAGGGGTTATTGCCATACTTACCACGCTTGGCAGACGGGTTGGCGAGGGTTTTGATATAAATGCAGAGTTTTCCTTCTCTGGGTGCTGATGATCATGCCAGCAGCTTTACCTTAGTCGCCTTTTACGACACCTCGGTAAGAGTCAGGGTGGCCTATTCTACTCTGCCGGGACCACACGACGACTATTTATTAAATAACTATGCACAAATGTTGAGTCCGTTTTTGTACGCGAAAAGTTTATTCACGCCAAAAGCGGCCACTTTTGGCGGTAATTCATAATTCGAGTGCAAAATCAGACCAAATAGTTAACTATAAGTATTAAATAAATATAACCCCGAAATATGTACATAAATATGTACATAATTATTAGGTATCACTTTTGTTGACATGCATTTAACATATTTTTAGTTATTTAATTGAATAAAGTTATTTACCCCGAAATTGTTTAAAATAGATTCGGTTTAGTTGCTAAAAATTATAATCGATTGGCGTCGCTAGTGTGCCCTACCCGTCACCTTAACTAGTTAGCAACGTTGACCAATGGTAATAAAACAACCAACCAACCCGTTGAAAGTCTTATTTCCTTTCACATCACCGATTGTTCAATCAATCCTTGCACTCAGAACTTAGATGCATTTCATTTATAAAACGACAAACTATTACTTAACTTACATAAAACATATGGAACTAATCCGAATAAATTAGATCTCCGCCATAACAAGAGATCATTAAAATTGTCTGTCGTTTTCGATTCTGACTCCAACAAAATAAACAATTTACGTAAGTAAAGGACATACGGTCGGAAATCGCGCATCTTATTTCTATCGGCTTTCTATACTGGATTATCTCTCTCAAATGTGAAGATTATAAATATGTTCGAATATTATGTTTAATTTATAGGAACGATAATGGTAGCTGTCAAAACTAAACGATTCGATTTTATTACTAGAATGATGATTGTTTCTTGCGGTCAGTATAAAATTTTGATCATGCTATTTAATTGTACTAATCACGATATTCCAGGTCTTAAAAATATACAAAATGTAGTTGAAAAGCAGACAGCAGTCACTCGAGCTGTCAGATATATTGTAGATTTCAAATGTGGGAGAGCCACGCTTAGGCATGAATGGGTCGGCTCGACCGGGAGTGATACCACTGCTTCACAGAAGACCGGCGGGAAGAAGCGCCTGCGCTGTGTTTCGCCGTGTGAGAGAGGAGGCCCAATGGGGGGGAAGGGGAAAAGATTGGTAGCGCACTTGTGACTCCACTGGTGTTGCGGGTGTCCATGGGTCGCGGAATTGCTTACCATCAGGTAATCCGTCTGCTCGTCTGCCACCTATCATATAAAAAAAGAAGATTTTCGCACGTATTGACATTTGTTAATTCATTTATCGCCATTATAATTTTAACCCTAATCAGAATGCGTTTTATTGTTAATATTATGAAGGATCTTATGGAATGGAAGCCGTGTAATAACACTCATCTGGAACCGTGTCACGAACAAACCGGCAAGGTTTTCAGGGCACACTAAATATACATATGATGTTTTAAAATAAATAAATTAAAAAAAAAATTACAAATCAAAACATCCAAAAAGATCTTGGGTATTGTCTTCGCGTGATGTTAACGATATCATAAAAGTACTTATTAAAGTCTTTTCATATTCTCTCACAAATCAGTACACTGAAGTAGCCGATAATCTTTGAAGCAGACTTATGAGATAAGCCTTCGGCGTTAAAACCATGTTAAAACTAATAACATTTGACGATGCATAAAAATGTGCATAGGCATATCACGCGCAATCAATAAAACAAACAGACAGACAATGTTAAAACAAACATACTTTAAACTGTAATGAGAAATTATGCGGTAAAGCAGATATCCAAGGAGGTCGTAACGCTAAAAAAATTTACTGAATAAAGCTAAAGATGTCGTTTAGGAGCCCGGGATATATTTAGACCATGAATCAGAATTTGGGGAGTCTGGTAATTACAATGAAGTGACTGCCGTCTGACCTGTCGAACTGAATCATAGTTACACGTTTCAGAAACTTTCCGAAACTGACAGAGTAAGACAATAACTGTAAAATATTTAGAAATTCCGTACAATGGTGAATTGTGAATCATATTGATGTCACCTGGCATTATGCGGAGACAAACACATGAATATTAACAATGCTAAAATTTGAAAACACACGATAAACAATACGAGAGGTTTTTTTAATCGAGTTAATACTCGATAAACAATGCTTAAAGGCACATATTGGGCGGAAAGTTATTGATTGTGTAACATCATAGGGCTGGCAAAACAGAGAGTGTAAACATTTACTTGTTCCTTTCCTTTCTCATTGATTAACGGGCGTGTTCGTAATTAGGGTTGTGTATGGTGATTTTTGCGATAACACATGAATAAACCTCATATCAACATATGTCAGAAATAGAGCAGATGTGCACTGGGCTGATGTGTAAGTACTATCGTTTTAACTATTTTCTATTATTCAAAAGCAATAGATTGAATTTTGATAGCCAATACGTCAGAGATTCACGATATTATCGGTATTATTTATAATTGTAGAATGAACAAATTAAGAACAAAATTGCACATTTTAATATCAACATTCTGGTGTTGACCAAAAATAAACCAACCAATTTGGCAGAGTGGCGGCAGCAGCCGATTTGTGTGTTTGTAAATAAGCGTTTATGTTTTAGATTTGTATTTCAGTTCTTCGATGGCCATAAGCCCACGTCACATCGACAGCCTAACCGAAGAACAGTCCATAGACAAAATCATGGAGCAGCATGTTTCGTTTACACTTCCAACAGTTAGTACCTACCATTAGGTAGGTACTAACTGTTGAAATTTCTATTAAGAAATAAATAAATTCATACGGAAGAATTAGGTACAAAATATTGCTTAAATACAAAATTATATTACACCCAGACATTAGATAAACACAATTTCATCACACGAATATTTGTCCAAAGTAGGAATCTAATCCACGACCTTTGGCGTATGAGACAGGGACAATACCAAATGCGCCATCGGTCCAGTCAAACATAGCAACCAGATAGAAAATTAATTTTTATAACCAAACCAATGGACTCCGGACCCAATCCTCATCTTAGCGTTTAGTTCCCGGTTGCATCCAAAGCAGTCGCATTGGAGTTCAGGGTACGCTTGGACCATGATTCAGGATTTGGAATCTGGTATTTACAATCTGGATTCAGGACCCATTATAACACTTAAAAGAATTTGATACTAACCAGTTCACAGATTTGTTTATTTATTTATTTAGGCTAAGGCTACACAACAGACAATAATCTAAGACAGATTACAAACAAATGAGCAATTATAGTTTAGGACCAAATTAATGTCCACAAAATGTGAGCACAATTGAGGTAATCTTTTATGCTTTATGTTTCTTTATTTCATGGTATAAAACATTGATTTTCACCTCTTAACCTTTTTACTTTACGTTTAACCTTCCAATCTGCAGCAGCCCTGGACATTGCACTCATCATTCCCACATGTTTGGCGATGTGCTCTCACCTTGTTATGACGCAATGCACCACTCACTCATGAATACCGTACAAATCTTTTACATGCAACCAATTTGGAACTATCACCACAGATGAACATGTTCCTATCGCCTGCACTCACGCTATGCTTTGAAAAAACTCTAATTGAAAATTTTAAATTGATTGGCCGCCATCTTGGATTTAATTGCACATCAAAGTATGAGTGACTCCAATTTAGTAAGTCTTAGATTTATTTTCAATTTAGAAACATAAAATACATAACAAAGGTTCTCTCTAAATGCATACAACCGTTCTTCTGATGCAGTCGGCCTGGTAAAAATAAAAATTACAATTTATAGATGGGATAGTAGGTATCATTATACAATCTAGTTAGAAAATATATGTAAGTACATAAAAATAAACATTTACAACAAGGTAAATCGTGTAAAATTACACACATTTCATACCCACTCCAAACATTAAGTATAAAACCTGTTATTACGCTGTATAAAGGTGTAAAAAAATATATTACAGAATTGAATAATAGGTAATCTTGTACAGTGTAAATTCACACATTCACTTTGTATCTCCTTATTAAAAAACCAGTCAAATAACGATTGTATAAGTATCAGGAAATATTGATCTTCAAATCACGTTCCAAAATCAAAAATATAAGAAAGTAGAGCAACATTTTATTAGCTTCCATCTAAACTTCATTTATTTTTAACAGGTTTTTCATCATCCGCCACATGTCGTTTCTACGAAAACGGCCAGTAAGTAACAGCACATGAGTAAATAAATATATTTTAGTAACAGTTACCACCTGAGGCTTCCGATAGATACCGGCACAATGGGTGTTCCGTTCTACGTGCTCGGTGTAACGGCAATCGGTTTCGTGTAATGGAACGTTAGATAACTGAGGTCTGTGGTCGCTCCTGAGATTTTATCTGTGATGCGGTAGATTTTTCTGATGGTTGGCCGTTTCATTTTGTATTATTCAATTAGTTGTAACCTTACTCTTGATGATTAAATACTCTGTTAAGTTTTCTCATATGTAGGCAATGGTTACGTTTCAATTGATAAAATTACAATCAATAATTCAACGTTAAATATTTTTTCAATATTTATTAATTGTAATAACAATGTAATGTAATGTTAATTCTCTGTACATGTAACAATTTTGTAAAACACTTAAGAGATCTTAAGTAAATAATTTAGCTTATACCATAAATTTATCCAATAAACAATATTCAATCTACACTGTTTCTTTGATTAGAATAAAAAGTACTTATCTAGTAAAGAAATCACAATCATCACATATTAGGTACTCACAATAACCAGCATGATAATTCAAATGATAAATTAGTATTATTAAGGCTTATACGACAGTAATGTACATCGAAACTTAGAATCACAATAACTATCCTTGTAAAATGTTTACACTAGACAAATCAATTTTACAAGACAGATAAATATAACTTAGATGTCTCAAAGATCTCTAATCATCTTCATTACATTGCCACAAGTAAAAGTGTGGTCCAAAACATTAGGAATATTAGGTAATTCCGAGACAACTAATAAAACAAACTACATTGTGAGCAAAACTCATTGTTCTTCGTTGCCCAATCAACCTGATGAAGTACTTCAATCTTCACACCGAAAACAGAAACACGAGCCAATCTCATCTTTACTACATTCAAAATAACAGCGCAACCTCAATTTTCTGGGTGCAAAATTAGAATTGTCAAATTTACTAAGCCGACTAAATTGAATTGGTCAAACAACTGTATCATAAAGATTTGCAGTTTCTTGTCTTCCAAATTGGTCGGATTACTTCATCGTCATTTCGGCGATACGTCAAATGGTTCAGTGACCTTTAGATCAGTGGAAAGAAGGCTCAGATGATTAAAGAGATCAAGAGATACGTACAAACAATGATTCTAGTGTTTTGGGAGTTCCCATCGTTTAATTTAGATTTGAATTAAAGTATTTGAGTCGTGGAACGTAACCTTACAATTTTATAATTAAGCTGATTAGGTATTATTAATTGAAAAAATAATGGCTATCCTGTCACAATGCACATTAATAATATTCTCTTACCGATTTACTGATCAGCAACGTACGCAGGATATATTATAGTGCTCAAGTGTGTGCACAAACACAAGTGCACTCTCTATTCCCTTACCCTCTTATTCCGATGGGGCACTACTGTGACACGACCAGAGAGGGATTGGGCGCAGGACCAATGGCTTAACGTGCTTTCCGAGGCACGGGGGTACAAGACCGCCAACTTCCAGACTCCGAGCTACTACTAAGAATTTCTTACCGAAAACTTAGGTTCAAATTTTTGGCCCGACCCGGGGATCGAACCCGGGACCTCTTGAGCAGCCGTCGCTTTAAAGTGCGATCCACTAACCACTGCGCCACCGAGGCAGTCAGTTCACTTTATAATAATTATTAACAGCATAATCAGACCTACTATTTACAAACAAAAAGGTTATTGGATTTAACGCTAATTGAAGTTCCTAAATTAGCTGTCGAGGTTCCTGAGACAGAGCCTGCAGATAGACAAACGGACAGCGAAGTCTTAGTAATCGGGTCCCGATTTTACCTTTTGGGAACGGAACCCTAATAAAAGAATAGTTCAAAAAAGATACCATCGATGAATAAATGTGCAAACACTGTAAACCTAAAAAACATTAATTAACTACTGAAACTGTAACAATAGGCCATTTTCAACTATCAACAACAAATTATGAAATTATATTACTTGTATAGTTTTCATCACGGGAAATGCAAATATAACGTTATTTTCCCATGAAATCCAAAGATAAATTTTATTTTTCTAAATCAAAATTGAAGTTTTAGTATCTGTATGTCACGTGCTTTCAAACGCCGACCGCCATGATGTGACGTCATTATACTAAACATCTTTTTGACATCTTTGTTTACTTACCTACAACGTTCATCGAAATTTTGACATTTCACAATTTTAGTTCAATGCCCTTTGATTTAGTTATAGTGACATCACCATTATGGCGGTCGGTGTTTTAGCGCGTATATTTTACGTCAAATTTTTGATATTTTTTTTATAATTTATAAATATTTTGCAGAAATAAAAATAATGCTTGATTATCTGATATATATGAGCATTATACAAAATATTTGAAAAAATAGGAGAATTCCCTATTCTCGAACCGATTAGACACTAAATCAAAACTCGAATCGAGATAAAAACTAAATCTAACAAGAATCCAATAGACATACAATAGATTCAATAGGAGCTTCCCATAACCTTCCACATTTCACAGTCAAACAATCACGAGCAACCAATCAACAGCTATCAGTTATGTATGGTTGTGTGTGACGAAACCGCCGAATGCCAGAGTTCATACAAAAGACTTCAACGAACGCCTTAACTCAATCCACAAACAATCAGTGAACTAATTTCTCAACTTCAAGAGCCCAATTCTCGTGCTTGTGATATTTTGAGAACATGGCGGATATCACCCGAAAACCATACAAAAAAACTATGTTTTAGTGATATATGTTGTATGAAAATAAATGTCACGATCCCGAGAATTGGGCTCCAACTCTTCTCGACCAGTCTTTATCCGTGGATAAATGTATGGTATAAGGTCAGATTCGTATAGAATGACAGCGCTATACCATAGATTTTCTATCGGATTATGATTGGTCGAATCGGCCCTTAATCGAATTAAACTGATGCAGCTGTTTTTTTTTAATCCAATAATAAATTTTTGGATTAAAAAAAAACAGGCCGTGTGGTGCCCGGCAGAGTAGAATAGGCCACCCTCACTCTTACCGAGGTGTCGTAAAAGGCGACTAAGGTAAAGCTCTGGCATGACTCATCAGCCCCAGACAGAGGAAAACTCTGCATTTATATCAAAACCCTCGCCAACCCGTCTGCCAAGCGTGGTGACGTCTGGCTAATTACTCCTCATTGATTGTGAGGGAGGCCCCGTCGTGCCCCAGCATGGGAACTTACATGGCTGACGATGATAATAAGTTTTAACGGCCTACCGTTCCTTAAATGCTACATAATTCAATATATATTTATTTGCTCATTTAAATTATGATTTTACAAATTTGGTTCTTCATTGAAAAAATAAGTTACTAATTCTTTTTTTTTAGAGTTTCGCGTTGCATTATAACTATAATATATCAATACGGGGATTAACACGATATTTATTATGTGAAACAACATTGTGTACTCACATATTTGGCTCGACGTTTCGGCTTCGTTACAGCAGCCGTGGTCACGAGCAGACAATTGATACATTAAAGTTACTAATTCCATGCTAATTCTAATAAAATGTTAAACGTCCTTTTGATACTCGTATTTCTGCGAAATGAAAGTTAAGCTTCATCGCGAATTAACTAATTATTTCCAAATCTGATTAATCACTAAACTTTCTAGATTATTTACAGTTTTCTTAATTAATCACTAAACGATAGTCAGTCAAGGTCTTTTCATTTTTTCAACAACTGTTAAAGGTAGCCTGAGAGTGAGTCAAAAGATAGGTATGATTTAAATTCAATAATTAATTTGCCAGTCTTATCTCGACTTGATATCATAAATAAGCAAATATGGTTTTGAATAAGAATAATCTTAAAACTCAAAGAACAATCCTTCGAGCTTATCTTCACCTAACATCATTGATTCAGCTCAAGTGTTTGCCTGTTTTAACATAAAACAAAAATGTAAGAAAAAAATAATCTAGATAACCTTTAATATAAAGTCAAACATCAGACTAATAAATATAAATCTTAACGCATCTGAGGAAACCACCAAAGTGAATCCAACCTCGGTCTTAATAAACAATGGACGTTAACTATAACAATTGTTTTTAAAAGCCTCCAATCTGAGCATGTACTGTGGTAATGAACGAGTTTCACAACATCGACTTGGCAGGTCGATTTACTTACCTCAGAACTGAGCACATATACCTCAGAACCTTTCCACACGTTGGGTCACAATCGGTCAACGGATCTATGCAAGAAATGTCCAAAATGTTATATTAAGAATAAAAACCGGGACTAAACGTTTCAAAATCAATCAAGTTCATTTTAGCACTTACTGCTTGACATTTCGCTGGAAGTTGCAACGGTCGTTGTATGCATATTATATGTATAATGCAACGCGAAACTTAAATATCGTCAATGGAGTTTTTCCTCCCGTACTATCCTTTTTTCCGGACTATCTGAATTCCTAACGACTACAATTATTCTGATTATTATAATCTCTTCTAAACTCAGAGGCACATTCTAAACGCACATTAGCGGATTTTTTATGTAGACGTGCTGACTTCATGGTTTAATACTTTAAAAAGTAAAACGTTTCATTGTAATATTTTTGACGCAATAAACACCAAATGCCCTCCAAAAACACGTTCTAAATACATCTGCATTTCTTTCACTCACATCATCGTCGCTTTTGAAAACGCCGCTTGCTGCACACATCCTCATCATTGGTTGGTTGTAATTGTAAAACAGTTATAAGTAATAGGCATTCTTATCTACATCAGGCCCTTTGCCATTCCAGAACTTTATCACTTCAGCTGACAGCCGTAAGAAGTGAGAGTTGTAGAGGCTTTATCGACCATTTAAAAACAGGTGTGTCTCTATACGTTGTGTTCTGTTTAATTTATTTCTGTAGTTAACATTTTTATAGGTACATAGGTATCTCTTTCTAATTTGAATCAGAATCAGAAACCATTTATTGCGGTAAATGTGGTTACAATAAAATCGATCATTAAAATATGTGATAAAGTTGCATTGACTTTTTCTAAAATATATTTGACAGATTTAGTCTGAAACAATTAATTATATTCCCATCACCTTTAATAGATTTAATCAAGGTTAATAAAATATTTACTCACTTTAAGGTCATACGAAGATTATAAGAATTCCTATGAATGTCAAATATAACGCTAACGCTGATTCTTAATGGTTCTTCTACCGAGAAGAACCAGTAAGAAACTATGTAGCGACTATTTATTATTAAAACTACATTTTAATAACGATGCAATATTCTTTATTCGGTAGATAATGATAACTTGTAATGTTTCCAATATAACTTATGTTACCGTTCTTTGCAACCTGTATGGTATGTATGTACGTGTAACAATTTCTGTTGGAAATCGTTCACTGTTCCTGACAGGATAGGCTTAGCCTAGTGTGAGGACCAGCTTAATGTAATAGTTGTAAAAATGCGTATTGGTAATAAAAAAAACTTTACTTTAAAAAATAGAATAAAGACTATCTCTGACTCATTTAAGTATTTTTCCCCACGAAGCACTCACGTCACAGCTATGTGGCATCTGGTCCTTTCCCTGCGCCCGCAGGCGTCTCAGCCAGTCTCAGGGTCGCGCGCCGGCGCACCCACACACCCACTCTCGATTTCAGCTTGTGCGTACGTGTCCCAATAGCAAAAAATTACGCATCATAGTGAGAGTATAACGGGCCTATTAGCATGACCATGCTGTAATGGGTAACTTCATAAAGTTACAAATGACGAGTCAAATCAGAACCTTTTTTGTGAAGGAAAATCTATTTTTTATGATACGACAGACAAGCATTTGATCTCAATCTCACCTGATGTTAAGTGAAGATGAGGTCCAAGGTGGGCCAGCATGCCCGTGAAAAGCCTATTCACTTTTGCCTTAAAGAGGCCCAGGTTATATTGTTCAGGAAATACATCGGCGGACAACCAGTTCCACTCCTTGGATGTTCGCATCAGAAAGGAGTTTGCGTTGCGCTTAGTATGGATGGCTGGAACTTCAACCATATAGGGACGGCAGCCCAGTTTTCGCATAGTATCCCAATAATTGAATAGGGCTGGCGGAACGCTTTGGACGTAAATGAGAATGACACGTTGAGCTGATGATGTTGAGGAATAATATTCTAAGCTTGACAATCTGAGATCATCTGAAAAGTAGATGAATGGTTATTGAGGCTAAAATAAGTATAAGGCTTGAATAAGTATATGACATCATTATAGGCCCAATCCGGGGCAAAAATGGACTTATAAAGTTGGTAGAGCTCTTGTGACTCCACTGTTGTTTCGTCCGTGTCCATAAGCGGCGGAAATCCCTTACCACCAGGATCTGCCAACTATGACATAAAAAAAACAAAAGGTAATATTGACGTTCGGGAAAGTGAAAGCAATTGAATTAATTATTAATTTTCCCAGCGGCAGGATTGCAATTTGAACCTTTGAAATAGCTATCGAATACTTCGATAATAAGCATTATTAGACTCATACTGAAAGAAATGGAAACGTTAATAGATTTCTTAAGACCCCTCATAAGGGGCATTATCGCTTATTGAAGTTATATCAGAGTATAATTGCTTACAAATCGGTTGACCAGACGTCCACAAAAAGAGAAAACAGCCGTGTAACTGATAAAAACTCATTACGCTTGGTGCGCTAATCTGCACAGAATAGTTTTTAATCTAGTTTGAACGGTTGAATAATCAGAGAAATAACTTGCAGGAATATAATTGATGTGTGAAAGGCCTACTTTGGTATGTTTTTTAAATTATTCGTTATATGTCTGTGTAATATATGTATTTAAGTATATATTAGTGTTCCTCTGTTGTCGGATATCTGTAACACAAGTGCTTAAGCTACTTAGTACGGAATCAGGTCAACCTATGAGATGTTGTGAGAATTATTATTATTATTTTGGTTTAAACATTTTTTTCCTCGAAACATTTTTTTAAATATTTCGGATTAGACTGGGCTCTGGCTTATTATTATTATGTGATAGGAGCAGACGGATTACCTGATTATGGTAAGGGATTACCGCCACCCATGGAGTGTCAGTGTCCAATTCCTTGCTTACTTTTTATAAAACTGAATCTAGTTTTTAGGTGGCGGACGAGCAGACGGATCACCTGAGGCGATTACCGCCCTCCATGGACACCTACGACACCAGTGGAGTCACAAGTGCGCTGCCGATCTTTAAGGTGACGGGTAGGGCACACTAGCGACGCCAATCGATTTTAATTTTTAGCTACTAAACCGGATCTATTTTAAATAATTCCGGGATTACAACTACTCGTCAAACACTTATACTATTTAGTAAATAACCATGCGCAAATGTTAGGTGCGTTTTTGAACGCGAAAAATAGATTCACGCCAAAAGTGGCCGTTTTTGGCGTGAATCTATTTTACGCGTACGCGTTGGATCCAACATTTTGCATGGTTATTTAATAAACCCGTGCCCTACTCGTCACTTCAAACCTCCCTTTTCCCCTTTATTTGGCCTCCGGTACCCTCACTCACGCAGCGAAACACAGCACAATGCTGCTTCACGCTGGTTTTCTGTGAGGCCGTGGTATCGCTCCGGTCGAGCCGGCGCATTCATTACGAAGCGTGGCTCTCCCACGGTCTTGATTAAAAATATTTTTTTTTAGAAAACTCATCTTACTATTGTGATTTTTTTAAATACCAAAAAACTTCTTCAGGGCATCATTATACTTAATTAATAGCATTTTTCACCAAAAAACATAGGGTCTAATCTCAAACCAAAAAATCACCTTCAAATACAAAGGTGACTAGCTGATTGATGCAATTAGTATGGGAACGCGAATTTTCTTTGTGAGATTAAACCCTATGTTCTTTGGGGGAAAATGTTTGTATTCCTACCCTAGAAGTTTCTTGGGTAGGTAGTACCTTTAATTACTAGTAAAACTAATACTAGTTACTTTGTGCAATAAAGTGTATCCATCTGCCTATTAGTTTGTTACTATTAGTCATAAGGAAGACTCTTATCGATTCGATGTTATGTTATTGTATGTTTGTTCGATATCTCCGTTATTAGTTTGGCTGACATGTAATATATTTTATTAAACCTTCTATCTTAAGTATAGGGCCTTCTGTTTTGTCTCAGAACAGTAAAAGCTCATGTCTTTGACCGCACGTCTCGGCATCCGGCTGCGGCGGAAGTAACGGGCGCGAGTCGCGTGCGCAATATCTGTCTACCATACTTCTCAAACTTTGCTTCATATCTGGCGATGTCTTGAAACTTAATCCGTCTGCTCGTCTGCCAGATAACAAATTAAAAAAAAAGAACCCGACGAATTGAGAGACCTCTTCCTTGTTTTAAAGCAGGTTAAAAAAATACTCGGTTTCCCAATTGTAAAAGCGGAATTTTATTTCCACCACTAAAACCATTGTGGCATGTTGCAGATAACTTTTCAATCTATGAATTTCATTTCTTGAGATACCTTATTGAAACGTGTGTCCATGATCCAGTTTATGTTATTCCCTTGTCTGCGTTGCGAAGGTCTGTCTGACCTCTGATTGCTTTATTATAATAACTAGGCTCACCGAATCCATAAAATGTCAAACAATTTCTCTCTTGCGGGACCTAACAGAAATCCGGATTATCGCCATGCGCACAAACGTCCATGTCATATAATTATATTCCGTAAGTACGCATTTACATTGGTCGTGGTAACCGCACATGCGGACAACGCACGCTACACTACACGGGGACGGAGTGGAGCGGAGGGCCGCATTCGAGATAACGAACGGTCGGCTTACCGACCAAGACCAATGTGCCCCTAAGAAACCGTGCGGGCAACACCGCTCACTTTGACAATCTATATCTCCTGTATGTAGATATTGGTGCGGTCCGATACAAAGTCGATCGACAGCGAGGCCACGTCGCCGGAAATACACGTTTCATTGTCAAGTAAAAGTTGCTTATTTCCTAGTGCGACTCATGTTATGGTATGCTATATTAATTTATTTGGGAGAGCATAATTACTGAGTTTTGACCATGGCTAGCGTTATTCATGTGTATTCCTTCACGTCAACCATTCCATCAGATATTAGTCTGAAGCGTAACTTGTGGGTAACTGCGGTGGTATTCAAAAATCAATGTGAAACTAAAAGTAGAACTTCAATACTCCTAAGTATATTTATCGGAAAGATAGGTAAACAAGCAAGTGAGAATCCTGGTGGTAGGTATGTGATCATCGCTGCCTAAAGATGATATCCGCTACACACTAACTACACCGAACTATTATTGATTGATATAAGATAAGAAAAATGCCGTGTGGTCCCGGCAGAGTAGAATAGGCCACCCTCACTCTTACCGAGGTGTCGTAAAAGGCGACTAGGGTAAAGCTGCTGGCATAATCATCAGCACCCAGAGAAGGAAAACTCTGCATTTATATCAAAACCCTCGCCAACCCGTTTGCCAAGCGTGGTGAGTATGGCAATTACCCCTCATGTGATTGAGGGAGGCCCGTGCCCCAGCAGTGGGGACTTAAATGTGCTGATGATGAAGAAAAATGCCCTGTATTATAACAAACATGTAGCACAAAAAGAGTTGACATAGATACTTAGATTGTTAAATCTAATATATTTAGCAGTTTGTCGTGAAGAAAGGTCGACTAGTCAGCTTCAAATGTGGCTCATTTCATATTCTCTTAACTTTGATAATATTTTTCCACGACCTGTATTAAAAATTACCATTAGGTAATTTACGTAAATATTATACTGTATCCTTAGGAGGTGTTTTTGCTTTTGACATGTCTCCACTGAAAATGTTTAGTACATACACTTTCTCCTCTGTTCAAAGATTCTCGATATTGATATCTAATTTTAACATCCTATTCTAAGATAACTACTTATATAATTTTATAGCGCCATTCATCAGTCATGGAATCTAAAACCAGGATTCCAAATTAATAAATCATTCTAAAATAACCTTCTATTATGAGTAGATCAAAAGTTGGCTTCGTCAAAATTTCAATTAGACTTGAGTAGCATAATAAGCAAAATAAAATCTACAACCCAGTTGTCACATTAATAAAACAATAGCAAAAATGAGAATTCCCCGACACCTCGAGCTCATCGTATCGGCATCTTGTCGCAGGGCGTCATTACGAGAAACAATTGACGCTTGCGCCATTGTGTCCCGTGTCGCGGGGGCGTGACCGGCCCGCACCTAAATTCTTGCACTCAGCGCTAACTTTGACAGTAAGTATGATATAATGCTTGCTAACTATAAAGGAAGAAAATAAGAAATAGTACGTAATCCAAGGCAAAGGAAAAAGTTACCTTGTGATAAAGGTGAAATAGACAACTTTCTCAAAGTGTAAGACCCCAAAAATTGAACATTTTAAAACTGAATCAATTTATAAAGGAAAATGAACTCTACAACAACCATGACGTTCGCTTTAGTTTAAAATTTCAAAAATAGAATATTTTAAAAATAAAACAATTAACAATGGAAATGAAAATGGAATTTTCTTTTAAATTAATTAAGTAAACACGTCTTCTTTCTTTAAAAAACTGTAGCGCTTTACAAGTACTCAACAGCAAAAACGATCTTTAAGGTTTAAAAACGACTCGTACCAGAAATATCGCTTTAATGGATATTTCTTCAACAGAAAACAATTTTTTTTTTATATAGTGACAGTATATTGGCTCTCCTGAGCCTTATGGTAAGCAAGAGAAGAGCCCACGAGAGTATTTCTAAAAGGAAAGAAAACTTTTTTAGTATATTAAAATACAGGCAGATATTTTTCTGTAGCTATGTACAAAGTAATTTATTCGTGATAAATTGTTACGTTAGACAAACGTTCAAGTTTTCTGTTACATTCCAGCCCGTGATTATTCAAATTGCATGTTATGCATTATGAACTAACCATTCGTACGAAATCACTTAATCTGCCCAGGCAGCGTTGCAAAACTGACATTTATATTATAACTCTTTTGTAAAATCACTCATACTGTACCACAATCACATATTTCTCAATGAAAGAATGGTTTAATTGGAATACCTGTTATTAATTTCATAACAGAAGTGGCCAGAGATGATTATTCAAAGTCGGATATACATTCTTTTATAAAATATTAACAAGCTTTGGAAGGTCGAATGGTAATTTCAGAGTATTTGTTAGCATAACATTTGCAAGAAAAATTGACTCAATCTCGGAGTCGTTTTACTAGATAGACCTAGTCTACTGTCATCTATGTATTTTTAACTTTAATTACAAGCAACGATGATTTTAAATTTAAATCTTAGTAAAGTATGTGTGCCATTCACTACTAAAATCTGGCAGAACTTTTGATGAAGTAGATATAATTTGAAGAGGAGATCACACTTTTATAACGAATACCTGCAAAATAATCTCAATTCTTTATTCAGTCAAGGATCAAGGGCACAGTCTTATAAATTATACCTTCATACTTACTTACAATATGACGAGTGAAATTCGGACCTGAACCTCTGTCTAAACTGCCAAGAAGTAAATTCTTCCCTAGTCGTTAACATTGGTCGACTAGACGCCGCAGGCGCAAGTAAATCGTGAAACCAGACGGGCCGGTCGCGATTGTCTGTCTCACGAACCGACAGATTCTGTTGTGATTGGTCAATACCCAACCGACCTTGCGTTCCAGAATCGGACACTTTCCGATCACTCCGCTGTTTGAATCTACCTCCACAGGGAGTATCGGCAAACGGGCACATTCTTCTAACAAGTTAATCTACAGACTCATTATTTAGAGCATTGTGGTGGGCGCATGTTCAGCGCTAAGATTGGCTACGCCAGTCACTGGAAAACACACCAGAGAGCAGAAATACCTTCATCATCAGCCTTAAATACCTTATTAGTCCACAAACTAAATATATCTCTCCCACGGTACATAAAGTGGTCGCTGTAGCCGAAATCGGCTAGGAAGGCATTATTATTATTATTCAGGCCAGATTTAAAAAATACGCATTTTTTTTAATAGCAGGATTTTGCAACCATTTGAACCATAAAAACCTGGAATATATTGGTAGGATACCGGAAATAATAAAGATAACCTAAAATATAAAATCTTACATAATTTTTGCAGTCGTAAAAAAAGAGATTATCACTGTGAAATTCCCGAAATCGGCACTACTCCCGACTGAACTAGTTTTGACCCAAAGCGGAACAGTCCCGCCAAATGCAGGTCATCTGATAACACTGATCTAAAAAACCATAATAATGCACCTGAGCTATAGAGTAAAACGCTATTGCACTAAATTATAGAGGAAACACTTAAGACTCTCCCTTCTTCTTTTTGTTTTATTTTTTTAAATTACCCGGCTGCATCGGTAAAGGTGTAGAGAACAGGATATTCAAGAATCGTTTACGCTTAACTTTCATTTTATAATCACAGTTTCGTCAAGGAGAAAAATGTGGGATCATACTACGAATATCGAATAGACATACAATAACTCAAATTAATAAGTACCTTACTTACTTACGTACTTTAAACTCTACTCATAGATCATCGGATTTCGAAGGTGACGCACTTCTCACGACGCGACGAACAAAAAGGGAAGTATTGTGTAAAAAAATTAGAACTCTATATTTTTTTTATATTATAGATAGCAGACGGATCACCAGATGGTAAGCGATTACCGCCGCCCATGGACACCCGCGACACCAGTGGAGACACAATTGCGCTACTAACCTTTAAACCCGCCTTTCCCCTGGATTGGACCTCCGGTACCCTTTCTCACGCAGCATGTATATCATCAAATGGAAACACGTCAGCGTGTTATTCCCATTTGCGTCCAAAGCCGTCGCGTCGGAGCCTTGGGTCCGCATACACCATGATCTGACGTTCTCATTCATGGAGCTACCATCAATCAATCAAATATCATTTATTCCCACCCTAATAACCTGTTTCGTTCTCTTCTGTCCTGTATGTCCCATGCAGTGTACGCACTTTCAATGTATGTTTGGTTCTCGAGCCCCATTGTCATCCGTTTACAGATATGTGGCACAATATCTGTCTACATGCTAGTCCTTCTGCGAAGAACACTACGCATAGGATCTCTGTAACTTCAACATCATCATCAGCCCATTTAAGTCCCCACTGCTGGGGCACGGGCCTCCCTCAATCACATGAGGGGTAATTGCCATACTCACCACGCTTGGCAGACGGGTTGGCGAGGGTTTTGATATAAATGCAGAGTTTTCCTTCTCTGGGTGCTGATGATCATGCCAGCAGCTTTACCTTAGTCGCCTTTTACGACACCTCGGTAAGAGTGAGGGTGGCCTATTCTACTCTGCGGGGACCACACGGCCATAATGTGCGTCTGTAACTTGATCTCATAATATTTCCTATGTGAAATAATTTTGGTTTTTTTCACATTGCATTTTTGTTACTTTAATAAGTAATTAACGGTACGTAGGTACGTAAATAGGTTTAAAACAAGTACATTTAATGGACTTTATTTTATCGTAACGCAGTGATGACTAATGAATTAGATTGGCTACTTAATCAATAATTTAAAAATAAATATGAAGTGAATGTAGTTTACTAAGTACGACCGTGACACGTATAGTAATCGCTTTTGCTTTGTACTGGATCAATTTATATCATTTGTAACGAACTTGACATCGAAACAAAGGAAATACCAGATCAACGTAGAAGGTGCTACCGTTTTGTATACAGGCGTGATATAAAATCCTATGAATACTTCATCGTCATCGTCAGCCCATTAGGTCTGGGGCACGGGCCTCCCTCAATCACATGAGAGGTGCAGGTGGTGCCAAGGTGCCATACTCACCACGCTTGGCAGACGGGTTGGCGAGGGTTTTAATATAAATGCAGAGTTTTCCTTCTCTGGGCGCTGATGATCATGCCAGCATAATATATGAATACTTAGATATTCTTTATTGCACAAAAGAAAACACACCCAGGCCACTCCAATTCTCGTGCTCGTGATATTTTGAAAACATGGCGGATGTCACATGAAATCCATACAAAAAAACCTTGTTTTAATGATATAATGTCATATGATAATAAATGTCACGAGCCCGAGAATTGGGCTCCAGTTCACCGTTAAATTAAGGCGATACTGATTTTTTTTAAGAGTCTCTCCTATTTGCCAAAATCTACATAAATAACTTGGCGGCGCTAGTATCGTCGCAATACCGCCTTAAAGTGACGGGTAGGGCACAATATCGACGCCAATCGATTTTAATATTTAGCTACTAAACCGGATCTATTTTAAACAATTTCGGGGTTACAAACTCTCGGCAAACCCTTATACTATTATTGAATAGCCATGCACAAATGTTGGGTCCGTGTATAAACGCGAAAAATTTATTACCGCCAAAAGCGGCCAATTTTAGCGTGAATCAATTTTTCGCGTACAAAAACGGACCCATCATTTGTGCATGGTTACTTAATAAATAGTAAAAGTGTTTGCCGAGAGGTTGCAATCCCGAAATTGTTTAAAATAGATCCAGTTTAGAAGCTAAGAATTAAAATCGATTGGCGTCGCTAGTGTGCCCTACCCGTCACCTTAAGGCGGTCTTGGTGCTAGCAATTTCTTTCCGACAACCTTAAGGATTATGTGTAGGATAATTGTCTTTGAAATGTATAATATCTGTGGTGCAGGTAACGTCACAAATATTATAAGTAAGGTAAGTAATGTATTTTTATGCCAAATAATTACATTTCGAAAAAAAACGTACACAAGTTGTTTTTTCAATTGACATATTAATATGTTTCATACGCATTTTTGAAACAACTTAAGTAAATTATATACCTATATGTTTTTCTGCATTTATGCTCGTAGTATGTACCTATAGAGTGATAATAATGTATTGTGCTTTGAAGCAGATTGGATGCTATCAAAGCCTCATAATGCGAAGATAGTCAATTTTCCAGTATCGTAAAAGCAGTACTTTCGTAATACCAGGTCCGGGCTAAGGATTCGACACTGAGCATTTTACATTAGTTAATAACAAAATAAACTTAAATTAGTAATAACAGTTAATAATGGAAATCACTCTGACATGCGTACAGTGTCTATGCAACTTCTGAGATATACCTAATTGGTTGGATTAATAAAATAATATAAATCCTTCCAGACATTGAAGTTTTAATAAAAAAATTATGTTGTTTCAGGTACGTTACTAGCAGCGGTAAACCAGTCTCAGACAGTGACTGTAAGTAAGTAAGAATAAGACATAATGTGACTTGGCTGTTTTAGCTGATAAATAAAATTGACAAGGGTAGTGAGGTAGTAAATTACAACTGCAATTACAGTATTTGTATTAGAACTTGTAATGGAAATATTCTATACAGAAAGGTTAAAAGTAATGTACTAGACACATTTTTTAAGAAAATAGCAATAGTTCTTATTTTGGCTATCGGCCATATTACAGACTAATCGCCCTGTCGACGGACAACAGTCCGGCCCTGTTTCGACCAGTCAATAAAACATGATTGTTTCAAATCGATCGCGAGTCCTCCTGCCCACCCACTCCTCGTTCGTTTACCCCAACAAGCATACCCAAGCACTCTGACGCCGACTCAATAACAGTAAAAAAATAGTTTATTTGTGAACACATAAGCAAAATACAGGAGATACTTTTAGAAATATAATGCTAGCTTTACATGTTCCGCCAAATAAGTAGGATCGACGTATGTAAGAGAAATATTATTAGGGTCTTATTCATAAATGCTTTTTGAACCTTTGTTAACTAAAACGGCGTTATAAAACAGTTTTCATTATTTTTTTCAAAAATAAAAAATGTTTTTTTTATTCAAACGTAAAAGCAAAGAACGTTTATAAACAAAGCCCTATGTTTCACAACACGTTGTGTATCATATTCATCACAAGTTTAATAATATGAATGTTTCCTTAGCGAAACATATAATGTTTTGATGAGCACCGGTGCCCTTATAAACAGAAACTCAAAGTTGCCAAAGCTGCTCGTTTCATATTTTGGTTCGCCGGATCTGTGATAGCCCTAAACCTATAATATAAGGGTATATAAGGGCTATAGTGATACCTACATTTGTTATGAACCAACTAATTATGTAACCTATAGATGCAATAAAGATATTGAGTATTGAGTAAACCCAATTTGAAGTTCTGGTGATCTTCAAGAAAAGAACTTTATTCCTCCCTTAAGAGCCGGCAACGCATCTGTATGCTCATGTGTTGCAGATGTCCAATGGCAGCGGCAGTCACTTTCCATCAGATGAGCCGTCTACTCGTTTGTCCGCCATAATATAAAAACAAATGTCATCGGCTCTTATCGGCTTACTATCACCAGCCCTGCCTGATATCTACCTCAGCAATGTTCTTAGAAACTATTTATAAGTCTTGCTACTCAGAGTTTACACTGTGACTCTGGTCAGTGACCAGGTTTACAGTTAGCCTTGCCAAAACTAAGACCTTATTAAGGATGGCCTAAACCATTTTATGGAAGGTTAATACCATTGAAACTAACTGTTCAAGCATAGCGTAAACATCTAACGAACCATAAGGATGGCGATGTTGACTAACTTTGTGTCTGAATTTAAGAGCTCTTTGAGCTTTGTTTGTTTGGTTTTTACTGAATTTTTACAACCAAATGAAACCTATCTTAGGATGATAAATCGATTTCTTCCGAATGGGACCGTGGACACTGGATTTTTTTTTTTATTTTTTTTTTATTTATTTTATTTTGGGAAATCAACGGCGATACAAACATAAATTACATGAAAATGCTTAAAAATATTAAGTAAAGCTAATTACAGATTTCCACGTTTAAGTAATTATTTTCTGCGCGTGTGTGTGTGTGTGTGTGAGTGTGTGTGTGTGTGTGTGTTTGTATGTGTATGTGTGTAGTGTATGTGTGTGTGTGTATTTAGGTTTGTGTATGTGTGTGTTTGTATGTGTATGTGTGTAGTGTATGTGTGTGTGTGTGTATTTAGGTTTGTGTATGTGTGTATTTAGGTATGAATATGTGTAGGTCTATGTGTTGTGTGTGTTTGTACTTACCGGAAAGTCAGAAGTGACTAATGCCTCGATGGCCAATGTCTTCAAAAGGCAAAAATCTTGAAGAACTCAGCACGTTTCCGATACTTTCCTCATCTGGCTGGACATGGTCCAGCTGATTTGGTTCCCCTGGGTAAGGTTGCGAAAGTAACATTACTAGTTCTCAAGTACCTAACCTGTTTATTACATTCGTTCTATGGTTCATTAATAGATAGTTGTTATTAACTAAACCACAATAATAGTAATCGGCCTTAAGTAATTATAAACGGCAGCATAATATATTTAATAATGAGATAAGGTTCTGTTACTTGTAATAGGCTATTATAGGGCTCAACACGTTGTGGTCGGCGAGATTGCCGATCGTTCGACCAGATCGACGGAAATTGCAGTTATTATCAATCAGCTAAGTGAGTATTTAGATTGAATTACGAGAGGCGTAAAATAGCTTGTGGTTAGGCATTCGCTGGTTGTCCACCGGCGGAGTGGTGATGTAATTATCTGCAGGCAGTGGCGGATTTACCATAGAGACTTACTGCCGCACTCAGAGACGTCAATTACGCTAAATGTTCACTTGCTTAAATGGAGCGTGTTTATGTGTATTGAAATAAGGTTCAATATTTAAGGTTCAAACAAATTATATTACCTAAAAACCAAAACAAAACAAAACAAATTATATTACAGTCAACTCCAAAAATATGTATACACTTTAGGACATTGTCACAATATATAATATAAAAAGTGAACCTCTACTTTCTTATAGGTAAGTATTGTGACAAGGTCCTAAAGTGTATACATATTTTTGGAGTTAACTGTACCTAAAAACCTATACAAGTACACGGTAAAAATTCCTTTGAAATTTTATAAAAATAGTTATAATAATTTTAGATTTAGATATCAGAATAACTATAAGAAGTAAAAAAAGGAAGCTTCTATCATATGAGATTGTAGCCAAGCGTTGGCCTATAGATAGATCAGAAAAAAAAAAAAAGAAAATAAAAACCAAAATTCAATATTCAGTCAAAAAAGATAAAAAGGTGCTAGATCTGCAAAAATGCTTGTGGAGACTTTTTGCACGGTGAATTAAGTTCATTTAGTTTAATTAAACTTAGAACATCTTACCATATTACTATCAATATTAAAATACATATTTATTCTTACTAGTTAGATAACTTAGCTTTTACAGGTCATCATCATCATCATCATCATTTCAGCCAATTGTCCACAGCTGGACATAGGCGTCCCCCAATGTTCTCCACACAGATCGGTCCTCTGCCGCCCGCATCCAATGGATTCCCGTGATCTTCACCAGATCGTCGGTCCACCTTGTCGAGGGCCTGCCACGGCTGCGACTTCCTGTACGTGGCCTCCATTCGAGGACCTTTCCGCCCCAACGGCCGTCTGTTCTCCTCGCTATGTTCCCTGCCCATATATTTTATAGGTAGCTTCTGTTTATTAACTTTTCTCGTACACTATATTGGAGATAATTACTAGGACTTCGAAAGGCAAATGTTCATAGAGTCATCGGCCTTTGATTGCGTAATGCGTAT
The DNA here is from genome assembly GCA_019059595.1 of Marasmia exigua. Classification (NCBI taxonomy): domain Eukaryota; kingdom Metazoa; phylum Arthropoda; class Insecta; order Lepidoptera; family Crambidae; genus Marasmia; species Marasmia exigua. The sequence goes on along the minus strand of CM032464.1, from coordinate 27,798,503 downwards.
CTAGGTGTTATGTGAACGAACTTTGGCATATTGTGAATTAATGTCTTAGTTACATCAATCAACACATAAAGTTTACGCGTAAAGCATAGTAAAAGTGTGATAGGCGGACAGGTAGTAGTCAATAAAACTTTATCTTCTTAAAAATAAGGAAATAAACGAAATCCATTGTATTTTATTATTTCCTGCCTGTCTCAAAATGGAAAGAAAGAACCTCTTCTTTTTATTATTTCCTAGATTTTTTTTAACTGACTTATTATAACGGTTCTACAAACCGGTATCGGTATGTAAAATCATGAAAATTGCGTTACTCACCCTTTAAGGGTCCGGCGAACAGCGTATTTCCCATACAAACCAATAATAATAATAATAATTCTCACAACATCTC